>SJYT01084643.1:186342-242975 GCA_006410635.1 Cephalophus harveyi
ACTTCAGCTTCTTCAGCATTACTGGTTGGGGCATAGACTTGGATAACTGTGATATTGAATGGTTTTCCTTGGAGACGAACAGAGATCATTCTGTCATTTTTGAGATTGCATCCAAGTACTGCATTTCGGACTCTTTTGTTGACCATGATGGCCACTCCATTTCTTCTGAGGGATTCCTGCCCACAGTAGTAGATATAATGGTCATCTGAGTTAAATTCACCCATTCCAGCCCATTTTAGTTCGCTGATTCCTAGAATGTCGACGTTCACCCTTGTCATCTCTTGTTTGACCACTTCCAATTTGCCTTGATTCATGGACCTGACATTCCAGGTTCCTATGCAATATTGCTCTTTACAGCATCGGATCTTGCTTCTATCTCCAAGAGCATTAGTTATCCAAATAATCTACATTTTCTTTGCTTCAAATTTTTTCCTTCAGTTTTGCAAAGTATGATAAAAACTATTCATATATTTCTTGCTGACCTCAAAGAAATGTGGTGGGAGAAAAAAACACTGAAGAAGAATAGAGTTCCATTTAGAAGGTTAAGATATTAAACTGATGATATCATTCATTTTTATATATCAAGAATGGAAAGCTTTCCTTTTCTGCATCCTTAATAATGGAATCCTTGCAAGCTGGAGTCTTTGAAAAGAGGTATATTTTCTTATCTCATTTCACATTTCCTGACTTCTTGTTTTGATTGGGATTGAGATATAAGAAGAACTTGGAAATGCAGTTATTAGGCAGGACAGTAGGAGAGTCCTGGCATATGATATCAAATGACAGATGATTGCATATGGTGGCCAAACCTCAGAAAGAAAAAGTAGAGCCATTTATAGTTAGAGTATTGGGAAAGATTTTAGAACAGGATGATTCATTATGGGCTTTATTATTTAAGCTTCTGTAACAAGCACACACTGACACAAAATCTTAGATGATTTTAAAAATTATAGCCGGTTTAATTACAGGCTCCCTGTTTTCCTTGTTTTGTTTTCCTGAAAAGAATTTCTGTTGTCTGCTTTTTAAATTTTTATTGTAGTTGCTTTACAATGTTGCGTTAGTTTCTGCTGTACAGCAAAGTCAATCAGTTACATGTGTACATATGTCCACTCTTTTTTTAGATTTCCTTCCCATTTAGGTCACCACAGCATCAAGTAGAGGTCTCTGTGCTGTATGATAGATTATCATTAGTTACCCATTTTATGGATAGTAGTGTATATATGTCAATCCTTATCTCCCCAATTTACCCCATTCCCCCATTCCTCCAGTGGTATCCATAAGTTTGTTCTCTAAGGAATCCCTGTTTTGACAAGAAGTTGTTACAGCCTTAAATTCCATCTTTACCATGAATGTAAGATGTGGTTTTTGTTTCCTTTGCAACCCAAGCACCAGTGTGGCACTCCATCCTAATTTCCATTTCCGTCTCCAAAAGTCTATCCTTTTCCTCTCCACACCTGAGCCCTTTTTTTCCTGAGTACTCTTGTAGCAATAGGGACATGTCATCACTCTCTTTTTGGTTGAAAAAGCACTGCAATAAAGGTAGGTCATGAATATATTTTGGTGGTTTGTAAATGAGAAATTTTTAAAAAGATGCCTTTCTTGATGAATCCGTTAGTGTTGTCTTGATTAAAAAAAAAAAAAAAAATGATGCCAGGGTGGAGTTTTCTTTTATTCCAAGCACCTCTGATCCCAGTGTACAAATAATGTTTATATTCCAGTTCACAGGGAAAAAAAGGAACGTGAAAATATTTCATTGAAAGCTGACAGCTTTAACGAACTTTAAAGGTTAACCCTAGTGCTAGTTAGCATATCTATTCATGTCTCCATCAGTCTATTGAATTACTCAGCTGAACATGCACACAAAAGCAAAACTTGAAAAAAAAAAAAAAAACACCCAGAAAGCCAACATTAATAATTCATAGATACTGGAGGCTGGTGACTGACAATTTTCCCCCTACTGTGTTGAAGTCTGTTAAGAACTGAATCCTGATAGCTTCTAAGTTACTTTAGAAACTCCGTGAGCCACCCTGTCCAAAAATGTTAATGTTTCTGTAAGTGATTCGCTACCGAAACATAGTGCGGATTTTCTTTCCCTCAAGCACTTGTTCGTGTTCCTTTGGATTAGTATAAGGTACAGCTTTTCATGAGATGTTTAACTGACAGTTTTTATATTTGAATTTCACAAGCATCTGCAGACCATTAAAACTCCAAATTCAGCCATAGTCCTCTGTTACAAAGTAAATCAGCATTTTTGAACAGGTTCCAGATACCAATTATAGCATTAATGAGGATGTACAATGATGTTGTCTACTTGGGCAGGATGAGAAGTGATGCTACTCCCAGCAGGGCTGGCCTGTCTCAACATTCACTGTCTTTCTTCCTCCACATACATACAAATGTGCTTATCAAATCTTCCCATTAAAAAACAGAAGCTAACAACATCTTAAGGTATTAAGCATTTTCCCAGGGAAATAAGGGATAAATACTACCTCTGTTGCCTGATAATATATTTCAAGCTCTTGTATAAAAAATAAATAAAAATGCAGCCTTGATGCTGTTAAAAGATTCAGCTAAGATCTCCCATAGAGGCCTGAAGAGTAGGGACTCGGCAGGCTCTCTGGCTCATATTCGTTGCTTTTCTCACCTGGGCTTGCTTCTGAAAGGATTCCCAGGCTGTCATCTCCCCAGCTCATGGCTAGTATTTCTATCACTTGTCAGTGATGAAACTCCCTTTTATGTCCTTCCATTCAGAGTTTTTATTGTCACGTCTGTTTGGAAAAAACAATGAAGGTATATGGATGAGGGTGTCTTTTCAGACCTGGGACATGGTTATTTGGTCATGAGTATTTTGTTGGTTCTCACAAGCCAGCTTCTAAACATGAAACGGTGGTGGTGTTCCAGTGTTAAAATCCCTTACTCGATTTCCTAAATTGCAGTTAGCAATCAGTTTATAACAGGGTTAGTTAGAGAAATAACTCAACCCCTGCCCATGATAGCAACTATCTTGTTCCCATTTCCATTAACTTGCACTTATGGACATAACTGAAAACTATTACATTAACTAAAGTCCTTCCTCACTAAAACCTTAGACTCATGTACTGCCACTCAAGGGTTGAAGTTCCAAGAAGATTTGTAAGTTAAGGATAGAAACTCAAAAATAACTAATTGATCAATGTAAGGGCAGTGGTTTCCCTAGTAAGTAATAAATAAAAGTCTCAAACATATATTGAGCACTTTTCCTCCATGAAGAACTTCACTGTGTACAATTAACATGTTAGTCATTTGGGATAGATGTAATTGAAATACTGCAGTACTGATTAATAAGTGTGCAAGTTTGGGCAAATTGCCTGTAACCTCTGAGCCTCTGTTTTCTCGTCTGCAAATTGGGGATGATAGTATTTACCTAATAAGGTTTCAGCAGTACATGAACAGTGAACTTCCAGATGTTCAAGCTGGATTTAGGAAAGGCAGAGGAACCAGATATCAAATTGCCAACATCTGCTGGATCATGGAAAAAGCAAGAGAGTTCCAGAAAAACATCTATTTCTGCTTTATTGACTATGCCAAAGCCTTTGACTGTGTGGACCACAATAAACTGTGGAAAATTCTTAAAGAGATGGGAATACCAGACCATCTGACCTGCCTCTTGAGAAACCTGTATACAGGTCAGAAAGCAACAGTTAGAACTGGACATGGAACAACAGACTGGTTCCAAATAGGAAAAGGAGTACGTCAAGGCTGTATATTGTTACTGTGCTTATTTAACCTATATGCAGAGTACATCATGAGAAACGGTGGGCTGGAAGAAGCACAAACTGGAATCAAGATTGCTGGGAGAAATATCAATAACCTTAGATATGCAGATGACACCACCCTTAGGGCAGAAAGTGAACAGGAATTAAAAAGCCTCTTAATGAAAGTGAAAGAGGAGAGTGAGAAAGTTGGCTTCAGTTCAGTTCAGTTCAGTCGCTCTGTCGTGTCCGACTCTTTGCGACCCCATGGACTGCAGCATGCCAGGCCTCCCTGTAAATCACCAACTCCCCGAGTTTACTCAAGCTCATGCCCATTGAGTCAGTGATGCCATCCAACAATCTCATCCTCTATCGTCCCCTTCTCCTCCCACCTTCAATCTTTCCCAGCATCAGGGTCTTTTCCAATGAGTCAGCTCTTTGCATCAGGTGGCCAAAGTATTGGAGTTTCAGCTTCAGCAACAGTCCTTCCAATGAATACTCAGGACTGATTTCCTTTAGGATGGACTGGTTTGATCTTGCAGTCCAAGGGACTCTCAAGAGTCTTCTCCAACACCACAGTTCAAAAGCATCAATTCTTGAGATTTGTCAGTAACTTTTGTTTAATGTTACTTAAGTGTAGTTGATTTATGCTGTTGTGTTTGTTTCTGTTGTATAGTAAAGTGTTTCAGTTTAACATATATATATATACAAACACATACTTTTTCATATTCTTTTCTGTTATTTCATGTTCTTTTCTATTCTGATTGTTAGCAACTTCTAGGTCCCAGCTTGGAACTTCTGTTGGCAACTTCCTAGTCCAGTGGGTTAAGAAGGGGGTGTCTGCCAGGGGAGCAGCCTTCACTTTATGAGGGGAGCATCTGAAGGGCAGGGCACTGTTGCACCAGGAATTCAAGCCTGAGCCTAGGGAGGGTCTTCAGGAGGGGAGTTCAGTTCAGTTCAGTTCAGTCGCTCAGTCATGTCCGACTCTTTGCAACCCCATGAACCGCAGCACGCCAGGCCTCCCTGTTCATTACCATCTCTCGGAGTTCACCCAGATTCACGTCCATCGAGTCAGTGATGCCATCCAGCCATCTCATCCTCGGTCATTCCCTTCTCTTCCTGCCCCCAATCCCTCCCAGCATCAGAGTCTTTTCCAGTGAGTCAACTTTTCGCATGAGGTGGCCAAAGTACTGGAATTTCAGCTTTAGCATCATTCCTTCCAAAGAAATCCCAGGGCTGATCTCCTTCAGAATGGACTGGTTGGATCTCCTTGCAGTCCAAGGGACTCTCAAGAGTCTTCTCCAACACCACAGNGGAGTTCACGGTTCACGTATTGCTGAAGCCTGGCTTGGAGGATTTTGAGCATTACTTTACTAGCATGTGAGATGAGTGCAATTGTGTGGTAGTTGGAGCATTCTTTTGCATTGCCTTTCTTTGGAATTAGAATGAAAACTGGCCTTTTCCAGCCCTGTGGCCACTGCTGAGTTTTCCAAATTTGCTGGCAGATTGAGTGCAGCACTTTCACAGCATCATCTTTCAGGATTTGAAACAGCTCAACTGGAATTCCATCACCTCCACTAGCTTTGTTTGTAGTGATGCTTTCTAAGGCCCACTTGACTTCACATTCCAAGATGTCTGGCTTAAAGCTCAACATTTAGAAAACGAAGATCATGATACCTGGTCCCATCACTTCATTGGAAATAGATGGGGAAACAGTGGAAACAGTGTCAGACTTTATTTTTGGGGGGCTCCAAAATCACTGCAGATAGTGATTGCAGCCATGAAATTAAGAGATGCTTACTCCTTGGAAGGAAAGTTAAGACCAAACTAGATAGTATATTGAAAAGCAGAGACATTACTTTCCCAACAAAGGTCCATCTAGTCAAGGCTATGGTTTTTCCAGTGGTCATGTATTGATGTGAGAGTTGGACTGTGAAGAAAGCTGAGCACCGAAGAATTGATGCTTTTGATCTGTGGTGTTGGAGAAGACTCTTGAGAGTCCCTTGGACTGCAAGGAGGTCCAACCAGTCCATTCTAAAGGAGATCAGTCCTGGGTGTTCATTGGAAGGACTGATGCTGAGGCTGAAACTCCAGTACTTTGGCCACTTCATGCGAAGAGTGACTCATTGGAAAAGACTCTGATGCTGGGAGGGATTGGGGGCAGGAGGAGAAGGGGATGACAGAGGATGAGATGGATGGATGGCATCACTGACTCGATGGCATCACCAACTCGATGGGCATGAGTTTGAGTGAACTCCAGGAGTTGGTGATGGACAGGGAGGCCTGACGTGCTTTGATTCCTGAGGTCTCAAAGAGTCAGACACAACTGAGCAACTGAACTGAATTGAACTGAATAGGGTTTCAGGAAAAGGGAATAGCTGCCCACTCCAGTATTCTTGCCTGGAGAATCCCAGGAACAGAGGAGCCTGATAGGCTATGGACCATGGGATTGTAAAGAGTCAGACACAACTGAGTGACTTTCACTTCACTTCATGTATTAAATAAGATGATGTGAATGATACATCTAATAGAATTAACAGTAAATCTTATTTCCTTTCCCTTACATTTGAATCAGAACAATATTCTCTCTGTGTGTATATTCCTTTACTATAATCCTGTGAGGAAGAAGCAGATGTTGATAACCTCTATTTTGCAGATAAAGAAATCCAGGCACAATCAAGTTATAGGACCTGTACAAATTTGCATCTAATTCCGAATAGAAAATTGAATCTACAGGTTTAATTTTTATAATATTTCCATGACTACACACTGATTTTTTGTACCACCTTATAAGAAAGTATAAATTAGATGACAAATACTTCACTCACTTCTAATTATGTCAATCAAAATTTGTCATTATGCTAAAAGTTATAGGTTAATTTAAGAGTAGGAAAGTGTTGCAAAGATTGCTGATGGATATTTAATGGTTTATATACTTTTTAATTGAAACATTTTGTTTAATAACAGTAATAGCTAATAATTATTTGAGGCTTACTGTCAAAAATTTTGCTAAATGAATGCAGATATTAAGATACTTAAGTGGCAAACCACTTCAGCATTCTTGCCTTAAGAACCCCATGAACAGTATGAAAGGCAAAAAGATATGACACTGAAAGATGAACTTTCCATTTCAGTGGGTGCCCAATATGCTACTGGAGAAGAGTGGAGAAATAACTCTAGTAAGAATGAAGAGACGGAGCCAAAGCAAAATCAACACCCAGTTGTGGATGTGACTGGTGTTGGAAGTAAAGTTCAATGCTGTGAATAGCAATATTGCATAGGAACCTGGAAGGTTAGGTCCATGAATCAAGGTAAACTGGAAGTGGTCAGACGGGAGATGGCAAGAGTGAACATCGACATTTTAGAAATCAGTAAACTAAAATGGACTGGAAAGGGCAAATTTAACTCAGATGACCATTATTTATATTACTGTGGGCAAGAATCCCTTAGAATAAATGAAGTAGCCATCATAGTCAACAAAAGAGTCTGAAATGAAGTACTGGGGTGCAATCTCAAAAAGGCCAGAATGATCTCTGTTCATTTCCAAAGCAAACCATTCAATATAACAGTAATCCAAGTCTATGCCCCAACCTGTAGTGCTGAAGAAGTTGAAGTTGAACAGTTCTAGGAAGACCTACAGGACCTTCTAGAACTAGCACCCAAACAAGATGTCTTTTCATTATAGGGAACGGAAATGAAAAAGTAGGAAGTCAAGAGATACCTGGAGTAACAGGGAAATTTGGCCTTGAGGAATGAAGCAGGGCAAAGGCTAACAGAATTTTGCCAAGAGAATGCACTGGTCATAGCAAACACCCTCTTCCAACAACACAACAGAAGACTCTACACATGGACATCACAGATGGTCAATACTGAAATCAGATTGATTATATTCTTTACAGCCAAAGGTGGAGAAGCTCTATACAGTCTGCAAAAACAAGACCAGGAGGTGTCTGTGGCTCAGATCATGAACTCTTTATTGCCAAATTCAGACTGAAATTGAAGACAGTAGGGAAAACCACTAGACCATTCAGGTATGACCTAAATAAAATCCCTTATGATTATACAGTGGAAGTGACAAATAGAATCAAGGGATTAAATCTGATAGAGTGCCTGATGAACTATGGACGGAGGTTCATGACATTGTACAGGAGGCAGTATTCAAGACCATGCCCAAGAAAAAGAAGTGCAAAAAGGCAAAATGGTTGTCTGAGGAGGGCTTACAAATAGCTGAGAAAAGAAGAGAAGCAAAATGCAAAGGAGAAAAGGAAAGATACACCCATTTGAATTCAGAACTTCAAAGAATAGCAAGGAGAGATAAGAAAGCCTTCCTCAGTGACCAATGGAAAGAAATACAGGAAAACAATAGAATGGGAAAGACTAGAGATCTCCTCAAGAAAATTAGAGATACCAAGAGAACATTTCATGCAAAGATGGGCACAATCAAGGACAGAAATGGTATGGACCTAACAGAAGCAGAAGATATTAAGAAGAGTTGGCAAGAATACACAGTACAAAAAAGATCTTCAAGACTCAGATAACCACGATGGTGTGATCACTCACCTAGAGCCAGACACCCTGGAATGCAAACTCAAGTGGGCCTTAGGAAGCATCACTACGAACAAAACTGGTAGACGTGATAGAATTCCAATTGAGCTATTTCAAATTCTAAAAGATGATGCTGTTAAAGTGCTCCACTCAATCTGCCAGCAATTTTGGAAAACTCAGCAGTGGTCACAGAACTGGAAAAGGTCAGTCCTCATTCCAATCCCAAAGAAAGACAATGAAAAAGAATGCTCAAACTACCGCACAATTGCACTCGTCTCACACACTAGCAAAGTTATGCTCAAAATTCTCCAAGCCAGGCTTCAACATTATGTGAACTGTGAACTCCCAGATGTTCCAGCTAGATTTAGAAAAGGCAGAGGAACCAGAGTTCAAATTGCCAACATCCGTTGGATCATCAAAAAAGCAAGAGATCCAGAAAAACATCTATTTCTGATTTATTGGTTATGCCAAAGCTTTAGCTGTGTGGATCACAACAAATTGTGGAAAATGCTGAAAGAGATGGGAATACCCTACCACCTGACCTGCCTTCTGAGAAATCTATATGCAGGTCAAGAAGCAACAATTAGAACTGGACATGAAACAACAGACTGGTTCCAAATCAGGAAAGGAGTACCTCAAAGCTTACTTCTCTGTACAGAATCATATCTTTTATTAGACACTGTATCAACACTTTTTTCTTGGATATTATGATCATTGTGTATGACCCTCAAGGACCCATAAGACAGGTGGATCAATCATTATTTCTCAGCTTGATAACATTTTAGAAAAATTTCACTTTGAAATCCAGAATTTCTCCTGTGTCTAACGCACATTTTAAAAATAATCTATTTGCTGTTATTTTCCTTTGACGATTTGAGGCAGCTTATAATACAGCAAACCAAAATGAAATTGGCAATAAAGAAATAAAATATCAGGATCAAATAAAAAGAGAGCATAATTACACATGCCATAAGGTTCAAACCTTGTTGCTGTAGCTGGGGCTTGTGAACTTGACTCTGAGCCATTATAAAATTCCTTGAGGGCAGTGAGTGATGTAATAGACACTGACTTGAGTCATTTTTTGTAACATATAAAAAACTAGATTTCATATGGCTGGGCTATATGATCACATTTGACAAAGGCTGAAGGTAAACATCACTCTGTTAGAAATAACTCTGAAAAGTGAAAGTGAAAGTTGCTCAGTTGTGTCTGACTCTTTGTGACCCCATAGACTTCTCCAGAATACTGGAGTGGGTAGACTTTCCCTTCTCCAGAGGATCTTCCCAACCCAGAGATTGAACCTAGGTTTCCCGCATTGCAGGCAGATTCTTTACCAGCTGAGCCACACGGGAAGTCCAAGAATACTGGAGTGGGTAGCCTATCCCTTCTCCAGCAGATGTTCCTAACCCAGGAATCGAACCAGGGTCTCTTGCATTGCAGGTGGATTCTTTACCAACTGAGCTATCAGGGAAGCCCAGGTATAATAACTCTGATTTATGCCTAATATATCACTTGCTGGTATTTCAGCCCAGTTCAAGGTATAAGTATCTAGAGAAGCCAGTAAGATTGCATAATAATTTTTTGAAATGTTTTCTCTGTATTGCAGTTATTTTGCAAAAATCTCATTAACTTTCTCATCCAAATTTATAAAATGTATATAAAAATACACAGCAACATAAATACTCCAGTTTTTCCTTTCTACTCTCCTTTTCCTCATTTTTTCATAATCAATATTAATAGTTGATGTATAACAGTCCATTCCACAATAGAGAATACTAAAAATGCTAGGTACAATACGTTAAAAAATACTTTTTTATAAAAGATACACAACTGAAGTGGGGTCAATGGTAACTTTGATTTTAGACAAATTTTCCCCAAAATTGCAAAACAGGAATCAACTATACTTTTCATCTGTTGTTGAGTCCCTCAGGCGTGTTCTACGCTTTCTGACCCCATGGACTGCAGCACACCAGGCTTCCCTGTCCTTCACTATCTCCCAGAGTTTACTCAAACTCATGTCCATTGAATTGATGATGCCATCCAACCAATTCACTCTCTAATGCCCCCTTTGCCTCCCACCTTCAATCTTTCCCAGCATCAGGGTCTTTTCCAATGAGTCAGTTTTTTGCATCAGGTGGCCAAAGTATTGTCATTTCAGTTTCCAATGAATGTTCAGGACCGATTTCCTTTAGGATGGACTAGTTGGAACTCCTTGCTGTTCAAGCGACTCGCAAGAGTCTTCTCCAACCATTTGAAAGCATCCATTCTTTGGCGTTCAGCTTTCTTTATAGTTCAACTGTCACATCTATACATGACTATGGGAAAAACCATAGCTTTGACTAGGTGGACATTCGTTGGTAATGTCTTTGCTTTTTAATATACTGTCTAGGTTGGTCATAACTTTTTTCCAAGGAGCAAATGTCTTTTAATTTCATGGCTGCAGTCACCATCTGCAGTGATTTTGGAACCCCCCAAAAATGAAGTCTGTCACTGTTTCCACTGTTTCCCCATCTATTTGCCCTGAAGTGATGGGACCAGATGCCATGATCTTAGTTTTATGAATGCTGAGTTTTAAGCCAGCTTTTTCAGTCTCCTCTTTCACTTTCATCAAGAGGCTCTTTAGTTCTTCCTCACTCTGCCATAAGTGTGGTATCATATGCATATCTGAGGTAACTGATATTTCTCCTGGAAATTTTGATTCCAGCTTGTGTCTCATCTAGCCCAGTGTTTCTCATGATGTACTCTGCATAAAAGTTAGATAAGCAGGGTGACAATATACAGCCTTGATCTACTCCTTTCCTGATTTGGAACCAGTCTGTTGTTCCATGTCCAGTTCTAACTGTTGCTTCTCGACCTGCATACAGATTTCTCAGGAGGCAGGTCAGGTGGTCTGGTATTCCCATCTTTCAGAATTTTCAACAGTTTGTTGTGATCCACACAGCCAAAGCTTTGGCATAGTCAATAAAACAGAAATAGATGTTTTTCTGGAACTCTTACTTTTTTGATGATCCAACAGATGTTGGAAATTTGAACTCTGGTTCCTCTGCCTTTTCTAAATCTAGCTGGAACATCTGGGAGTTTATGGTACACATACTGTTGAAGCCTGGTTTGGAGAATTTTGAGCATGACTTTGCAAGTATGTGAGATGAGTACAACTGTGTGGTAGTTTGAGCATTCTTTTTCATTGTCTTTCTTTGGGATTGGAATGAGGACTGACCTTTTCCAGTTCTGTGACCGCTGCTGAGTTTTCCAAAATTGCTGACAGATTGAGTGGAGCACTTTAACAGCATCATCTTTTAGGATTTGAAATAGCTCAATTGGAATTCTATCACATCTACCAGTTTTGTTCATAGTGATGCTTCCTAAGGCCCACTTGAGTTTGCATTCCAGGGTGTCTGGCTCTAGGTGAGTGATCACACCATCGTGGTTATCTGAGTCTTGAAGATCTTTTTTGTATTGTGTATTCTTGCCACCTCTTCTTAATATCTTCTGCTTCTGTTAGGTCCATATCATTTCTATCCTTTTTTGTGCCCATCTTTGCAAGTAAAGTTCTCTTGGTATCTCTAATTTTCTTGAGGAGATCTCTAGTCTTTCCCATTCTATTGTTTTCCTCTATTTCTTTCCATTGGTCACTGAGGAAGTCTTTCTTATCTCTCTTTGCTATTCTTTGGAACTCTGCTTTCAAATGGCTATATCTTTCCTTTTCTCTTTTGCCTTTTGCTTCTCTTCTTTTCATAGCTGTTTGCAAGGAGTCCTCAGACAACCATTTTGCCTTTTTGCATTTCTTTTTCTTGGGGATGATCTTGATTACTGCTTCCTGTACAATGTCACGAACCTCCATTCATAGTTCTTCAGGCACTCTGTCTATCAGATCTAATCCCTTGAATCTATTTGTCACTTCCACTGTATAATCATAATGGATTTGACTTAGGTCATACCTGAATGGATATGGTCTAGTGGTTTTCCCTGCTTTCTTCAATCAGAGTGAATTTGGCAATAAGGAGTTCATAATCTGAGCCACAGTCAGCTCCCAGTCTTGTTTTTGCTGACTGTATAGAGTTTCTCGATCTTTGACTGCAAAGCATATAATCAATTTGATTTCAGTACACATTGATTTCCATGTGTAGAGTCTTCTGTTGTGTTGTTGGAAGAGGGTGTGTACTATGACCAGTGCATTCTCTTGGCAAAACTCTATTAGCCTTTGCCCTCTTTCATTCTGTACTCTGAGGGCAAATTTCCCTGTTACTCCAGGTATCTCTTGACTTCCTACTTTTTCATTCCAGTTTCCTATAATGAAAAGACATCTTTTTTGGGGTGTTAGTTCTATAAAGTCTTGTAAGTCTTCATAGAACTGTTCAACTTCAGCTTCTTCAGAATCACTGGTCGGTGCATAGACTTGGATTACTGTGATATTGAATGGTTTGCCTCGGAAACAAACAGAGATCATTCTGTCATTTTTGAGATTGCATCCAGGTAGAGCATTTCTCTACTCTTCTGTTGACTATGATGGCTACTCCATTTCTTCTAAGGGATTCTTACCCACAATAGTAGATATAATGGTCATCTGAGTTAAATTCACTCATTCCAGTCCATTTTTTTTGTTTGTTCCTAAAATGTCGATGTTCATTTTAAAAGTTGGCTTAAAACTCAACATTCAGGAAACTAAGATCATGGCATCTGGTCACATCACTTCAAGGCAAGTAGTTGGGGAAACAGTGGAAACAGTGACAGACTTCATTTTGGGGGGCTCCAAAATCACTGCAGATGGTGACTTCAGCCATGAAATTAAAAGACATTTGCTCCTTGGGAGAAAAGTTATGACCAATCTATTCAGCATATTGAAAAGCAGAGACATTATTTTTCCAACAAAGTCCATCTAGTCAAAGCCATGGTTTTTCCAGTAGTCATGTATGGATGTGAGAGGTGGACTATAAAGAAAATTGACTGCCAAAGAAATGATGCCTTTGACTGTGGTGTTGGAGAAGACTCTTGAGAGTCCCTTGGACTGAAAGGAGATCCAACCAGTCCATCCTAAAGGAAATCAGTCCTGAATATTCTTTGGAAGGACTGATGCTGATGCTGAAACTCCAATACTTTGGCCACCTGATGTGAAGAACTGACTCATTGTAAAAAAACCTGATGCTGGGAAAGGTTGAAGGCAGGAAGCTAGGGGATGGCAGAGGATGAGATGGTTGGATGGCATCACCGACTTAATGGACATGAGTTTGAGTAAACTCTGGGAGTTGGTGATGGACAGGGAGGTCTGGTGTGCTGTAGTCCATGGGGTTGCAGAAAGTCAGACAAGACTGAGCCAATGAACTGAACTGAAAGATTGAATTTAGCAAAATGCTAGTAAAATATCAATACACAGATACCAGTTTTTTTCTATGTATTATCATAGTAATTAGGAAATAAAATAATAAACATTTATAACTGTATCAAATAACATCAGATAATTAGAATAAATATACTGAAAGCTATGAGAATCCTCTACAGTAAAAACTAACTTTATTAAAAGACACTGAAGAAGTCCAAAATAATAAAAGGATAAACCATGTTCATATATGAGAAGTTTTAAGATTAAAAAGTCATTAGTCCTTCTTATATGGATTTATAGGTGCAATGCAATTTCAGATATGTTACTCTATTGTCTATCTCCTCTACCCACCTGTCTATCATGGAAAATGGCATGTGATTCTAAAATGCATTTGAAAATGCAACAGGAGAAGAGGAGCAGTTGATGTTTGATAACAGGAACAAAGTTGCAGGATTGAACAAGCAAGTATTAAGATATATCATCAAGCTGTTATAATTAAGATAGTGTGATATTGATATAAAGATAGACTGATTAATGAAGCAGAATAGAGTCCAAAAAGTGACTCACCTATGTAAGGTCACTTGATTTATGAAAAAGATTGTACTACAGTACTGTGGGGAAAACAATGCCCTTTTCAATAAATGGTACTGAGACCGTCAGATGTACATATTTAGAAAAAGAATCTTACCCTGTCACTGTAGGTCTTATCCTGGAGGAAAAAAAAAAAAAGTAAAAAAAAACCAACTTTTTGCCCCTCCAGGAAAACAAACAAACAAACATAAATTTAAAAAAACCTATCCAGTGATCTAAATAGGAAAGGTAAAACAGTAAAATTTCTAGGAAATAATATGGGGACTGAAGGAACTGGAGGTTCTCGGCAGTATTTGCAACTCAACAGAGATGCAACCCCTTCTAGAGGCTGTCCAAAGTAGGGGAGAGCAAGACAGAGTCAGAGAGAGAGTGAAAGAGAGGTTTGAGAGTACCTGGCTTCTTCACCGTCCCATGTTTAATCTCCAAGCCTACTTTGCTGGACCTTGAAAAAAGTCATTTGTCAAGGAACCTTGGAAAAGGAGCAGAGCAGGGGATGGAAGACAAATGGATCTGAGCTGAGAGAACACAACACAACTGAAAGGAAAAGAAACAAAATATGCCAGACACAATCTTCAGTTCAAAAAGAGGCATGAGTTCAGAAATAGGAGAGGAAGCCCAAGTCAGGAGATGGGAAGGTATAAAAGTGAGACCGGCCAAACGGAACAGAAGTCATCGTGTAATGATAAAGCACGTAGACAGTAAAGGACAGGGGAACCTGGTGTGTGCAGTCCATGGGGTTGCAAAGACTCAGACACAACTGGGCGACTGAATAACAACAACAAGATTACAGCAAATGATAGTCATGGCATCAAGTAGCCCATTTTATTGAGGTCCAGCTATATGCTTCACACTTTACTGATCAGGTATAGGAATTCCATCTAAGGGTTCATGGGGACTTCTCAAATGCCCACTCTGCTTCTTAAGTTGGATTAAGTTGTAGTGGACAGATACTAAGAGGAAATAATATAAAGATTTCTTAAAATTTTTGTCCTCTTGTTATTTGGAAGAATCTAGTCCATATGAGTCAAAAAGGCTCATGAATAGAATATGGTAATTATTTAAAAAATAAGTTAAAAATAAGTTATTTATTCCAATTAAAAACTTAAAAAAAATTAGTTGACTTCATTCTACTTGTTTCCTTAATATCAATAATGTCAATTTTGCCAAACAGTCTCACCACCACTTTATTCTTTTGGCAAAACTGGTTTTCAGACATTTAAATGGTCCTTCCACTTACAAGGAAATGCATAAATTATAAAACATTGCTGTCTGCTAAGCTTTACCTCTAATTTTACCGTATTGAGAACCCAGCCCTGCATGAGTAAATTTTCTAAGTGTGTTTGTTTTTCCACTCAAGATTTCTGGAGTCTGTAGCTCTTTCAGCTTTTCAAATTCCCATGCATTGAAATTCTCACTTTTGCAGAAAGACCTTTCCATTTTGTCTGAATTAGGTATAAACTTTTCAGACCAGAGAAATCCTGTGCCTTTTCAAAAGTCTACAGTTTTCAAAACTCTTCCCATGCTACAAGTAGCAAGACAGAGGCAATTTACTAGATCATTTGCAACATTAACAAAAAGAAAACAGGAAATCTGCAACAATAGAGGTTTCTAATTTTTTTGGAAGTCAAAGATAAAATATCTTTTCCCAGTTAGTAGAGGCTACCCTGACCTTTTCAGTCACTGGGGAAAATCAAACCATTAGTATACATTGAAACAAAAGCATCCTTGGATAAGTTATGTCCTACCATGGTCCCATTTCGTCTCATGTAGTCCAGACATCACAGTATGAGTTAGAACTCAAGCCTCCCTGACAGTGTGACTCCTCAGGTTACAGAGAGAACAGCCAAAAACATCTTTCCCCACATTCTGTATTACTTCCTGGACACACATTACTCAACACCTGCTACCCTACAGAGGGAGGAATATATACAATCTGGAGTGAGTCTTAAGGTATTGTTGTCTCTCTTGTCATCTTTTAAAAATATGTATATTTATTTATTACTGGCTGCATAGGGTCTTCGTTGCTGCGTGGCAGCTTTCTCTAGCTGTGGAGAGCAGGGACTACTGTCTGGTTGCAGCACATGGGCTTCTCATTGTACTGTCTTCTCCTGTTGCAGAGCTCTGACTCTAGGGCACACGGACTTCAGTAGTTGCAGCTTCCGGGCTCTAGAGCACAGACTCAGTAGTTGCCATGCCTGGGTTTAATTGCCCCGAGGCATGTGGGCTCTTCCTGGACCAGTGATTGAACCAGTGTCCTCTGCATTGCAAAGCAGTTTTTAACCACTGGCCCACCTGGGAAGCCTGTGTGTGTCATCTTAAATGTGCTGGAATGTCTGGTATCAGGCCTTGAAAACTGGAATTTACTCCCCCTTCTTTGAAGCTCTGTTTCCTCTCAGTAAGCAAGTGTTCTTTGGCTCACTTTAGCTCAGAGAGTCGCAGGCTGAAGCCTGCCATCACACAAGCTTTCTCCCAGGTGTTTGTAGTAATACACTCCTTCCCTTCACCAATAGTCTCTGAGGAAGGTTCTCTCTCCCTAGTAGTGTTTTCAGTGGAGAGAAATTAACCCTCATCCATCTTCAATCCTACATGATTGTGTTTCAGTATTTTCTTGTCCGTTAGTTAGCTCACTAGATTCATTTGTTTGTTCAATAAATATTTACTGAGGTTCTGCCAGGCCCTCTTATAGGTCAATAAGCAGTGCAGAACTCTTGCTTTTGTGGAATGGCCAATGTACTGGATCCTGCAAATGTCCTGTGAGATGGCTTTGCACAGGCCGAGTCTGAGATGTAAAGAAGAAGCATAAAGAACCAGACTAGCACCTGCAGACTTCCTGTCCTCAGAGCTCTCATTATCACTCTCTGGGTCCATTCGTTTCCAAGACAGGCTGTGTGCTTTGCTTCTTACATTCCCAGAAACACTGGGCTTAACTGCTTGTGTTGTGGGAATACATTTAAGAAATTTAGAGAAAAACCAAAGGGAAATGACTCACTTGGCAGAAATGCATGTCAGTAGTGTATCTGATGGAGAAGGCAATGACACCCCACTTCAGTACTCTTGCCTGGCAAATCTCATGGACGGAGGAGCCTGGTGGGCTGCAGTCCATGGGGTCACGAAGAGTCGGACGTGACTGAGTGACTTCACTTTCACTTTTCACTTTCATGCATTGGAGAAGGAAATGGCTACCCACTCCAGTGTTCTTGCCTGGAGAATCCCAGGGACGGGGGAGCCTGGTGGGCTTCCGTCCATGGGGTCGCACAGAGTCGGACACGACTGAAGTGACTTAGCGCAGCAGCAGCAGCAGTGTATCTGAAATGATCCATGTTACTAGCTCAGAGTACAAACACAATGACCTAACTTATTTATTCAGTTTATTACTCGAGAGACCACCTGCCCTCAGTGATAGGAAGTTCCCTTATAATCCAGGGCTTCCCCAGCCATGCTCCTTGGGCAGGAACACTGAGGACTTAGTTCACAGAAGGTTGGTCCTGCTGCAGAAAGCCAGGAAGCGAGAGAAAACCAGGAAGGGTGATCAGTCTGCTAATGCCATGGCCTGGTTCTCTGCCATGTGAGGTTATAGGTAGCCCTACACATTCTGATTGCAGGAAATTTGTTCATGGTTGCTACGATACTCCCATTCATTCAACCCTTTTCTTCCCATTGCCCCAGCAGCATCTCTCTGAACTGTTTCTTTTATTGAATAGATTGCACTCACATGCTCAGCCATTTCCCCTAATGCTTAGCACAGTGCCCATGGAGCCCCATGGAACTCTGCCTTTATGGGACCACCTTGGCCCATCTCAACAAGGAATGTTTCCTGTCCTTGCACAAAAAGGGGAAAAGGCAATGTTGCTCTGCAACAAACACTCACTTCACTTACCTATACCTACACCTGGACTTTCACTGACAAGGATTGCCTGTTTGCCTTTAATTTTCATAACTTAGAGGGTTTTTTAAATCCTTCTCTACAATGAAGCAATATCCTCCAAGGGACTGTCCTCGGCTACACAGTAGAAGTGGCGCCTCATTCTAATACTAATTTTGCATAAAGAAAAGTCTGCTCCAAGACTATGACTATTGAGTGAGGCCAAGTAATCATTACTCAGGGCTTGAATGCTCAGGGCGGGGAAGAGTAAATCAGCCATTTGCATCTCCTCCAGCATCTGGTAGTTTTACTCAGCATTAGCATTTTTTTAAAAATTTGTAACACATGTGACTGCAAAGCATTAGTATCCAAAATACATAAAGAATGCCAACGGTCAAGAAAGAAACCGTGTAGTGGGAAAAGTGGGCATTATTAGTAATCTTGAAAATTCACATGAAAATTGAGATTTATTTCATGCCCACCAAATGGATGAAAAATAGAAATTGGACAAAACCAAGTGCCAAAGGGATGTGGAGGAATGGAGGTGCGGGTGGGAGAGTTAGTCGCCTCAACATCTTGGGGAGAGAGTGGCACTCACCGGCCACCCCATTGTTGGAATAACCTCCAGTGTCAGCGGGTCTGTGACTTGCGGTGCATTTATCCAAAGGGTGTCTGCAGCAGGGGACTAGTGAGGCCTTTCCAGAACTGGGTGGTGCAAGCAGCCCATCACCTTGAAGGAGGTTCCATGCCACCAACACCAACGAACCTCAAAAACCTTCCCAGTCCCTGTGCATCGGGGGGCTCGGGGATGGGCAACCTCATGTCTGCTACAGTGATGCTGCCCATCCACAGTCACAGCCCTGGTCGTCCCTCCCAGTCTGAGTGGGGCAACCTGGGTAATGATACAGGTGACTTTGGAGGCACCAGGACTTCCTTGTGGCTCTCTTGGACCACTTGCTGTGGGGGCCTAGCTGCCATATTTTAAAGACACTCGAGATGTCCCATGGGCGGTGGAGAGACCCCCCCATGATGAGCTGTCACCTCTGGCCACAACAGCATTAACTAGCCAGGTGGTGAGTGGGCCCACTAGCCCCAGCCAAGCCTTGGCCAGATCTTACGCAGCCTTAGGAAGGGCTGAGCTGCAGCCATTCAGCAAAGCTGCCCCTTAACCCTCAGAAACATGGTAAGATCATAAATATTTATTGGTTTTAGTATCTGCATTTTGGAGTAATTTGTTATGTAAACTACAGGTAATTGAGAAACTTTTTCAAGTGCAGATTCTCTAACAATCCTCTCCTGAAGGCCTGGGATTCACGGCACTTTAACATGATCCAGGTGATGTTAGCATCCTGCTAGTGGTCCACGTGGTCCACGATGAGGAGGTGGATTCGGCCCCGCCCCCGCTACAGTGAGCCAATGAGCTCACTCACACAAAACAGTGCTGATGTCATCAGTCTCCGTGACAAAGGAGGGATCCAAGCAGGCAGACTGTGAGGATGGCGAGGGTGGTCCACCACAGTGCGGTGAGCAGCCACCAGCGCCAAGCTTGATGTCAGAGGATCCGTGGTGGACTCCAGAAGGTTCTGTGAGTTCAGAGCCTCCAGGTGAGTTCTGGTTCCATTTAATTATGAATTTGCTCTGTGGACTCTTGAAGGTTCTGTTTGCTCTGGTTCTGTTTAAATCGGAGTTTGTTCCACGAACTCTGGAAGGTGCTGTTCTGGTTCAGTTTAATTCTAAGTTTGCTCTGTGGACTTCAGAAGGTTCTGTTTGTTTTGGTTCTGTTTAATTCAGAGTTTGTTCCACAGGCTCTGGAAAGTTCTGTGTGTTCTGGTTCCACTTAATTCTGAGCTTGCTCAGTGGGCTCTGGAATGTTCTGTGAGGTCTGCTTCCACTTAACCCAGCATTTGCATTTTAATAACCGAAACAGCCCAACACAGGTGTCCGTGGTTGAATGGGTGTCCCAGGTGGTTTTCTTCTACATTGAGGCTCAGGAACCCTCGCTGCCTCCAATATAAAGGCTTCACCATCCTCAAGGACCTGGAGTTTACCATGCCTCTGTATTGGGCCACTACACCCCTCATTGACCCGTGTTCCCTTGGCTAGAACTCAGTTAACTTGCCCCACCTGTTTATTCGGAGAAGGCAATGGAATAAACAGTTAGGTGGGGCAATTTAACTGAGTTCTAGCCAAGGGAACATGGACCAACTGTTTATTATTTACTTTTATTCAAGCTTTTAAAAATTCAATTTTATTTAAAAAAATATATCTTGGAAAATTTAAAAAGATGTGTATATATATATATCTGAGTTTGTATCTGAATATATATCATATACATATATATTCTAAAGAATCACAAGAAGTTGAATACTTAGTGTTGACAATGAATTGAATATAATTTTTGACTCTTATTCAGCCTTTAAATTGTTAGTATGAGCTGAGGGGAAGGAAGAACTCGAAAAACTCCAAACTGGTTCCAAGAATGGTTTTCCTTTTTAGCCAGTGTTACATTTTTCACAGGATGGGGGAAAAAGCTTTAGTGGTTGCATGCTGTTTTCAAGTAATACTTTTTAGTAATGCAAGAGCTTAGTTGGCTGGGTAACTTGATTACTCTGAAGGGCACGCTATTAGCAGAATGGGAAGGAATCAAAAGAAAAAAATAATTTACATTAAGGCCACAGACATGCTATACAATACAGTTACTTCAGGTTTTATATCCAAAAAGCTATTATACTTTCTCCTCATTCTTTTAGCACTATGGTATTCTGGTAAGGGGCTTTATAAGAGGCAATAAATGGATGCTAGCCCAGAAAAAGCCCAAGAGATTGTTTTGTGAATGAAAAAGTCCTGATGCTGGGAATAAGTCCTCATGGATTTTCCTTTTTAGCTCTTTCCAATGAATTGTGGTTATCCATGGCTAATTAATTCATTTCTTCTTATCATAGTTTTCATGTGGAAATGATCTTTCCAGTTTTTATCACAGGAGTGTTATATACATAAAGGAGATAAGTGCTTTGTATATCTGAGAGAAAAGTGCAGTGTCCTTCCAAATCATTACCTGGATTCTCACTCATTGTCATTCACTTGTTATTAATAGTAGAAATTGTTATGAGGAAAGAGGATCTTGGAGTAGATTTTAGTCAGAATAAGTTAGGCTATGCTATCATAATGAATTAGTCCCTACTTATTAATGGTTTATTAGTTATGTGATACTGTTATTTAAATATTTAAATAAATTTAAAAATGGATTTAATTTTCAGTCGTTCAGTATATCCTACATAGATGTCCTGCTGCATCTACAGTGGGCGGTTTCCCTCCAAAAACTCTGACTCAGATCCGGATTGAAGGAGCCTCACCATTTTGTGTTGCTGCCATTTCAAAAAAAATGTGATTTTCAGGATCTTCCTGAGAGAAGAGAAGAGAAAGCACGAAGCACTCACACCTGCTCTTGAGAGCCTTGACCAGAAGTGGCATAAGTCATTCTCAGGCACCAGCCTGTCATGTGACCCCATTAACCTGCAGGAGGCCTGCAAGTGCTGTCCCAGGTGCCTGGAAGAAGCAGAGAACCACAGATGGGTAAATAATACACTCTTAACCATAATTCAGTGGAAATCAGTAATTGAAAGATGCAAAAGAACTCATCAAAAGGAAGCCATTTACAAATCAGGTAGACCTTTATTACTTATCTCAGGTACTTTATCAGAGTAGTGTTTTAGCATTATTTCCTTCTTGTTTTGGTGGAGGGCCAACCAGAAATTCCCAGGCTTTAAGATGAAGCATCTGCATAGATACAAAATCTTGCCTCATGTATCCACTCTGAGCTTCTCTCCGAGAGTATAGCAAACTGTGATCCTCTGCTTCCATCAGGAGATTCTTAAATAGTCCATTTCTCCTTCTAGAAAACTACTATTGTGTTCTGGCTACAGAGACTAGGACCAAGGCCAAGTAAGATCTTGAAATTCAAAATAAAGACTGAGTTTGCTGAACTGAATTGAATCCTCCATTAAATTAGGCACACATGATGCAGAAACTTGTTTTTTTTTTTTTTTTTTTAGGCAATTAAAAAGCTACTTTCTTGTAAAAGCGCCTGGCACAGTTCTTGGCATGTCTATAGACGATGCTCAATAAATGAACCTGTACTTCCTTTGCAAAGGAAGTAAAAGTGATACAGTTTTAATCTTTATGTGTGAATATATTTAGTGAGATTATCAGGTAATGATACTCTTCCTATTCTCATACATCTAAACAGCTTTACGGTTATGAAGCTACTAGAACTTCTCTTCAAAGGTAGGACTTTATTATAAGCCATGCGATGGAGATACAGTAGTGACAAAAAACAGCCAAACTTCCCTTTTGTGCTCTTGCATTTGTTGTAGGGGTGGGGCAGCCATGGAGACAGAGAGCAGGCAAATCAATGAACTACGAAAATGTCAAGGAGATGTGCCAAGGAGAGAATTAGTTGATGACACAGAGTAACTGGGGACTATTTCAGATAAGTGGCATATTACTTGGTTTCCTAGCAGAAAGACAAGTCCTGCAAGAATAAGGAATTAAGTGAATGTGGGGGGCAGCTGGAGAGTTAGGGTCTGGAAGTCTTCAGATTATGAATCAGAGAAGCAGTTGCTAAAGTTAGAAAGAGCTTCTTGTGTTTTTAGAAACAGCAAGGAGGCCAGTGAGTGAGAAGAGTGGAAGGAGAAGGGGTTGGGCAGGAAAGTACGGATGAAATCATGGGGTGGGGTGGGGTGTAGTCCTGTAGGCTACAGCAGCCTCTTAGGTGCCTGTCTGGCTTGTGACTGCATCCTGTGGATACAGTGCCCGTGAGTGGAAACTGAAGGAGCTGCTTAGAAAGTGTAATTTGATGTAACCTGGGGACCCAGGCTTTTCTGTTTTGGAGTTGGGCAGTGGAGGGAGATGCTGGGCAGGGAGAGGGCCATCCATCATAAAGTGGCCTGAGCACAGAGAGGTTCTGTGACACAGAAGGTGGAGGATGCAGAACTGCACTGCAGCCTGGAGAAGAGGTCATGTGGAGACCCCCAGAGAGAGGCTTGGGAGGGGCATCCACAGTTTTACAGTGGAAAAGCGCCAGGAGTCAAAGGAGAGGTGCTCTGCCTCAGTTTTGAATTGTTAGCTAAACTGTTCAGAAAAAAATGCAAGATCTCCCATCCAGAAATAATGGGATGAAAAACAGAACAAAACTTTAAAAAGAGAGACTTAAGTCCAGTGAAATATAGGTCATTAAATATTAGGGTGATCTCATGGTCCTCACAGCCTAGGTAAAAGCCATGGGGAACTTCAAGTTACACTGATGAGGCCTTGCTAGAATGTGTTTAGAAAGTTCAGGAATATTCATTTCCCTTTGGGGACTCGTTTAGTGATTTCTTTCCCATTAGAAGGACCTGTTTGGTTCAAACAGTTGGGTTGCTTGGAATTTTTATTAGTCACACTTTCAAACACAAAAGCTATAGTTTTCAATATTTCAGTTCTTTAAATGCAAAAACTGGCCAGAGTTAATCAAAGACGGGTTGGACTACACCCTGTAGTGACATTTCTGGGCTAACAAGATGACTCCAGTGTCCCCTAAATATCTTCTCTTTTCTATCGTCTGAAATGCCATGTGGAGAGGCATTGAGCTGATGTTACCGTGGAACCACAGTTGCCTACAGTGATAACTGCTCAGTAATGCATCCTATAAAGCTTCCTTACTTTTTCTGTCCCACGTTTGCAGTTCTCGACTAGTACTTCTTGAGCTCATCTCCCAAATAAACCACTAGCATGGAACTCCTGGTCTCAGTGTCACTTTCGGGGAAACCTCAAGTAAAGATAGCGCAGCTGACTGTCCTGAGGGTAGGAAGGGTGCGCTAGGCACCAGCTACTATGCAAACTCTATCTGACTGCTGAAACAACCTGATGGGTAAGTCGTGTACTGTTATCCGTGTTTTAACGCACGAGGAAAACAAGGCAGAGTAGTAGCTTAACTGGCTGTGGTCACCGAGCTAGTAAATGGCAGAGCCTGGAACTGTCGCTTCACTGCCATTCATCTTTCATCAACTGCTTGTCAGTTTCGCTCCTTTTGGCATCCCATAAGGAAAATATTTAATCTCCGTCATCCTGATTTCTAAAATTTGCCTCCCCCACACACTTCCTTCCTCATTATAATATATAATAATATGATGCTGTTTTAGAAAATACCCCTAATCTGAGGACTTCTATAGAAGCATACATTACTACTGATGATAATAACAGGCCACAGGCTTCACTAACATCTTAATGTTCCTCGCATTTACCAAGGAATGGCTTGATTGATGGATTTCCCCCCCAAAGCCCTTGAGATTAGTCTGCCTCTGCGTGAGAAGCTGAGGCTTTGAGCCCAAGGCTTTCCCTTTGGAGAGCGATGACCATGAGGAGGGGAATATGTGTGATGCATTTAGATTGCAATGCCTGAGGGTCTTTATTGTGGTTCTGATTTTTGCATTTTGGGTGCAATCCCAAAATAGCTTACTTTCCTTCACCAGCCAATTTGATTTCTTTTCTCACAGCCCCTAGGACAATATTGATATGTCTGTCTGTCATGGCAAAGTGATATTAGCCTGTCCAGCATGGAAATGTCTCTCTTAGACCTTATGATTGCAATAGAAACACTGTTGAGACTTCCCTGATGGTCCAGTGGTTAAGACCCCACACTTCAAATGCAGGGGCTGTGGATTCAATCCCTGGTTGGGGAACGAAAATCCTGCATGCTGCTCAGTGTAGTCAAAAATTAAAAAAAAAAAACAAAACACTCTTAAAGAAGTTAAAATGTATCTGTTGTATTGATTCCGGTCATAGAGGTGGCCTCTGTGATTTCTCTCTCCTCTCCTGACATATACTGTTCACTTCTGCTTGTGTTTTGATCACTTCTCTTTCTGTCTGCTGCCTTTTCTAGTCCTTCCTCTGTTTGCCCATGATAGTGATCTCAGTGCCCATATCAGCTTCCAGTAACAAAATGAATTGGTTCTCTTTCCTGGGGAGAGAATATGATATGCCCAGCTGGAGCCAGGAGTGCATCCCTGCTACAGCCGGTTGGTGGGGATGGTACTGTTTACTCAGCCAGAGGTGCCAATCTCAGAAGATTCTCAGTGGCAGCAAAACAGAACTTCCATGTTAGCTGAAATGTTTTAATTTTATATACATGTATAATGATTTTATATGTACATAAACACACGTACGTATATATATGGGCTTCCCTGGTGGCTCAGTGATAAAGAATTCACCTGCCAGTGCAGGAGATACAGGAGACCCAGGTTCAATCTCTGGGTTGGGAAGACCCCCTCCAGGAGGAAATGGCAACCCACACCAGTATTCTTGCCTGGAGCATCCAATGGACAGAGGAACCTTGCGGACTACAGTCCATAGGGTCACAAAAGAGACACAACTTAGTGACTAAACAATGACGTGTGTGTGTGTGTGTGTAAAATGCCAACAGATTGACTATTTTCTTATTTAATCCTTACAGTGACCCTGAGGTGTAGTTGTAATTATCTCCATTTTATTGGCGGGTGGCCTGAGAGTCTGCGGCTTTCCAAAGGTAAGAGGGCTTTATAAAGGAGCTCAACTCTGTCTCCAAACCTAGTGCCCTTTTTCTCTGAGCAAAGGGGAGTAGAAGTACTAGTTAGGAAATCATTTTAAATGCAAGAAGCATATTTGGCAGATGTCACCACTCTCCCGTGAAGGAAGGAGTGGAGTGCAGAGAGCACATTTTAATTTTGTCACTAGGATCGCCAGCTCAGCCCAGGGAAAGGGAAGCCTGCCTGCTGATACATAGCGGTGTTTCAAGATGATGAGCAAGAAAGCCCTGTCCATGGTGGGGTGCAGTTCCCTGGGGACAAGGCTCAAAGAGCAATGAAAGGAGAGTAAGTGAATCCGGAAGGCTTCGGAGGGAAGATGAGCACTAGAGCTAGGCGTGACAGTGAAGGGCAGCAGAGTGGGCTGGAAAGAACTCGGGGAGCTTTAGGAAAATGATTACACGGGCCTTCAATGAGGCTCTGAGGAGCAGGAGCAACCCTCCCACGGGGATCTGTGGGCATTCTCCCAATGTGAGGGACCCAGCCTGTAGAGTGTGTTCTTCACTCATAGATACGGGTTGCCTCTGGCACTGGGGACTGTTCCTGAGTCCTAGACAAACTGCTTAAACGTATGATGTTTCTTTTTTTCTCTCAGTTGCATTGAGCACTGAATGTGTACTGTTTCCTTTTGCACTTTTACTTTTGTATGCATTATCCCCTCCCTGCTGACCTTCCCTCCTCCATCCTGCCTCTACTTAAATGCCACCCTAAAGTTAGGTTTTGTTATTCTTTTCTGCAATAGAATTAGGGTGCTTTGCATTCTCACAACATACTCTGTCGCTTTTCCAGCACAGTAGGGTAGAGGTGTTAGGGGAAGTGTTAGTGTAGGGAAAATACATTTAATTCATACACAGTGTTCATTGCTGACAATGGCTTTATTTCAGTTTCCTCATGACCCAGTGTCTTAACCCAAATGAATGATGTTAATACTTTTGTGGAGGATAGTCCTGGTTGTTGTTGCCAGAACCTGTGCACTCCCAGTTTCCAAGTGAGTAGGGTTGACTTGTGGCTTCAGTGGCTTCAGGCTCCATAAGAACCAAATGATCAGAGAGAAAATTCTCTGAAAAGCATACCAAGCACCTGGCAGGAAAATGTAAATGGAGCCAGAATGGGAGCAAGGGACTAATTTATTGAGTATCCACCATGAGCCAGGCACCCGAGAGATCACTTCTCTGTACACGATTCTCCTCCTTTTCATTTTGTATTTTGGTCATTTCTTTATTAAAGATATGTGCACAAGGAAGACTATGACTCTCAGGAATCCTGCAACATGTCTGCGTTTTCTGGGAGGTAGAAGACTTAAAAATTTCTCTCTTGAGATGAAAAGTAAAGGCTGAGGGAGATAGGTAACACAGCTTACTTATAGTATTTGCAACCATATATTTTCTGTCAGACAGAACCCTTGCATTAGGATTAATAACAATGACAACACATAGCTAATATACATATGACTAGCACTATTCTAGGCCCTTGACTCATAAGTTCATTTAACCTTCAGAGCACTCCTGTGAAATACATATCATTATCATTTTACAAATGAGGGCATTAAAATAGGTTAAGTGACCATCTCCAGGTGTGCAGCTAGTAAGTGGTGAAACTAGGATTTATATATAGATAGTTAAGTCCCCCAGAATCCATATTCTAAACCACTACACTCTTCTGACTCATCTGAAGTGAGTTATATAGAGAGTGGAAACATACAAGGAGGCCATCACATCATTAGATTTCAGGTATAGTCCAAGCTTTGTGAATCAGTGACTATATGACCTGGGACAATTTCTCCTCTAAGCCTCAACCTCCTTGTTTGCCAAATGAATTCAGAAGTGTCAGTAATTTCCCATATGCATGGTATTTATGTTCATTATTTCTAGTCTCAATTCTTATTATACCTTGGAAGTATGTTGGGGATAGTATACCCTATAGTGTAGGGTAAAATTTGGACAAACTGCAAGTGTGGTTTATTATCAAATAGAATAAAATATGTTTTATAGGCATCATATTAACATACCTTTATTGTTACTGGATTAATTAGAGAATAATTGTGCACAGACACAGATTAAAACAAAAGATAATGAGAAGTTAGAAGCTGCATCAGAAAGCCATATGCAGTAAGGACATATTTTGGCTCATGTAATTGTGAGTCAAGGAAGGAGGGGCTTTACTTCCCACTTTAGATGGTACAGTGGCTCAACCATATCATCAAGGGTGTAGCCTCTTTCTGCTCTAATGGCCAAACCATCAGCTTCATCCTAAGGATATTTTTCCTTTGTGATCATAGAATGATTATCAGAAGCAGTTAGGTCATAACACTGCTAATTCTTATCTACAGGTAGACAGAGACACTCTCTTCTAGACGCAAGAGGAGGAATTCTATCACCTCTCCTCTGGCCTGCAGTTGTGGATTATCCCATTCTTCGTCTGTCACCAGCAAGGGGTATGGGAGGTCTCTGTTGGGCAACATTGTTGGTTCTCAGCCCCCATGGCTCATTAATATCAGAGGGGTGCTTTTTCAAAGTTACAGTACTAATTTTTTTTTCTTTAAATTTTATTGAACTATAGTTGATTTACAATGTTGTATTAATTTCTGCTGTACAACAAAAGTATCTCAGTTACATATACATTCTTTTTCATATTCTTCATTATGATTTATTGTAGGATATCTATGCTAATTATTGGGCCCCTCCCAGGCTGAAAAAGAATCTCTGGGCATGGGATCTGGATATCAAAATGTTTGAAGTGCTCTTGGTGATTTTAATGCAAAGTCAATTTGAGAAGCACGGGCCTACATTTTTTAGAATTTATCCACAGGGCTTCCCTGGTGGCTCAGATAGTAAAGAATCTATCTGGCTGTAATGCAGGAGACCTGGGTTCAATCCCTGGTTTGGGAAGATCCCCTGGAGAAGGGAATGGCAACCCACTCCAATTTTCTTGCCTGGAGAATTCCATGGACAGAGCAGCCTGGTGGGCTACTGTCCATGAGGTTGCAAAGAGTTGAACATTACTGAGCAACTAATGCTTTCACTTTCTTTCATCCATTGAGCTGAAGATTGGGGGAAGTTTCTGCTGAGTCAAAAGTCTTGAGTGTAAAATGATCATAGATTCAAAATAAAATTAGGGCTTTGTTAGGAAGATAAAGATAGATACTTGGTGGGTATTAAATATTATTCACTCCAAAATAAATTTGGTAGTTTTTAAACTTTATAGGTGCATGCTTAGTTAATCCTCATAACAACCTGATGAACAAGCTGTGATAGTCACCAGTGTGTAATTGTTATTGTAGTATCTTATTTGCTGCCAGTATCTTTTCAGTTTGGTTATTGCTTAAACTGTACCAGTTGATAAATATTTTTAATGTTACCTATGCTGTTGAGTAGAATAGCCTCATAGTTAGTTGTCCAAATTGAAACATTTTTGAAAGTGAACAGGAGTGTTCTGTTTTTAAGAATATGACTCCAGGACATTAAGAGTAAACTAGGACCATTCTGGGCCAAGCAGCGTATATCATCATGCTACCTATGAAGTGTTAGGTATAGTACAGGATTTGGCTTTGTTTAAAGAGAGGTCTGGCCTCTGTCTTGGCTTCTAGAGTGTAATCTGTATCTTGCCTGTTAGGCTTGTCTTTGCTTAGGCCAGGTTCTGACCACACTGAATCTTAAGATGTAGATGCCCACACTTGAGAGTTTTAGGGTGGGGCTGCCCGCACCAGAAAGACCAACTATCTATTTCAGGTGGAGACTTTGGTTAACTGGGTGTCAGTAGACCTAGAGATCGAGTTCAGCCATGTGGGCAGTCAGCCAGTCATGCCTGTGTAATGAAGTAACAATAGAAACTGAGCAGTGTGCTCAGACACATTTTCTCGATTGGCAGAACTCCATGCATCTCACTGGACATCAGTCCTGAGAGGGTACAGTGTTCTGAGGACAAGAGCAGCTTCATGTTCAGAACCCTCTCAGAGTGTTCTATGCATCTCATCCTTTGGGTGATGTTGATCTGTATCCTTTCCCTGTAATAAACAACTATGAGTGTAATAGCTTTAATTACACTCCTTGAATTCTGGGAGTCCTTCTAGTGAATTGGAAAGCAGAGGGTAGATTTGGAAACCCCCTAAACTTTCAGTTGGTGTCAGAAGGGAAGGCTGTATTAGAAACTTTGTCCTCAAACCTCACAGTTTGGATACTTCTGGGTATATTATCAGACCATTTTAGGAGGCTAAGTAACATGCCCACTGTCTCAAAACTAATGATGGGTGGAGCTGGTTTCCACTCCCCAGATATCATTACTTCTATGATATTCCAGTGCTGCTTTTACACTTTATCTCCCCCTGCTTTTAATTTCTCATGTTAAATTCTTTCTGTTAAAATAACTGGTGTTTTGTTGTTGTTGTTTGTTTGTTTTCTGTTTTGCTGACTGAAACTATATTGATACAACAGTATTGATATTCAAATACTTTCTTTATATTAAAAAATACCTCAAATTTATAGGAGACTCCCAACTATAAATAAAGTAAAAAAAAAAAAAAAAAAAAGTCTAGACTCATAGTGATGAAGTGGAGAAAGTTGCAACAAAATAACTCTTAGAGCTTATGGATCAGTGTTTGACTTAGTTGAGTGCATGGTCTTTCCTGAGGCTGTCAGAGGCTTAAAGGAATCAATTGCTCCAAGTCCTAGTTTTGCACAGCATCTTTCCATTCCTGGGCATTGTGTAACACTCAGGCTGAAGCCAATGAGACTCAAGGTACACAGAGTGTGAAAAGAAAGCACATGCACATCTTTCTCACCTGGTTTCTGAGATTACTGATTTGATTTGGTAAAGGGTCACGCTTATGTTTTCGGGTTTTGGTCCTATAAATTTTTCCTTTAATTTACTATTCCCTGGATAAGGGATAGTCAGTCACAGAACGATTCACCGATGAAATGATTTCCCAGTCATTTTGAAGAATGGCTGATGATTTAATGCCTTTTAACTTTAGTGCCTCTGATAGTTACAGTTACCAAGGTAAAATTAGGAAAGTGAAGCCATATACAGTATTTGGTTCATTGATATTCCATAGATCTAAATGTGAATGTGAACTGCAAAGAGAAAACACTTCACTTCCAAATAAATGCCCTAAACATGGTAGAGCTAGCAGGTGGGGATCATATACTATTTCTAGTTTATAAAAATTTAACTGTGAGAGCTTAATGTAGGCAAATGGATGCTCCTTCTGCCTCACCTCCTATTTTAAAATATGTTGCATTAGTAGAAAATTTGAGGTATAGTTAAATAATCAGAAAATGGCACTGGAAAGTTAGTTTATTACTCAGAGTTCCCAAGAGGAGATAGCTTGCCCCACCACAGGGAATATCAGTCAGGGTTTTCCAGATAAGCAGAGAGACAACAAGTAATATATCTATACATACACCTACGTCTATATCTATACCTGTACCTTCATCTATATATAAAAGAAAGAGATTTATTATATGGAATTGCTCAGATGATCATGGAGGCTGAGAAATCCCAAGATACATACAGTTGGCAAGCTGAGACCCAGGCAAGCTGATGTCCAAATGCCAACTGACTTGAGATCCAAGAAGAATTATGTTTCTTAAGTTCAAGTCCAAAGACAGGAAAATATACCAGCTCGGTAGATCAGGCAAGAGGAACTCCCCCTACCTGGTCTGCCAGTGCTCCATATTACAGAGGGATATTGGCTCTTCAGTTGACAGATTCAAATGCTAATCTTATCCAGAAACCTCCGTCACAGACTCATCTATTACTTTTGACCAAATATCTGAGCACCCTGTGGCTGAATCAGATTGACACATAAAAGTCATCATCATTGGTGGCCACATGGGAAATTACTGGGCTTGCTCACAAGGAAGAAAGGAAAAGACTATGGATAGGATCCTTTATTGTGGTTTCCTGGGGAGGAACCAAGTGAGGCAGGGAAGCAGCCTTGCTTGGAATTGGGTAGTTTGAATAATCTCAGCAGGCTCTGGGCCATGGGGCTGTCCCTGATTGTCTGGAACTTGTCCCTAGAGTGATTTGGGCAGGTAGATAGTGGCCCAGAATGTGAGAGTCAGATAAGGAAGGTGGGGGGTTGGATTGATCGGTTTGTATTTGAAGAGCATATCCCAAGGAGAGGAGGATTCCTAAGGAGGGAAAATGGGGAGCGAGGCAGGAGGCTAGGGCAAGGTGGTTTAGGCATATTTGGGTTGTCCAGAACAACAAGGCATATCTAGCATGTAGACCTAGAAAAGATGTTAAAGCATCAAGTTTACAGAAGCTGGAAATATGGCTAATTCAGCTCCATGGTAACAGCCTGTCTAATTCTTACTTTAGGAGTTGGCACCTAGTGAATAGATTCTCTTTCTAACCAAAGCTGGGTCACAAGCATCCCCATTAGCAGCTTAGATTTGTGGGTGCCAGAACAGGTAGAAGAGGAGAGTAGAAAATACTTGGGCTTTGCAAACAAGTGCTCTTGTGTGAATACTGGCCCTATTGCTTATTAGCAGTGCACACTTAGACAGTTATTTTATCTCCCTAAGCACTTTTTTTTTTTTTCTAAAGTCTCTGCAAAGTAGACAATGGAATCTACATCAGGGTTTTGGTGAGGATTTGAGATAATGAATACAAAGGAAAGGAAAGGAAAGTGAAGTCGCTCAGTTGTGTCTGACTCTTTGCGACCCCATGGACTGTAGCCTACCAGGCTCCTCTGTCCGTGGGATTTTCCAGGCGATAGTTCTGGAGTGGATTGCCATTTCCTTCTCCAGTGGATCTTCCCGACCCAGGGATGGAAACCAGGTCTCCCGCATTGTAGACAGACGCTTTACCATCTGAGCCACCAGGGAAGTCCAATGAATACAATGTATCTAGCAAATAGTAACACTTATTTTGATTGGTGTAGGTTTGTCATTTTTATTATTCTAGGATACAGAGAGAGTTGGAGAAGGCAATGGCACCCCACTCCAGTACTCTTGCCTGGAGGATCCCATCGACGGAGGAGCTTGGTGGGCTATAGTCCATGGGGTCACCGGGAGTCGGACACGACTGAGCGACTTCACTTTCACTTTTCACTTTCATGCATTGGAGAAGGAAATGGCAACCCACTCCTGTGTTCTTGCCTGGAGAATCCCAGGGACAGCAGAGCCTGGTGGGCTGCCGTCTATGGGGTGGCACAGAGTCGGACACGACTGAAGCGACTTAGCAGCAGCAGCAGAGAGTTGAGGGTCCTGAAATGAGGTCAGGGTTCATGCTGTGTGTTATGCTAAGTCACTTCAGTTGTGTCCCGACTCTGTGTGACCCCATGGACTGCAGCCTGCCAAGCTCCTCTGTCCATGGGATTCTCCAGGCAAGACTACTGGAGTGGATTGCCACGCCCTCCTCCAGGGGATCTTCCCGACCCAGGGATCAAACCTGCAGCTTCTGCGCCTCCTGCCCTGCAGTGGATTCTTTACACTGAGCCCCCAAGGAAGCCCCAGGGTTCATGAGACCTTAGTATTTAGAAAAACTCAGAATATCTGAAACTATTACTAGATTTATTCTAGTGAAATTATGAGTCACATAGGCTTATTTTAATTCATCTATCGGCAGCTAGAATATGTCTTTGAGCAATGCTTTCATTAACCATACACTGGTATATTGTCAGATCTCTTGCATATTTTTGTCCTTCCCTTTTGTTTTCTTTAGATTTGATTAAAAAAAAAAAAAAGGAGTTGAAGTCACTGTCTCTCAAATTTTAGCAGTCTTTGCTTTGTTGTCTTTTTTCATTCAGTATTACAGAGAAAGCAAATGCCTATCTGATTTTTGCTTCCTTGTATGTGTACATCTGTTTGTGCACGGTAGCTATTCCTATGTATCCAGTGTTCACATAGCCTAAATGTTTGATGGATAGTTTAAGTGGGAAAAAAATTTGCTGTGTGTCCAGGTGTTGGTATCTTTTCATTAAATTCTTTTTTGGGGGCAAAATATTTCCATCTTAAAAATCATTTTTTTTTTTTTTGGGTAAAATAGTTTTCCTCTATTATTCCTGTAATTGTTAACTCCTTTAAACTTCAGTTCTGTCTCTCTATTTTACTCTTCCTTGATGCCCTTTGCAGCTTAATTGACCCCCTGTATTTGACTTCCATGTGTCTTAGATTTCTTTAACCACTTAAATCTTTTTTTATACTTTCCCTGAGTTTGTGAGGAATCTAGAGTTTGCTTATTTCTTTACAAATTTGAAATCTGGGAAAAAAAGCTAACTTAGCTTCCATTAATTTTATTGTGTATTATTTTTGCTTTTTATCTTCATATCTGATATAATTTAATAGAAACAGGTCCTTTTGACTCCTATTGTAAACATACATAGAAATGCTAAAGCATTTTCTTGTTCCTTTCAATGCATTTATTATTTTATAGGAAGATATTTGCTTTGAATTCTCATGGTGATCTTTTTCTTTTGAACAGCTATATCTTTTTGTATATGCTTTGTACTTTTTTGGGTTAGTTGTTCCCTTTTGCAAAGGAATACTTTAGCTTGTCAGGGATTGAGAATTGAGGAGGGTTCTATCAAACATAGGCATGAAGCACTGTTTGGAATTTTTATGCCCTGATGAAGGGTAAAGGACAGTATTTGGCTTCATTTTGCCATTTCAAAGGTCCTTCAGCCTGTGGGGAATCGGGAGAGAGCAGAAGCCAGAGCCAGAGTTAGGGAAGAAAGTCAGAGCCCATTATGCTTGGGAAGTTGGCCCAGACTTTCTGTTTTGTGTTTGGCATGCAGTCGGGATTTTGCTAGGGCAGGGCCCCTGCTACCATCTGGCAGAGCTGATAGTCTCATCACCTCTGCTCTTCACTGATGTGGTTGTCAGGACCAGTGTTAAGTGGCAGTCCTGTGGGGTCCTGGCGAAGCCAGGCCTCCAGTATGAGAAGAGCTTTTGGTGACACGAGTGGGATGTGGATTTCTGCTTCCTGATCCACAGCCCACCCTCCCCCACCACCTTCCCCAACTCCACTACTCCTTATTATCCCACCTCCTTCTTTGTTTCCAGCCCCCACATCCTCCAAATTAGTCTACAAGTCAGTATCATGTTATGGAAACCAGAAAGGATAAGACTGCTGACAGGAGGAGCTGGGCCCAGAGTTCAGGTCCGTGGGGAGCTCACGTGGGTGTTTGTTGGTTTCACTTTTAGGACATTTTCCTGAACCTCACCTTGGGCATTCAATATTAGAATTTCTGGGCGAGGAGGTAAGAATCTGTATTTTAACAAAGGTTTCTCAAGTAATTGGAATGTAGCTAACCCTTGGATTTCTGACAGTTACCTGCAAATCAGACTGAGAAAAAGGCCTGAAAAAAAAATGGGCCAGTATGTCTTTCTAAAATTTTCTGAGCACCTACTTGATGCAAATTGCTCCTCTCTGACTGTGTCACTGCACAGCACAGAACACAGCACAAGGGGAGGGATGTACAATCTAATTAGGCAGAAATTGTTCACATTTACCTAGTGCTTACCACACGCCAGTCACTTCACTTAGCACTTTACACATATTAGTTGGAATAATCCTCACAGCCACCCTAGGATTTGGAGACTATTATTTTCCCTCTTCTACCAATAGGGAAACAGAGGCCTCCAAAATGTTAAGGAGCTTGTCAGCATCACATAGGTAGCAAGTGGCAGGGCTAGAATCTGAACATGTGAAGTTCATCTCCAGGCTGCATTTTAAATAAGCTCTGTTGCCTCCTGCAGAAGGAGATAATGGGCAACATGATTGGTCTGTGTCTAGACTAAGTGGGGGTTCAGACTCTAAGCACTGTGTGTTCTGAACACACCCCAACTCTGGGCCTGGGAGTTGAGGTCTGCAGCCAGGAGGGAGGTGCAGGACATTCTCCCCACAGGAGCTCCCAGGCAGAGGCCCTGTGCCCTGCCACGCTTGCGCCTTGAGCCTCCACTGTCCTCCTCCTCCTCCCCAGTTTCCCATCTGCAGCCATCCTTGATGGAGGCTCGACTCACCTGTGCGTGCAAGAAGCCTGAACGCTCCCTGGCCTGTCTTTAAGCCGTTTGCTTATGACAGAGTATGAATAGCAAGATTGGAAACATCTCTATTATAACTTTAGAGGCCCCACGTGCCAGTTCAGCATCACATTGTTGCTTTCCTTTTCTCTTCAGAATAGTAAAGATTGGCTACTGGCTCTGATTTTTTTCAAAGAACCATGGAAGTTATTTACTAGCTTTTGGGGTAATTTATCCACGTGGATTTTCAAATATTTTGTATAAACCCAGTGTAAACATCTCGTTAAAAAAAAGAAAAAAAAATGTAAATGCAGCTGTCACATTCAAGAGAACTTCAGAGGGAAGAGATGTTTTCAGTGTTGGTTTCTTTTAATGTCATTACATTTGGGTCATATATTATGTCATTGTTATTATTAGGAATTTGGTAAGCGATTAACTAGCTGCACGAGTTGTTTCATTTGACTTTACACAGAGAAAAGTAGAGAAACTGTCTCTGCCCCTGAAGGATATGGGATTTAAGATGATTTTAAGACAGATACCACTGATACAGTATTAAAACTAAAAAAGGATGGAATCTTTGTGAGAAAGGCAACACAAGACAGCATTTTGTATACAGTTTATAGTATGCTATAACGTAGCTTCGAAGAACACAAATTCTGAAGCCAGACTGCCTGATTTCAGAGCCCTGCTCTCTCTGCAGCTGTGTGACCTTAGATAACTCACCTCAGTTTTCTCATCTGTAACATGGGGCTGATAATGTGCAACTCCTAAGATTGTGCCTGTTAAATAAGTGTACATAGAGCACATCTATTGTAAACTATGTATTTATATATAACCTATATGTTTTATATATATAGGTTTTCCTGCTGGTGGCCAGGTGTGACTTTGGGTGGAGCATTAGGAAGCATGCTGCAAGCTCACATGTGAGCTGTGCTCTTCAATCCACTTGAAAAGCTGCCAGTTTGGTCTGAATCTGACCTCCTAACTGGTCCCAAATTCAGTTAGTTGTAAGGAAAATGGTCGTTAGAGTTCCAGAAATCACAGCAGAGCTACTGAGAACTTAACTAAGGTGGTTGTGGTGAATAAATGGATAAGTACAAGGCACTTAACCTGGTACCTGCTTAAATGGCAGATCTCCAATATTAGTTCTTATTTAAAATTTTTTGTGATTTATTGGTTTTCTTTATAAACAAATTAAATTCTTCTTAAAACTGAGCACACTTTTAGTTTTGTTTAGCTCACAGACTCTGCCAAAAGAGGAACAAAGCCTAGGAGATTAAAGATCTTCCAAGATCTTCACAGCAGTGTGAGAGTGAGAAACTTCATTACTTCATTTAGGAAGTATTAGCCTGAATAAATTCATAGTTTATCCTTACAGTGGGATTTGCTTGACTTTCATCTCAGAATACAACTTCCTATTTCTCAGTCACTTCTCTGAGGAAATAGTCTCGGGGTTATTTTTCTTTGCTGTCTTTGCTGCTACTGCTGCTAAGTTGCTTCAGTCGTGTCTGACTCTGTGCGACCCCACAGATGGCAGCCCACCAGGCTCCCCCATCCCTGGGATTCTCCAGGCAAGAACACTGGAGTGGGTTGCCATTTCCTTCTCCAATGCATGAAAGTGAAAAGTGAAAGTGAAGTCCNCTGCTGCTAAGTTGCTTCAGTCGTGTCTGACTCTGTGCGACCCCACAGATGGCAGCCCACCAGGCTCCCCCATCCCTGGGATTCTCCAGGCAAGAACACTGGAGTGGGTTGCCATTTCCTTCTCCAATGCATGAAAGTGAAAAGTGAAAGTGAAGTCCGACTCTTAGTGACCCCATGGACTGCAGCCCACCAGACTCCTCCATCAATGGGATTTTCCAGGCAAGAGTACTGGAGTGGGGTGCCAATGCTTTCTCCAATTTTTCTGTCTTTATTTCCCTCTTATTTTTTTTCCTTTTCTTTCTTATTCTTTATCTCTCTTGTTCTTGCTGTTAATCATTCCCCTCTTGGCTCTCTCACCTTTCTTTCCTTCCCTCCCTTTTAAATGTTTTTTGCTAGTTGGAAGGAAAGTAGCATCAGATTATCTTACTGTGGTTCACAAAAACTTGGGGCAGGTAGTTAATTATTTTTTAATTCTGAAGCACAGTCTCCTAAATTAAAGGAAGGGGGTTGATGCATGATTTGCAGGAGACCTTCCTGAGTGTGGAGCTCACTGCTTGCTTCTCATGGGTGCGCAGCATCCATCAGTGATGCAAAAAGGAGCATCTAGTGAGAGCTTGTACTAGTGAGACCATAGGAGTCTAGGGCTCCAGGCCAGAGGATGCAGACAGCAAAATACATAGGGTAAGATTCAAATAATACCTATTCTCCTCTCCTTGCTCCATTCCATTATTTCTGGAGAATGAAGCCAGTGTGGCATGAGGTCAAGGGACCTAAAATGCATGTCACTGATCAGTAAACACCTTCTTCCCCTGACTTGGAGCATGGATACTCCTCTGACTGCCTTGCCACATCTTTTTGAAATAACAAGGGATTTTTAAGGTGTTTATCCCATCTACAGCTTTTTTTTTTAAGCAGCAAGTTCATTTAAATAATTACCTAGTCATTTAGTTAATGCATTCTTTTTTAAACTTGACTAACTACAGTGTATGTGGTTTTGATGGAAAAAGAGCCCCCTTTATGTAATAGCACTGTTTTTTCCCCCGCAAAATAAATGCAACACAATTATTTTACTGCAGAGAAATTAGCTCATTTGCAAATGCCACCTCAGAACACAAGAAGAATGGCATTTATTGAAGCACTAATAAAGGCACCATGTTAGAATAATTTTATGCTGACGGGCCCACAATCACTCAATATTTTAAGAACTGTCATCACACCAGCATGAGCTGCATGCAAAAGTACAAATTTATGCTGTGACATCATGACACTAAGAGTCTAATTGGAATAAAATTACCCAGCTTCTCCCTGGCATTTGCCGGTGATTCAGAGCCCCTCACTGCCCTTCCAGAGTGGATTCTTGGTTTCACACCGGCAGCCACACATTCTTTGAATGTAGGGTGTCCCAGGCTCGTGCTGGTGACTCCTTCAGGTTTTTCTGGAGGACGCTTCTCAGTGGGTACTCAATGACCTGTGCTGTCGCTGAACAGAGGGCTGCGCAGGCTACAAGGCTGAAAGAATCACAAATCAGCCAAAGTCACTCTTTAGATATGGATAATTAAGCAAACAGCCGCCATACAATGGCTGAAGACCTCAGAGCATCAGTTGTAGCAAGTTAATAAATTCCAGTCATGGCCTGCAGTTAAATGCTAAGCTTGAACAAATGAGAACATGGGCATGAAATTGGGACTTGCCAATTCAAACCTATGACTTCTCGCCATGTTTCTGTCCTTACTGGAGCTGGGACTTGGGGGTGAAAATATCTGACGAGATGGTAGTGAGTGTGGAGGAGGGCACAGACTCGCCTGTCCTGTTGTGATAGGACACCCCCTCGATACCTCGACTTTCCTTACTGCCTCTTGGGCTAAATCAGACCTGTTGTACCCTATAGGAGGTAAAAAGGCGCCTCTGCAAATCTGAGTTGAATGCCATGAGCTGGTAAGTTTGGTTGGGCTGTCAACTACAAATTGGCACTTGCCTGCTGCTGCTGCTGCTAAGTCGCTTCAGTCGTGTCCGACTCTGTGAGACCCATAGATGGAAGCCCACCAGCCTCCCCGGTCCCTGGGATTCTCCAGGCAAGAACACTGGAGTGGGTTGCCATTTCCTTCTCCAATGCGTGAAAAGTGAAAGTGAAGTTGCTCAGTCGTGTCTGACCCTCAGCGACCCCATGGACTGCAGCCCACCAGGCTCCTCCATCCATGGGATTTTCCAGGCAAGAGTACTGGAGGGGGGTGCCATCGCCTTCTCCATGGCACTTGCCTATCAACTGCAAATAGGCCCTTGCTGAGAGCATTTGCCAGCAACTGTACAGCAACAACTAGGGCATTTGCCAAGTGCCTCTACCGAGACTGAACCCTGTGCTCGGCTGCTGTTGACCTTTAACATCCCTTGAGGGCGTTCAGGGTGGAGTGAGGCATTCTGTGCTCAAGGGAAACTGGTGAAACAGGTCTTCAGATAGTTAAGAATGGATTTCATGATCCCAATCCTTGCATCTCCTCTTATCTAGAAAATCCCTAAATCCCTTCATGGTGACATCAGCTCCTCCTGACAAGCAGATAACCTTTTGTAAAGTAAGCACTTGACCGCACTGAACTCCCCCTTAACCAAAATCTGCTGTATCGACCTTCCCCTGCTGTCTCCTTAGAGCAGTCTCTCAGAGCTATCTGAGGTGCTGTCTCCGGGGCTGCGGTCCTCATTTTGCCCCAAATAAAACTTAATTCACCACTCTCACATTGTGCGTCTTTTTTAGTTGACAGGGCCCACAGGTGTGCCAGTCTGTCAAGGGAACTGAGAGGGAGGGGCAGTGAGAATCCTGCTCTGCTCAGCACAATGCACTGTTCCCTGCTGTGGTGCTGAAAGGGTGGAGTTGGGTTGAATGTCATGAGCTGGTAAGTTTGGTTGGGCTGTCAACTATAAATTGGCACTTGCCTGCTGCTGCTGCTGCTAAATCGCTTCAGTCGTGTCCACCTCTATGCAACCCCATAGACGGCAGCCCACCAGGCTCCCTCGTCCCTGGGATTCTCCTTTGCCTGCAGCCTCCTGGACACCAAGTGGAAGGCTTTAGTGAGCTTGATGAGCTATTATAATTTGGATGTAAGAGAGGAAATATTATAATTAATGGCCTGATAATTGGTAAACACATTCATGTGAGGGGATGATAGAATAATAGTGGCTGTTTTATTGGAGAATATCAATAATGTGTGTACTTATGCTCTGTGTGTGTAATAGTCTTTGTGGTAGGCAGAATCCGCCCCCCTCCCCTCAGCACCCATATCTGGATCATAATCCCCAGAACCTCTAAATATGTTGCCTTGTATGGCAAAAAGGACTTGGCATGTGATTAAGAGTCTTGAGCTGAGAGACTGTCTTGGATTATCCATATGGGCCCAACGTAGGGAGGCAGGAGAGTCAGAGGAGAAGATATGGTGATAAAGTGAAAGTGAAGTCGCTCAGTCGTGTCTGACTCTTTGCGACCCTGTGGACTGTAGCCCACCAGGTTCCTCCATCCATGGGATTCTCTAGGCAAGAAGACTGGAGTGGGTTGCCATTTCCTTCTCCAGGGGATCTTCCCAACCCAGGGATTGAATCCAGGTCAAGCGGGGCTTAAAGTGATGCCACTATTGGCTGTGGTGATGGAGGAAGGGGTCATGAGCCAAGGAATGTATGCATCCTCTAGGAACTGGAAAAGGCAAGGCAACAGAGTGGATTCTGTCTGCCGACACCTCAATTTTTGCCTAGTGCATAAATCTATGTTGTTTTAAGCCACTGTGTTTGTAGTAATTTGTTATAGCAGTGTAGGAAAATAGTTTTCTCTATTTATATAGCTCAATGTTCAGAAAATGAAGATCATGGCATCCGGTCCCATCACTTCATGGGAAATAGATGGGGAAACAGTGGAAACAGTGTCAGACTTTATTTCTGGGGGCTCCAAAATCACTGCAGATGGTGACTGCAGCCATGAAACTAAAAGACACTTACTCCTTGGAAGAAAAGTTATGACCAACCTAGATAGCATATTGAAAAGCAGAGACATTACTTTGCTGACTAAGGTCCATCTAGTCAAGGCTATGGTTTTTCCAGTAGTCATGTATGGATGTGAGAATTGGACTGTGAAGAAGGGTGAGTGCCAAAGAACTGATGCTTTTGAACTGGGGTGTTGGAGAAGACTCTTGAGAGTCCCTTGGACTGCAAGGAGATCCAACCAGTCCATTCTGAAGGAGATCAGCCCTGGGATTTCTTTGGAAGGAATGATGCTGATGCTGAAACTCCAGTACTTTGGCCACCTCATGCGAAGAGTTGACTCATTGGAAAAGACTCTGATGCTGGGAGGGATTGGGGGCAGGAGGAGAAGGGGACGACAGAGGATGAGATGGCTGGATGGCATCACTGACTTGATGGACGTGAGTTTGAGTGAGCTCCGGGAGTGTTGCTGGACAGGGAGGCCTGGCGTGCTGCGATTCATGGGGTCACAAAGAGTGAGACACGACTGAGCGACTGAACTGAACTGAACTGGTGATGTTAGTCACTCAGCTGTGTCTGACTCTTTGTGACCCCATGGACTGTAGCCTGCCAGGCTCCTTTATCCATGGAATTTTCCAGGCAAGAATTTTGAAGTGGGTCGCCACACCCTTCTCAGGATCTTCCTGACCCAGGGATCAACCCTAGGTCTCCTGTGTTTTCCGCATTGCAGGCAGATTCTTTATGTCTGAGCCACCAGGGAAGCTGGTATCAGTATCTTAAATGCATTGACATTATTTTGATTTTGGTGTTTAAGATTTTGGTTGTCATATGAACTAAAGTATGATGGTTAAAACATGATAGTTTCCAAACAAATTAATGGGAAGAAGATACTTTTTTTAGTTAGGGAAAGAATTTTTGTTAAAAACACAAGTAAACATAGGGTGATGGTAAGAATAGTGAGAAACTACTCTGGAATTAAATAGATCAGGGCTTTGTACAGTGCTATGTTTTCCTGGATAAGTTATAAAACCCTTAGGCTTTAGATACCTTACTTGTCAAGTGGAGTTAATAATTTCTTCATAGAGCTGTTATGAAGAGTAAATATGTATCTAAAACTCCTAATAGTGCATGGTAAGTAACAGGCATTTAATAAGGACTATTTTTTCCTCTTCTTTGGCTGGATTTAAGAGTAGGTGTAGCACACTTCATAGGTGTAGCAATTTTTAAACATGGTTGCAGATTCTTTGACACTTATGTCATGAAGAGGTGGGGTCTCTGTCTACTCCCTTTGAATCTAGCTGGTCTTGTAATGCGTCCATGGAGTACAGTAGAAACGATGCTATGTGACTTCTGAGCCTAGGTTGTGGAAGGTCTTGTTTGCTGAAGCATTCACTTATGGGGTCCTGAACCACCAGGTAAACAGCAGATACCCTGATGCTTCTATGCTGTGAAGAAATCCAAACTTTACAGACTGGCTGCCTGTAGGCACCCCAGTTGACAGTCCCATCTATACCCCGCCATTTCAGGCACCAGACCTGTAAGTGAAGAAACTTCCGAAGGATTCCAGCCCCAGCTGTTGCAGTTACCTGGAGTCACTTGAGTCTTGCCAGATGGGGCCCCAGCAGAAAAACCATCCCGCTGTGCCCTACCCAGTTCCTGACACACAGAACCCATGAGCATAATAAAATGTGTGTTGATCTGTGTCACCAAGTTTCGGAAGATTTATGATGCTGCAATAGAATACTAGAACACTAGATTTTAATCATTGCTAGTGAAAAATACAAGACAGAAAAGTGCTGATAGCCCACATGGCAATAGCCCACTGCTGATCAGTAAGCTGGAAATAAAACACAGACACATGCATTTCTACAGTTCTTCAACTTGCATTCTCTTTGTAAAAAGTAAAGGGCTATGCTTTAATTTATATTCCTTCCAATTACAATGTAGTTAAAAGCAGTCTCTTCCTCATCATTCTTCTACATTAAGAAAGGAGCCATGTCTTTAAAATCATCAGAGAAGATACCTTCTGGATCTTCTGTGTATATCCCTATCTACCAACAGATACTTGTTTGAAAATATACAACTGAATGGGAAAACTAGCTCCAATGTAAGGAGACAATGTATTGTTTGTCTAAATGATTAACAAATCTTGTGTTTCCTACCCCTCTTTGTAATCGCTTCTTTATGTATGTGTTAATGTTATCTCGCTCCTCTTTCAGATTTGAAATACAGTATTAATCATATGCTAGACATACAAACAAAGGGGCTGCAGCTAGATCATGTTGATAGGATCACAGTATTTGTGGTTTACACTGGTTATAGGTTTACACTGAACCTAATCTCATCCTTCCATTTTTGGATGACTTGGCATTGTCTCACAAATCAGCTACTTGCAGGATTTCCAGCGGGCACAGAATTGGGAAGCTTGCCCAGACTTCAAAGTTTGGCAAACATAATGAAATAGACCTTACAATGGCTGCTAGTGTATGTATTTTCATGGGCTCCTCACCCCCCCACATCTCATTCTAATTTAAACACATATGTTCATTATTTTTGAAGTTTTATGCATATGGTTGAATATTTATCTGGAAATAAACAAAATCATTTTCATCATAATTATTTTTTTTTTAAGCTAAGGATAAAGTAACAAAGAAATCAATATTGTCGGATACACACACACAATAAATGACTAACTGAGTTTTGACAGGTTTACAGTATTTTCAAAAACAAATGGTTGCCTTTAATGTGTGTTGAACGTAATGAAGCAAAGAAGGAAAATGAGTTAAACTTTTCACTGTATCTGTTAGGTCTTTAAGAACATCATGTTATTTTTCCTTCTCTGATTCACTTGTGAAATTGTAAAATGCTGTTGACTATCAGCGGTATCACGATCTGAGTGTAGTGAAAAAGTGAATCGTAAATAAAGATGTATATTTCTTAGGAATATTGGATATTTTCAGGAACTAGCATGACAAAGCTTAAGCTGTTCAAAGCATAATCAGGTTGCCCACAAGAGGTGGAGGTGTTATCTTCCTTTAAACTGGTTTTGCAACACAAAAGGGGTTTATATTTAACAATAAAATGTCTCACTTTCTCTTGGTGGCCACTAAGGTGCTCACTACTTCTTCCGATCAGATCCTCAAACTACCCAGTGGCTTTCAGTGATGTTCCTGTTAGTACCAACAAAAAGCTGAAGGCTTCTGAGTCATGTCTCTTTTGCTGTCCAGTGAGTTTTCCTTGTTGGGTGCTGGTAAAGTTTTAAAGTGATTGCTCCTTGGCAACAAGACTTTCTGTTCGTATAAGTAATTTTTAAGACCCAAATTTCTGGACCAGATTATATTTGGAAAGTGTGATCAGTGGAAATTCCTGATCTGAAGCTTATACGATTTGGTAGACTCTCTTTAAGAAAAATAATATAAAATTCCAGTTAAAAGTAGATAAGAAAATGAATATTTATTTAAACTGAGAAAAGAAATCACAACAAATTATTGGTGTCTTGAAGAGTCAGACTCTTTACTTCTAATGACCTTTTAAACAATTGACCAGAAATGACTTCATAGAAATTCTTCCTCTTAGAGCCTGGCTTCCCCTGCCACCTGGAATATTCCATAAGTCCTAGTGACTCTTGATACTCTCAGGTTTGAGTGTAAGAGATGCCCTGAAACTTAAATTCATTGACCTCCAGGTAAATTTGCTTCTGGTCCAGTGAATGAGTGAATTTTGCCAAAAGGCAACAATAACTGGCACTATTGTGTGCCAGCTTGCACAGAGCACCGTGGAAACCACCTCACATGGTACCTACTTACCCCTCAGTGTACACTTTGATTGGATCCACTAACCAGACAGTTGGGAAATGAAGATTTTCCTCTGTGTAATTGCATAATTTCATTTACATAATATGTAAAATATAAAGGTAATACACAAACAGGACTATTTATATACAACTATAATATACAAATAGAATTATAGCCCATAATCATAAACAAGGAAAAACTCCACAAGTTCTTAAAGGCAAATTTGTGGCAATGCTTTACTCTTCATTAAAATAGAAAAATGTTAATTTTCCAAAGAATGACAAGGTTATCAAGTAATAAATTCTGATTCACAATTAAGTATGCGATTGAAAACTTGTCTTTTTTTAAGAATTCACAGTCAATTCTTTAAAGAAAGGGTTTCTTGTTTGTGGTTTTGATCTTGTGGGGTCATTTACTATTACAAGACCAAGAATATCAGAAAAGGAAAACATTTTTAAGGATACTTAGTTTTTTCCCAAAGGTTCAATTATGAATATTAAATATTTATAATTGAATATAAGTATGCATTTATTCACATTTCATAATTTGTAAATAGTTTTCCTCCCACATTTGATCAGAGATTTTAAAGTGTTTAATATATCAGTTAAATCTGGCATAAATAGTATTCAAATTGGTAGACATTTGTTAGTTTAACATGTGTTAAACTTCCTAAAATAACTTTATTCCCCCGTTTTTGAAAGAGTATATTAAAGGGTAAGTATAGGTTTAGCATGGCCAGATTTCAGCCCACAGTAAGTGTTCACAATTGGAATCATAATGAAAGTACAATTGGAAGTAAGGAGAGGCCCCCAAGTGTGGAAGGTCACTTTGAAATGGAACGAGAAGTGGAAGGGTTCACAAACTACTCTGAGAAGTATCAGTGGATACTTTGCTTAGTAGTTTCTCTGTATGCTTAACTTACGATGGTGTTATTTATGTTAACCATTCCCTTTAAATTTTTTAAAAGCAATTTATCCTATATAATGTCAGTCAGGGTCCTAGCAGGAAACACAATTCCCTCAGATGGTTTCAACAAGGAAGCTTGAAAGGGGAGACTACTTACAGAGGTAAGCGAAGGACCTGCAGGGCACACTGAATGATGGACACGGAGGCATCCAGAAAGCAGCAGCTGGAAGCCAGAGATTTTATCCCTAATGCCTGAGGTGGAATGCAGATGGTGGAGAGTATTACCAACTCCTGTAACACCCAGAGCCCTGACCTTCCACATGGGAAGAGTCACCGTAAGTGACACTGCTGGTAGAGAATAGCTCAGAAGCAGGAAGAGCAGAGAAGAAAGCCCCTAGCCTCTCTCCTCTGGTTCTCCAGTTTTTCATCATTGTCTTCTGTTGGCCTCAAACAACTGGAAGGCAGCTGGCAAAAGAGAAGCACCAGGATGCAGAGCCCTGGAGTGGAGAGCACAGGGAAGGTGGGACAGGGAAAATGGAGAAAAATAGAAACAATGACTCAGTCTGGATCATTGGTTTGACATGGCAAGTTATTGGGACTAGTATTACCATTTTCATTTTATCAAGGAAGAAGTAGCTTATGTAATGTACAACATGTCAGGAGTGGCAAGTAGGACCTCACTGTGATTTTTAAATACTGTCAAATTGCCTGAGCCTAGTAGGATGCTTGCACATAGTAGGCACTTCATAAATGTCTGTTGCTTGATTGTGTTGACTACTGTAGTCTGAGTAGGCATCACAGTTCGAATTTTACACTCTTGGATGATTTATCCTTAAGCTAGATTAGTTCATATAACCAGTTTAGCCGGCTGTGACTTTAAAAATTCAGCAACAAATAAGAAAGTTTCAAACTAGACAACTTAATTTTTTTCCACATGAACCTTTAAATTAATAGAAATTTATAGTATTCAACCAATTATTTCTGTATCAATTAAGCATAGACTCCTTAGTGTGCTTTACTACATAATAAATGGTATTGATAAATTGGGACAGAATCAATGTATGTAAGTTAAATCAAGGTTTAAGTGCACTAATGGGAACCATATGACTGAAGAGTAACATTTTGTATCATCTTGTAAATAATCTCTGCAGACTATTATGTTTATAAATCTGAATGCTCCTCTGTTGGTTTGCTTAAAAATAGATAAGTCCATGGCTTGGAGATGGATCTAAGCTTTGAGGGGCCTGAGGTTTATAAATGGGGGATTCACTTTAAAAAAACATTACAGAATTACCACTCAAAATTGCTAGGTCTTGTCTCAGAGCATTTGTAGTAGTCCGTGCAAATGAGTGATTTAACCTGAAGATTGTTTCATTCACTTTAGGGCGAATGTGTTTGTACTCTTGATGCAAACTTACCGTGTGCAGGCTGCATGGTAGGTGGGCTCTTGAGAGCTGACTTAAGCTCGTTTGGTCATGTAAAATTTCATGGTTCTTCTGATGAGAGAGAGTAGATAAGATTAGATAAATTTGTGGTACACAGGCTTAGCTACTCCCCCACAACACTGCTACCTGGTACAGTGAAAGCAAGTCTCACATCTCATTCTGTTTATGTAGATAGAAAAGTTACTGAGCAAACATTCACTGCAAAGGAAGAGCCAAAAGCAGAGAAAGATTAATGTGGGGTGAGCAAGGTTCTTGCCTAGGGTACAAAATCTAAGAGAATGCCCCCAAACTCAGTAATCAAGATAAAAAAATATTTGAATGTATTACTTTTCAAAATAAAAATCACTGTAATATATCCACAATGAAGAAAGTAAACATTTTAAATACATATGGGCTCATTATTACTTTTCTTTTAACTCTGGCTCCGGGATGATTCTGCCTAGCACCATAGAGGGTTGTCTATACTCTTCCTTAAGCTCAAAGAAATCCCAACTCTCTGTTCTTGTATTGGCCCCAGCATGAAAGGCCCTCTCTGGGATAAACCAGTGTTCCAGTGGCAGGAGTCTTATCTTCTAGTTGGTGTTTCCTCAGAGAAATAAAAATTCTCTGGGTACTAGGCTGAGGGGGCTCAAGCTTGGGTACTGTCCTCAGACAGTAAAGACTCTATCTGCAATGCGAGAGACCTGGGTTCAATCCCTGGTTGGGAAGATCCCCTGGAGGAGGGCATGGCAACTCTCTCCAGTTTTCTGGCCTGGAGAATCCCCAGGGACAGAGGAGCCTGGTGGGCTACAGTCCATGGGGTCACAGAGTCGGATACAACTGAGTGACTAAACAGAGAGAACAGCACAGAAAGTGTTGAGGATGTATTTTTAGCTTATCTACCTGTCGTGAATACCTCGAGAACTTATTTCTCATATTCACTATGTTAGCTTCAGAATTAAAGCTCATTCCTGTGCTTCACTCTGAATGAATAGCAAAGCTGTGGTTGATGATGGTGCTAGGTTATAGCTGGGCTTGTGGTAGCCTGGGGAGTGACTTTTCCTCTTCATAGAAATCAGGTGCTATCTAATTTTTTCATCTGTGTATTCTTGATTGCCCACCCTTTGAGCTGTGCATTCTTGGTTGGCACCGAGGCTTTGGCTAACCCTAGTGACACGACATCATGTCACACTTAATAGCTTAAAGTAATTTAGAAGCAGTGGTGCCCTAGAAAAATGTAGGTTCCACGGCCAAGCTCCTGCCCTCACAGGACTTTCAGTGGGAAAGAGAATCAATAAGCAAACATAAATGCATGTTATTATATGTACTCTCGGGCATTGATAAATGCTGTAAAGAAAAATGAAGTAGGATGGAGCTATAGAGCCTGATGAAAGGCATTATTTTTATTCAAGGGGCTCAGAGCAGTCTTCTAAGACAAATGATGTTTCAGCAGGGGCCTGAGTGACGTAAAACAGGAACTGTGCAAACAGGTGGGGTGGGAGAGCTTTCCCGCAAAGGAAACAGCAAGTTCACACACGCTAGGAGAATCACCACATTCATGTCGCAGAGGATGGAATGAGAAAGTAGAAGGCACAGAAGAGAAGAGCCTCCTATGCTCCCATTCCTCAGGGATATCTCTCATAACAGTGCATTATGTTTTCTTGAAGTTTCACTGTACATTTGAAACCCCGTATGACCAACCTAGACAGCATATTAAAAGGTAGAGACATTACTTTGCCAGCAAAGATCTGTCTAGTCAAAGCTATGGTTTTTCCAGTAGTCATGTATGGATGTGAGAGTTGGACTGTGAAGAAAGGTGAGCACCGAAGAAGTGATGCTTTTGAACTGTGGTGTTGGAGAAGACTCTTGAGAGTCCCTTGGACTGCAAGGAGATCCAGCCAGTTCATCCTAAAGAAATCAGTCTTGAATATTTATTGGCGGGACTGATGCTGAAGCTGAAACTCCTATACATGGGCCACCTGAATGCAAAGAACTGACTCATTGGAAAAGACACTGATGCTGGCAAAGATTGAAGGCAGGAGGAGAAGGGGATGACAGAGGATGAGGTGGTTGGATGGCATCACCAACTCAATGGACGTGAATTTGAATAAGCTCTGGGAGTTGATGATGGACAGGGAGGCCTGGCGTGTTGTGGTCCATGGGGTCTCAAAGAGTTGGATGTGACTGAGTGACTGAACTGAACTGATCCTCATTTACTTTCTCCTTCCCTCCCAAACTTTCTACCTTCTTTGTCTCGTTTCCTCCACTCATCTCTTTCTCCTTTAAGATGACCAAATCATACACACTTCTCTGCAATGTTTTAAACACTTATTAGTATTTCTTTCATTTCAGCATGTTTTCAGAGTAACCTCCTTCTTTGTGTTCTGCTATGGTCTGTGTTCTATGGTATGGATATACCGGAATTGGTTCAACAAGATTTTGGTAAATGAGCTTTGTGTGAGTTTCTTTTCTTCTTTCTTTTTTTATTTATTAAAATAATGAAGCATCTGCCTGCAGTGTAGGAGACTCGGGTTCGATCCCTGGGTTTGGAAGATCCCCCCTGGAGAAGGAAATGGCAACCCACTCCAGTACTCTTGCCTGGAAAATTCCACCGACTAAGGAGCCTGGTAGGCTACAGTCCATGGGGTCGCAAAGAGTTGGACACGACTGAGCGACTTCACATACACTGCCCAACATAACATACATTGTGAACATTCTTATATATTTTTTATATATTTGTATGTAAGTATACCAGTGCAAGTATTTCTTGCTAATCCTCAAATCAGAATTATAGGTCAAATGGCATGCACTTTTCTGATTATAATATACATTGCTCAAGTGCCTTATGAAAAGGTTATTCTAATTTATATTCCTGCTGCACGTTATGAGAGTTCCTGTGTTCTAATACTCTCACCAGCATTAAGATATTAAAAGTCATTTACATCTTTGTCAGTTGATAAATGGAAATTACATGTCCTCGTTATTATAATTTGCATTTCTCCTCTTTTTTGTGAGGTAGGATATTTCTTTCTACAATTGTTGGCCATTGGCTGAGGATTGAGAACAGAAATCTGTGATTGAGAACAGAAATCTTCACCTATTACCTGTCTAATGTCAAAGGTTGCCACCAAGCATACACATCTTGAGTGGATGAGAGAAAGGAAAAGTTGCCCTTTCTTTGTGACACTTGACTGCCATCTACTAGGAACTTGGCATTATAAATGAACACATAAATCCATGGTGACTACTCTGAATGGTTAGTGATGCCTACTGAGTTGTACAGTGCTCAACCTACACATCTGTATGGAACAGCCCTGCTAATAGTCACACTTAGTTTCTGAGTCTCAGCCAAGAAAACTGTTACCATCTTGACCTGTCTAGATTTTGTTTTTTAATCTCTGATGGAATCGAGGACACAGCCCTAGTTTTTTTCTTTCTAAATCTCTTGGCTTGTCTTGGTCCTACTTTTCTGGCTCACTTAATCTGTCTGCAAACTTGACTCTTTCTGCTGGTTGGTGCCCTTTGTCACCTTTTTGACAGAAAGAAGTAATTCACATTTTCCTATAAACGCCTGTGACTCAAGGTCACAGGCTCACCAGCTTTTCTAAATTTTTAGCAGACTTTCTGTGATCATGTAGCCCATTTCTCTTTTTTAAAACACCTATCATTTGTTCCATTTTAGAATACAGGTCCCCCTCCAAGCTTGTGACACAGTACCTACAATAGATAACATTGATTGAGTGCTTAATAAAGACAGCTCTTTACAGGTGTGAATTATCATTTTAACCACTTAGTTAGATGTTACTTACTAGTAGTATCATTGTTATTTTATTTCTTCTCCTACTGTTGCTAGTATTTTCAGAGGTATATGGGTAAGGAAAATGAAGTAGAGATGAAGAAAGTGAAAAAGCTAGCAAAGGCACACTTAGGATTTAGGGCAAACAGCCCATCCCCACCTTTTTAATAACGGAGGGCACTGAGTTTACCTACTCAGAAATATAATAGGGGGGCTTAATGCCATTGGGCAAACTCTGCAACAACTCGGCCCGCAAGAGGCTTGAGATAATAAAAGCCCTCCAGCTGTAGAATAAACTGATGGGGCTCACAGAAGGCCACATCCTCAGGAAGTAGCTCCCTGTTGACCTCCCTATACAAGCGTACAAAGTTCATGGTTCCCCATGATCCACTGAGCAAATGTCACATGCCTCTGATGCAACTCACAGTCCAACAGAAAATCAAGCAGAGGACTCTGTTTGAAAATACTCAGATCAAAGTGTATGTATCTGTGTGGTGGGGCCTGGAGAAGAGTTTTGAGGAGCACAGGTATATCCCAGTAAGATGTCCTGGAATTTGGGATTAAAAGCAGCCTTGGAGTCATACCTGAAGCATCCAGTTTTCAAGACCTGAAACTGAAACACTGAGGGGCAGGGAGAGGTCAGTAACTTAGCCAAAGTCACCCAGCTTCGAGTGGCCTGCCACAAGGTCCAGAATGATGCCCTTTCCTGGAACATACTGCTCCATTAAATTTAGAGACAAGGGGCCTCAGTTTTAATATCAGGCCTGTTCGTGATTGATTGGGCCGCATTGGGAAAAATCACTTTATCCATTTGCATAGGGATTGGATTTCTGAAGTTTTCTTTGCTCCTTAACATTCAGTGACCCAGCTGTAAGTTTCCTTTCTAAACCTGCCCCCGCTTTTATTTTCCAGTCCCCATATCCATTGACAGCCCTAAAAGGGCTTAAGAATGGCCTTCTTTTGTGAGATGTCTCAGCCTGTGTAGGCAACAGTCCTGGGCCCACCCAAGAAGAATTATAGTGTGGGGCTTTCTCTTAGCAGTGCTTTGACAAGGAAAATGGCAGGCAGCCAGCATCCAAAACCAAACAATTGTCAGATGGCTGGGGAAAGAAAAATAAATGTTGGGCAGAGAACTCAATAGCTATTTCAGGACAGAAGAAGGCTTCCTTTATGGCCATTTCAACTGGAACATCAGAGCGTGCCTGAACCAGAGGATCTGCCCCCTTCTGACCCCTGAATGCCTGGGCTCCAGAGGCCTAGGAGCGTCTAGCCAAATATCTGCCGTTACTCCTGTGCGGCATAGGCCCCTGGGACCACCACTGCTGAGGAGGGGAGTGCAAGTGCTACTGAGGAAGCTCTGCGAACCCCTCAGCACCCCAGGGATGTGCCCTGAAACTCTTGCTGTCCACACTGTCAGTGTATGGAGCCGTGCTCATATTTCTCCTGGTGGGCAGAAATGTGTTTCTTAAGCTTGTAGCGTCTTTTTGATGACATATGTCTGTTTCCTGGACCAATTACTCTCTGCATCCATTCGCTGCACTGTGGGTTTGACATCTTTTTATTTTTCCTAGATTGAAAATCTGAGATAAATGACTTATTTTCACTCTGTTCCTCAATCTGAGAGACAGAATTGTTTTCCACCCCCTCTCTCTTTATTTATATCCATACTTGCATTATTTTTATGTTTTATAGGAATCCTGTGATACAAATATTGTATATTTGGGGCTATCCAAGCTCCATATGTGTGGAGATTCTATCTTGGCAAATAACAGTCTAGCCAATTTAGACTTCCCAGGTCCTGAATTTACTGTTAGAGTTTTTTTATCCTTTCTTTTATTTTGCATTCCCTCCCCACTTTTCCCCCCATTCCTTCCTCCCTTTGTTCTTTCTTCCATTGAAATGATTTCCTTTGTATCATACTTGGTGAAGTTAGAACACAGTAAATATATCAGAAGAAATAAGTTTCACAAATGCCTATTTCTTGGTTTCTATCTTAGAATTAATAACTCTAATATCTTAGAGTTAATAAACTCTTTCATGAAGAAGACGTTGTGAATTTTCAAAATCTGTGGCAGATGGAAAGAAATGTTATCCCTAGAAAAATTTTAAAATAACCTGAGGATGAAACAGGAAATACCCATTTTGAGGTGCTCTCAAACACAAATGCTTTCAAGATCCACTAAAATGTATGTATCTATTCAATGTGAGGCAGTTAGGAGTAGCAGAGTCTGTGGTTGAACTAGAATGTTGTTGTTGTTCATTTGCTAAGTGATGTCCGATTCTTTGAGACCTCATGGGCTGCAGCACGCCAGGCTTCCCTGTCCTTCACTACATTCTGGAGTTTGCTCATATTTATGTCCACTGACATGAATTAGAATGTCATGCCTACAATTATTAAAATTTATTTTAGGTTAATTTTGAAAATCACATTGGCCACTCAAAATAAGTTTGTGGCTCTAACGGGATGCCAAGGCAGTAAGTTTGCAACTGTTTCTTTTGGTAATCATGGCTATGTTATTTTATTTCTCTGATGAAACTGATACTTGTCTTAGAATAATTTAAGATTATTGTGTCCCTCGCCACAATGCTAGTCTGTCACTTCTCTTCTTCTCCTTACTGCCTTTAGAATAAACAGAACATTCTTACAGCATTTAATATTCTCCCTGATCCCACCCCAACCTGTTTTTATGCCCATATCTTTTTCTCTCTCCCTTAAGTTGCTGCTAAGCTCACCTACTCATATTTTCTTGAACATACTCTGTTCTTTTTATTCTTTCACATTCATTTGCTTTTATTGGTATCAAGTCTTTCCCCCGTCATTATAGATAATCCACTTGGTCAAGACCTTGATGAAAACTGTTTTACTGAGTTCCAGACTCTCTATATTTAAAGCCTCTAACTCTGTGCTCTCACAACGTTATATAAATCTGTATTTAAACTAGGGTGCCATATGTCTTGGTTTGCCCTGGAAAGTCTCTGTTCTTGTGGTTCTTTCTTTCTTCTTTTCTTCCTTCCTTTTTCTTTCTTTTTATTGGAGTTCAATTGCTTTAAATGTTGTGTTACTTTCTGCTGTACAGGGAGGTGAATCAGTGATATGTAGACATATATCCCATCCCTCATGGACCTACCTCCCACCCTCCACCCCCATCCCACCCATCTAGGTCATCACACAGCACCGAACTGAGCTCCCTGTGGTTTACCGCAGGTTCCCACCAACTATCTGTTTTACACCTGGTAGTATATAATGGTCATGTTAATTGCAACACTTACTTAACAGTTTTGCTGTATGTTGGAATTAGATGTGTTTGTATCTTTATTGGCCCAAGGATCATCCTTGAACCATCCAGTGACTGGGCTATTTTATTTCTGTTACAGACTACCAGTTAAGGAAATTGCTGAAATTTCCACATAAATAGGATTGAAGAAATAGTGTGTTTTATAAGTAGCCCAGATACTAAGTGACTCGTCTCTAGGAGTTTGCTGTTCTTTTCTCTTTTTTGGAGAAATTTGACTTTGGTTGTTTATTGCACTTAGATAGTGGTAATGAAGAACAGATCATGAAACTATGTATCTTAGAACAAGGAAAGACCTTACTGATGATCAGGCCAAATCCTCTGCCTTTGCTCATGTGAATAATCTCATGGTAAATGTCTATTCCCTTTTGGTCTCTGCATCATTTCTTCCTTTTCTTTGGGTAGTGGTACACTGATTTTCCTTTGAGGAACCTAACCCCCACCCTCACCTCTGACCAAACTTTCAGTAGCAGCCTACAGGAGAAGGGATCCACAGGTGAAAGAGGCAGATCCAGGAGTGGAGGAGAGCTGCATGCGAATGCATTGCTTAAGCACCTGGACCTGTCTGTCCTGTTCATGCTAGAGTTTTCAGATACATGATCAGTAAATCACTCTTCACTCACACACACACACACTTTTTCCCTACATGCTGGGGTGTGAGTCAAGTCCTGTTTATTTGCAACTGAAAGAGTTCTGTCAGTCAGAATGAAGTGGGGAAGGCCCATGGGATGTGATGCTTGCTCTTGGTCACACTGTTTTAGTCAGGTGTGGAGAGTCAAGCTGGATCTACACTTCTCGGCACAGTGTTTTCTTCACTCCTCTCTGCTGTCTCTGATATTCACCAGCAACCACATAATAGTTAAGGCACCAAACCACTCATATAAGTGCATTTGACACAAAGCACAAGTTATCTAGGAGCCAGGAGCCTATGCTTGATTTTTTTTAAGTGAATTGTTATTTTCAGATTCTTACACTGCTCAGCTTCCTTTGGTAAATAAAGTGCTGAAGCTGAAAGTGATAAGGTACAATGAATATTGTACCCTAAAAATATCTCTGGTTATTTTTTGTTCAGTGATTTTTCAGTCTACTTCACCACCTCATAATAAGCAACTCCTCATTTTCATCTTCTAGCTAGATTTTGATCTGCTGTTGGGCTGTGGGGATCAGTTGGGTGTCTAGATTATAGCTTAGTAGACTGCCTACTCAGCTTCCAACCAAACAGTTGTGATTGATTTTTTTTTTTCTCCCATTGGGGCACACAACTTGGTTTGCTAATGGTGACAAATGACATTAAGAGCCAAATCAGTTTAAATTAATGACCTACACTTTCAAACTACCTCAGGGAGGGCAAATTCACTCTGATATTAGAAGAGAGAGTGGTATTCTTGCCACCTGTGATTAGTGAAGTTAATGAAAAAATTCAAAGGCCATCACAACTTCACACGCTCTTGCATGCATGTGCTCAGATCATCTGGAAGGCTTTCTACCACACAGATTTCTGAGCCCTTTCTCTAGAGTTCTGGAATCAGGAGGCCTGGGGTGAGGCCTGAGATTTTTCATTTCTAACAGCTTGATGTGATCACTAATCTAGAGCCAGACATCTTGGAATGTGAAGTCAAGTGGGCCTTAGAAAGCATCACTACAAACAAAGCTAGTGGAGGTGATGGAATTCCAGTGGAGCTATTTCAAATCCTGAAAGATGATGCTGTGAAAGTGCTGCACTCAATATGCCAGCAAATATGGAAAACTCAGCAGTGGCCACAGGACTGGAAAAGTTCAGTTTTTATTCCAATCCCAAAGAAAGGCAATGCAAAGAATGCTCAAACTACCGCACAATTTCACTCATCTCACATGCTAGTAAAGTAATGCTCAAAATCCTCCAAGCCAGGCTTCAGCAATACGTGAGCCATGAACTTCCTGATGTTCAAGCTGGTTTTAGAAAAGGCAGAGGAACCAGAGATCAAATTGCCAACATCTCCTGGATCATGGAAAAAACAAGAGAGTTCCAGAAAAACATCTACTTCTGCTTTATTGACTATGCCAAAGCCTTTGACTGTGTGGATCACAATAAACTGTGGAAAATTCTGAAAGAGATGGAAATACCAGACCACCTGACCTGCCTCTTGAGAAATCTGTATGCAGGTCAGGAAGCAACAGTTAGAACTGGACATGGAACAACAGACTGGTTCCAAATAGGAAAAGGAGTACTT
>SJYT01084644.1:5164-90913 GCA_006410635.1 Cephalophus harveyi
CCTAAAAAGCCTCTTGATGAAAGAGAAAGAGGAGAGTGAAAAAGCTGGCTTAAAGCTCAACATTCGGAAAACAAAGATCATGGCATCTGGTCCCATCACTTCATGGGAAATAGATGGGGACACAGTGGAAAGTGTCAGACTTTATTTTTTTTAGGCTCCAAAATCACTGTAGATGGTGACTGCAGCCACGAAATTAAAAGACGCTTACTCCTTGGAAGAATAGTTATGACCAACCTAGATAGTGTATTCAAAAGCAGAGACACTACTTTACCAACAAAGGTCCATCTAGTCAAGGCTATGGTTTTTCCAGTGGTCATGTATGGATGTGAGAGTTGGACTGTAAAGAAAGCTGAGCACCGAATAATTGATGCTTGAACTGTGATGTTGGAGAAGATTCTTGAGAGTCCCTTGGATTGCAAGGAGATCCAACCAGTCCATTCTGAAGGAGATCAGCCCTGGGCTTTCCTTGGAAGGAATGATGCTAAAGCTGAAACTCCAGTACTTTGGCCACCTCATGAGAAGAGTTGGCTCATTGGAAAAGACTCTGATGCTCGGAGGGATTGGAGACAGGAGGAGAAGGGGACAACAGAGGATGAGATGGCTGGATGGCATCACCGACTCGATAGACATGAGTTTGAGTGAACTCCGGGAGTTGGTGATGGACATGGAGGCCTGGCATGCTGCAATTCATGGTGTCCAAAGAGTCAGACACGACTGAGCAACTGAACTGAACTGAACTGAAATAGCAGGGAGGGAACACAGCTCCACCCATCAGCAGAAAATTAGAATAAAGATTTACTAAGCATGGCCATGCCCATCAGAACAAGACCCAGTTTCCCCTCAGTCAGTCTCTTCCATAGGAGGCTTCCATAAACCTCTTTTCCTTCTCCATCAGAGGGCAGACAAACTGAATACCACAATCACAGAAAACTAACCAACCTGATCAAATGGACCACAACCATGTCTAACTCAATGTAACTATAAGCCATGCTGTGTAAAGCCACCCAAGATGGATGGGTCATGGTATAGAGTTCTGACAAAATGTGGTCCACTGGAAAAGGGAATGACAAGCCACTTCAGTGTTCTTGTCTTGAGAATTCCATGAGCAGTATGAAAAGGCAAAAAGTTAGGACAATGAAAGTACTCCCCAGGTCATTAGTTGCTCATTATACTACCAGAGATCAGTGGAGAAATAGCTCCAGAAGAATGAAGAGATGGAGCTTAAGCAAAAACAACACCCAGTTGTAGATGTGACTGATGATAGAAGCAAAGTCTAATGCTGGCAAGAGCAATATTGCATAGGAACCTGTAAAGTTGTATCCATGAATCAAGGCAAACTGGAAGTGCTCAAACAGGAGATGGCAAGAGTGATCATCAACATTTTAGGAATCAGTGAACTAAAGTGGACTGGAAAGGATGAATTTAACTCAGAGGACCATTTTATCTACTACTGTGGGCAAGAATCACTAGAAGAAATGTAGTAGCCATCACAGTCAACAAGAGTCTGGAATGCAGTACTTGGATGTGATCTCAAAAACAACAGAATGATATCTGTTCGTTTCCAAGACAAACCATTCAATACCACAGTACTCCAAGTCTTTGTCCCGAACAGTAATGCTGAAGAAGCTGAAGTTGAATGATTCTATGAAATCCTATGAGGACTTCTATAACTAACACCAAAAAAAGATGTCCTTTTCCTTATAGGGGACTGAAATGCAAAAGTAGGAAGTCGAGAGATACATAGAGGAATAGAAAAATTTGACCTTGGAGTACAAAATGAAGCAGGGCAGAGGCTAATAGAGTTTTGCCAAGAGAACACATTGGTCATAGCAAACACCCCCTTCCAACAACACAAGAGAAGATTCTACACATGACATCACCAGATGCTCAATACCAAAATCATATTGATTAAATTCTTTGCAGTCAAAGATGGAGAAATTCTATACATTCAGCAAAAACAAGACTAGGAGCTAACTGTGGCTCAGATCATGAACTCCTTATTGCCAAATTCAGACTTAAATTGAAAAAAGTAGGGAAAATCACTAGACCTTTCAGGTATGACCTAAATAAAATCCCTTAGGATTGCATAGTACAAGTGAGAAATAGATTCAAGGGATTAGATCTGAGAGACAGAGTGCCTGATGAACTATGGGCGGAGGTTTGTGACATTGTACAAGAGACATGGGTCAAGACCATCTCCAAGAAAACGAAATGCAAAAAAGCAAAATGGCTGCCTGAGGAGGCCTTACAAATAGCTGCAAAAAGAAGAGAAATGAAAAACAAAGGAGAAAAAGAAAGATATACCCATTTGAATGCAGAGTTCCAAAGAATAGCAAGGAGAGATAAGAAAGCCTTCCTTAATGATCAATGCAAAGAAATAGAGGAAAACAACAGAATGGGAAGGGCTAGAGATCTCTTCAAGAAAATTAGAGATATCAAGGGAATATTTCATGCAAAGATGGGCTCAGTAAAGGACAGAAATGGCAGGGACTTAACAGAAGCAGAAGATATTACAAAGGGGTGGGAAGAATACACAGAAGAGCCATATGAAAAAGAAATCATAACCCAGATAGTCATGATGGTATGATCACTCACCTAGAGCCAGGCATGCTAAAATGCAAAGTCAAGTTGGCCTTAGGAAGCATCACTATGAACAAAGCTAGGGCAGGTGATGGAATTCCAACTGAGCTATTTCAAATTCTGAAAGATGATGCTGTGAAAGTGCTGCACTCAATATGCCAGCAAATTTAGAAAACTCAGCAGTGGCCACAGGACTGGAAAAGTTTAGTTTTCATTCCAATCCCAAAGGCAAAGAATGCTCAAACTACTTCACAGTTGCACTCATCTCACATGCTAGTAAAGTAATGCTCAAAATTCTCTAAGCCAGGCTTCAACTGTATGTGAACTGTGAACTTCCAGATGTTCAAGTTGGATTTAGAAAAGGCAGAAGAACCAGAGATCAAATTGCCAACATCGCTGGATTATCAAAAAACCAAGAGAGTTCCAGAAAAACATCTATTTCTGCTTTATTGATACATCAAAGTGTGGAAAATTCTTAAAGAAATGGGAATACCAGACCACTTAACCTGCCTCTTGAGAAAACTGTATGCAGGTCAGGAAGCAACAGTTCGAACTGCACATGGAGCAACAGACTGCTTCCAAATCATGAAAGGAGTACCTGAAGCCTGTATATTATCACCCATGCTTATTTAACTTACATGCAGAGTACATCATGAGAAACACTGGCTTGATGAAAGACAAACTGGAATCAAGATTGTTGGGAGAAATATCAATAACCTCAGATATGTAGATGACACCACCCTATGGCAGAAAGCGAAGAAGAACTAAAGAGCCTCTTGGTGAAAGTGAAAGAGGAGAGTGAAAAAGTTGACTTAAAGTTAAACATTCAGCACTAAGATCATGGCATCCAGTCCCATTACTTCATTGCAAATAGATGGGGAAACAATGGAAACAGTTAGAGACTTTATTTTGGGAAGCTCCAAAATCATGGCAGATGGTGACTGCAGTCATGAAATTAAAGATGCTTCTTCCTTGGAAGAAAAGTTATTACCAATCTAGATGGCATGTTAAAAAGCAGAGACATTACTTTGACAACAAATATCCATCTAGTCAAGGCTATGGTTTTTCCCAAAGTCATGTACGGATGTGAGAATTGGACTATAAAGAAAGCTAAGCACCCAAGAATTGATGCTTTTGAACTGTGGTGTTGAAGAAGACTCTTGAGAGTCCGTTTGACTGAAAGGAGATCCAATCAAGCCGTCCTAAAGGAAATTAGTCCTGAATATTCATTGGAAGGACTGATGCTGAAGCTGAAACTCCAAAAATACTTTGTCCACCTGATGTGAAGTACTGACTCATTTGAAAAGTCCCTGATGCTGGCAGAGATTGAAGGTGGGAAGAGAAATGGATAACAGAGGATGAGATGGTTGCATGACATCACCAACTCAATGGACATAAGTTTGAGTAAACTCTGGGAGTTGGTGATGGACAGGGAGGCCTGACGTGCTGCAATCCAAGGTGTCACAAAGAGTTGGACATGATTGAGCGACTTAGCTGAACTAGACAGTCACATTCCCTTGTCCCTCTAACAACTCACCAATTCATCTTTTTATCTTACCAGTAAACTTCCACTTTTGTAGACGCAAAAATATTCTATCACCAGGAGAAAAGGCATCCTTTTAAATATACATTATGCTAATAGTTAGGGGATTTTTAGATTTTTATCACACTGCTTCTGCCTTGCTTTTTTTTTTTTTTTTCCCTGTTGTTGTTTAATCGACTGTGGCACACAGCAAGTGAGCCATGGTTTCCTAAATCAGGAACAAGTCAGCACCCCCTGCAGAGAATGCACACTCTTAACCACTAAACCTCCAGGAAAGTCCCTTCATTGTATTCCTGAGCAGGGATCTAACAGGTGTCAAATTAAAGCTTACTTTAAGGTGAAAATTTTATTGTCATTTAATTATTTGGCTGTGCATTATGTTTGAACTGGAAAGCATAGATATTGGTAATGTCTTGAATGATATGTTTAGAATATAGCTTTGTAGTGAAAAGCCATAATCTTCCTATTGCTGACTTCAAGCCATTTAGCAAAAAAATAGCTGTTCAGGGAAGAATTTAAAATTGATGAAGGCAATTTAAAATTGATGAAGAGACTGACTGAAGAAGGAAGTTTGTTGGCGGTAAATATGTAACTCTTGGGAAAGTGAGCAATAAAAGTAGAAAATATCTGGCCACCAAATATTTAAGAGGGTAACCCTCATTGGGAATAAGAAATCATTTAGTGATGTGCTCAGATCTGGTGTAACTATGAGAAATGGAATGAAGTTAGAGAAAGACATTTTGGATGGAATACATGAAAAACTTCCTGACACTGAAACTGCTGGATTATGGAATTATCCCTCAAGGGAAGTGGTAGAAGTCACATCATTTGAATGGTTGAAATCAGGAGAGATGAAACACTACTGAAAGCTATTTATTTATTGATTCTGCATGGCAATTGTTATGGTCCCGAAGGGAAGTGTTCTGTCAAATAGATGAGATTTCTGAGGCTCTCTTCAGTTGTTCTAAGTTTCTAATTTTGTTTTCCAAAATTCATATACAAGAAACAATAACAAAAAGTTATGACCAACCTAGACAACATATTAAAAAGCAGACACATTACTTTGCCAACAAAGGTCCGTCTAGTCAAGGTTATGGTTTTCCCAGTAGTCTTGTATGGATGTGAGAGTTGAACTATAAAGAAAGCTGAGTGCTGAAGAACTGATGCTTTTGAACTGTAGTGTTGGAGAAGACTCTTGGACTGCAAGGAGATCCAACAGTCCATCCTAAAGGAAATCAGTCCCAAATGTTCATTGGAAGGACTGATGTTGAAGCTGAAACTCCAATGCTTTGTCCACCTGATGTGAAGAACTGACTCATTTGAAAACACCCTGATGCTTGGAAAGATTGAAAACAAGAGGAGAGTGGGACGACAGAGGATGAGATAGCTGGATGGCATCACCAACTCATGAGTTTGAGTAAACTCTGGCAATTGGTAATGGACAGGGAGGCCTGTGTGCTGCAGTCCAAGGAGTCACAAACAGTCGGACATGACTGAGTGACTGACATGAACTGAACTGAACTGAACTGAATATTGTGTTTTGTATGTAGTTATATTTCTATAATGATGTAAAGTTTTTCTGGAAAAAAAATGTATTTGGGTGTTCTATAAATGCTATGCTTTTTATTTTGTTCCATTTGTTGTGGGAAAAAAAAAAATAGAATTTGGTATCAGAGCACCTGGAGTTAGTATCCTTATTTCAATGCAGCATTGTTTATACTCAAGCCACTAAGTCTCTCTGAGGCTTAAGTTCTGCATTCATAATATGGTACTCAAAAATTATGAAATTTTTGTAAGGGTTGAATGAATCACAAAACAATATATAAACATCACTTGGTAAAGGCTAATTATATATTGTAGCTAGCACTGTTCTTTATCTTTGCCTGAATATATGGTTACATTTCTTGACTTGTGCTAATATATCACATTCTATTTCATAGATATGCTTGTGCATTAGCCATAGTAAGAGAACATGGCACTGACAGTAAAACTTAGTGAAACACATCCAGAATTGAATCATAGCTATAGTGCCTACAGTAGCAGACCTTTCTGATTGAGTTGGGTAGCTATCAGTGTGTGTGCACATACGCTTGTTAAGTGTACATACATGCATACCTCACAGCCCCCATTAACTTCACAAACCACTAGACCTCACAGAAAAAATTAGACTACATTTGGCAAGATGGAGAAACCTACTTAGAGATATTTGTGACCATTCCTTTCTTACCCTGTTGTACTGAAACAGCAGTGAATCTTCAACAGAGATAGGACAAGCTGTTTCTCAAAGAAAATATCAGGGGGGAAAAATACCTAAGTTCATACATATTATTGAGTGCCTCATAATGCAACCATAAAACTCTGCAAACCTATTTGGGGTAATTCTAAAGCGAGAGCCAAGCACAGACCAACAGGAACTGTGATAACAACATCATTTGGCTAATGTGCTGTTTATGTATACAAAATGCTTTGCAAATGGTAAGGGGAAAATCACCAGCAAAAAATAGTTTCTAAAAGCATCTTACTTTTCTAAAGCCATACTTATCTAAAATTGTAACAAAGAACAGCAGGAGGTGTGTGACAATGAAGCCGGTACAAAATGAATGAAGTTTCAGCCAAATGTCAAAATATAAGGAAGGAATTTCTGAGGCCAAAGGAAAAAAAAAAATTGCTTTGGGAAATGGGAATACAGTAGTTTTATAGAGATTTGGAACTTTAAATTATTCAGAACTGGTACAATCAAAACTAAAACACGTGCATGTGTACCATCTGCTTGCCTCCAAAGTGGAGTCTTTGGAGAATTAATTTCAGCTGCCAGAGCTGCACGAAAGAAAACTGGTCTCTAGTTTATCCAAATCATTACTTGAAAACAGGAACTCAAGAACAGAGAAGAGACTTGGGCTGTCTGGCTCTGTATCCATGGAGAGATACTCCCTAGAGATTTCAGCAGCTGCTGAAAAATATGAAGATAGGTACAGAAAAATGAGACACAGTCTGCAAAGTCAAATTTAGGCTAAAAGAAGATTCTTTGGTTTAAAACATATTTTAGAGTAGTTATTAGTATTTAAACAGAGATTTAAACTAGCTCATGAATATTTTTTCCTAGAGGTAAACTAAGCTTTCTAGTAATAAATCATGCTTCCTTAAGTCATGCTTAGAACAAGTATTTACTTTGTTCCTTCTCTACTAGCAAGAAGGTAGAATCTGGCATTTTCTGGCAAAATCATAAAGCAAAGAATCTGTATGCCTGGGAAGTATTAAGTCCCAGTCTGTAGTGAGTCTTTATTTAATAGTGTTTGTGCTTTCAGTTGTGACACTAATGGGTTTGTTTACAGATGTAGCCTTTGCTTACAGAATCAACTAATCGCAAAATAATTATTGTGTTTCTACAAGTGAAAGAATATAAAAAGCATAATTTATAACTTATAATTTTAAGAATTTTAAAATTTAAATTATAGAAATTGAACATTCATGTTTGAAAACACATAACCATACAGTAGCTTAATATCAATTCAAAAGATATTAAAAGATAATATATAACTAATTACCAGGCAAATCTATATGTTATAGGCTTTGCATGCTCAAAGAAAGATAAAATCATGTCAATTAGAAGAGACAAGAGAGACTTCCTAGAGAATGAATTTGACCTGAATTTATGAAGAAACTAGCAACAGTGAAATAAGCTACAGGAAATATAAAACTGGAAAAGGTTTATTCACTAAGGCATATGGCAGAGAAACTAAAAATAAATAGATGGATGGGTAGATGGATGGATGATGAATGAATAAACATATTACTTTTCCTTTTATCCATTAGCCTCTTTAGGAAAGGCATGCAAATGTTGAATAAAATTTATCTTTGAGAATCCAGAATATTCACATTTTACTAGCAAGTAACAATATGAAGCACACATACCCTCATAGTGAATGTTCTTTCAAAAAGAGAAAGAAAGTGAAAGTGGCTCAGTCTTGTCTGACCCTTTGCAACCCCATGGCCTATTCAGTCCATGGAATTCTTTAGGCCAGAATACTGGAGTGGGTGGCCTTACCTTTCTCCAGGGGATCTTCCCAATCCAGGGATTGAACCTAGGTCTCCTGCATCGCAGGTGGATTCTTTACCAGCTGAGCCACAAGGGAAGCCCAAGAATACTGGAGTGGGTAGCCTATCCCTTCTCCAGCAGATCTTCCTGACCCAGGAATCAAACGGGAGTCTCCTGCATTGCAGGTGAATACTTTACCAGCTGAGTTAGAACTGAAGAGTAAAATCACTCACATATTAGTATAAATACCAAAATATCAGTTCAAGTAAATTAAGATATTACACACTAAATTATCCATAAAACTATATCCAGCTTAAGTAACAGAGACTCCAAGAATATGGACTTGGGTGCATCAAAAACAGTTTTTGAGCTCAGTAAATAATATAATTACTACACCAGTATTTATTTTTCTTCTGACAGAGAAATTTATATTTGGGGAAATAAATTTAAATGATGTGCTTAATAAAGATAATGCTCAGATATTAATGTTCACAATATTGAAAAACAAATGTTTTAAGCATTATACAAGACCTTAAAATGCATTATCTCATTTCACAACTGCACTGTGTGTCATATATACTTATCCTCTTTTTTATATGGAAAAGATGAGATTTAGAGGGCTATGTGTGACATCAACCACAAATTGCCACTTACCATGGTGCTTGCCATCTACCTCTACAAAGATTAAATCATATGTCACTGCAGCTGCTGACCTCCAACAGCTCCTGAAGGAATTTAGAGTTGAGAGCAGAAATGAGGCACTCTGTGCTCCAGGAAAACTGGCAGGACAGGGCTTAAGATAATCAGATATTCTCAGGAGCTGATTTTATGAGCCCAATGCCCTCTCCTCATATCTAGAAAAACACTAAAACACTAAAATCCTTTACAGTGACAATTGTTTCTTGTCACTAGCAGAAGCTTCATGAGCCCAGCAGAAACTTTCTACAAAAATATGTGCTTGATTGCATGTACTTGTTTGACTGTATGTACCTCCTCTTTACCAGATCACATATATACCATCTTTTCTCCCTTCTTCTTTGAAACACTTTCCCAGAGCTCTCTGAGGTGCTGTCTCCTGGGCTGCAGTACTCATATTGCACCAAATAAAACTTAATTCACAACTCTCAGGTTGTGTACTTTTTTCAGTTGACTGTAAAAAGGTAAGATATTAACACCAAGTCTTTATGATTCATTTGACTAAATAGGATGAGAGTAAATGCTTTGGACTTTGACACCACTAAACCATAAATTGTAGACTAACTCTCAACTATAGAGGATCTTCTCAAGAATTCAATAATAAATTAGTATAAAAACTATAACACAATAGGTTGAAAAGAAGTAAATTTATTTTAGCCTTTGACAGAGGAAAAAAATAAATCTAATGGGATGAAAGAAAACAAAAGTACTATATAACAATCATGAATTTCATGCTTATAATAAATGGAAGGAGATACAGTCTAGGGTCTTTCTGTATAAGGTCACTTAAAAAAATCTAGTGCAATTCACTCATGTACAGATAAGAAAATTAAAAGCCTAGAGAATTACAGATACACAGTCTCCAAATTCATAATTGTGATTGATCTTATGAACTGTATGGTCCTTGTATAAGATCTCCAAAAATTATTTAGAGAAGAATTAGTTGCAAGTGATTTTAAGTAAACATATTTCAGAAAAATTTTCAATATATGAAGTTGATGTTGGATCACTAATAATTTTTATGTAAAATTATAGAATGTGAACTAGGTTTTAAATTTTTCATCTTAGATGAATTTTTTTTTTAGTTAAATACCATATCAGTGATGAGTAATGTTCCAGAAATTAATGTGCTAACACACTTTACTACATTATTAACATCACTGTGAAGATTCAGTGTTGATAAAGGTTAGGTATATCTATAAATATCTTGATAATCATCATGGTATTGAACATGATCTTTAAAAAGAAACAATCAAATCCTTGACTGTTATTATACACATCCTAAAATTTCAAAATCATTTGAATAATTAAAACACTGCAGAAAGTAATTGTACATGGTGGATATCAAATTTTGTTCCCAACCAACAACTATCTACCTCTTCTACATCCTAGAATTATTAAGCAAAAATTTTTATTTCTGGTGGCACAAACTAGTTTTTCCATTGGTGAATTTCCAATTCCTATCACCACCTGTGTAGGAAAAATGGATCATAGGGAATTGAAGCCCAGCAAAAGTCATAGGATTGTAATATAGCCTTGATGTAAAAGAAAATTAGTTGGCTACAGGCAGGAATCAGACCAGATGGGACAATGGCCTCTTACAATATGGCAACTCCCCTCTGCTTTTGTTCTATCACACCGAGAGCTATTCCTACATAAGCCATTACAATAGTAAAACACAGACAGTAGATTTGAATCATTTTAAAGCTCCATGGAAGCCTTCAGAACAATTCTGTTTCTTTAAAGTAAATAAAATTGCCTTTGATTTTCTTAAGCTCCTTCCAGTTTTACAGAAATATTAACGTGTAACATTTGCCTTCATTACAGTCATTAGATAAATGCCAACTTAGTGTTAGAAGAAATGCATTTTCAGCTGAAACGGAGCCAAGTTGTCTTAGTTAGTTATGTTAAAGAGAATCAAAAATTAATCAGTCTACTATTAGGGCACAGCTGTTTTGGGAAGTGTTTATTTGATTTTTTTAAGAGTTTATGTTTTAAAGAGTTATTATTAAACATAATCATAAGCCTAGAAGTTGAGAGCAAAGTATACTTTAAGCAAGCTGGCATTCACAGGAAAGCTAATACAGCTCATTCCTTCTGGTTATGACCTTTGAGCAAGTCCTTTCTCATTTTTAGATCTAACAAATGAAGATATTGTATTATGAAGAAGCATAAACTTAGAGCAATCAGAATACACTGAGGCAACTCAAAAGTTTGATATGTTGATTTTCTAAAGTTCAGAAACTGCAGAAAATAATTTTACACTTCCAAGTTATTATTAAAATAACAAAATTCATTAACTGAACATAATGACATAGTAATAGTCTTCAAATCAACAATAAATACCTTTTTTATAAGAGCTGTGTTTAACTTAATAGCCCTTTTAGCTCAAAGCAAAGGTTTGTGTCATCCTTAACTGAAGCACACTTATATTGTCTCTTGCTGAGTAGCTGAGAGCAGGTTAATGCACTCCCACAATAGTATATTTTTTTTAACTTTTTTTTCCCCTCAAATGGTTGAGGATAGTATTTGCATCAATGTCATGACACATGGTATAATTGAAGGGTTCTGGGCCATGAATACACATCAAGCTGTTAGACCCTTGATATTTGCTTAAACAGTACGGGTACTAGAAGCTGAACAGATGCCCTAGTTTCAATGCCAATGCATCACTCCATCCCCTCAGCTGCCTTTTGTAATTGTCAGTTCAATATCAGTATCAGGGTCAGAAACTATAAAGTTCATTACATATTTCCATCCTTCTAGTCACTTAAGAGTGCAAAAAGGCATGCCTGAAATGTATTAATTGTTGCACTGTTTATCTCCCATTTTAAACTAGATTATTTTCAGTTTTCAAAAGCTACACCTATGTCTTTAATGTTTATAATTCAGCATTCACCACCACTCCTTATACATTCCTGCAATTGGAGGGTTTTTAAAATTTTCATAGCAAATAAAAAAGGTATCAAAAGAATTAGATGTTGCCCAAAGGATATGGAATTGTTCTTTTAATTCATAAGCAGGTGTATATATATAAACATATAATAATGATGTTTAGGTTTTGTAATCAAACCAATAAATAACTATGCATTTTTATCTTCTTAAACAAAGCTTTGCCTCACCTTAATATTTCTGGTATAGACACTAATAACTAAAATAAGCAAAGATAAAATATTTATTAAACAGAACCCACAAGGTTCACAAAAATAACTAGCCTTTTCTGAGTATGTAACATGTGCCTGTTACAGTTGAATATTTATATGCATTATCTCATTTGTATCTTAAAAGAGGCTAGTGCAGTTTCAGCACACATTTTACAGATGAATAAACTGAGGCTTAGAAGTTTGATTGCTGATTGCTAGAGGTCAATTAAGTTTCAGAGCTAGAATGTGAACCTAACTTAGCTTCAGGAATTGTTCATGTTGTTAACCAATCAGTATTACTCCTTAACAAGGGCATATTCCTAAAATTGGCATCATGTTACAAAAATTTTTAGAGCAGATTGCAAGTATCTGTGAGACTTGCCAAAATCACTTTCCTTAGTGTTTTTCAGAATCCACGCTTGTAAAATAATAAAGTTAAGCTGAATGATCCTTTAGGTCCTCTCAATTCTAAGATCCCAAATACAGTAATAAACTAAACCAATTTCGTAAGGTCCAATTCACCTATTTTACTATTATTCAAACTATGATTTACTTAAAGCCCTGTATTCAGTTATAGAACACTGTACTTCAAAGCAATGTATTTCCATGGCCTACTCAGTGCATTTTGAGCACTTCACAAGAAGTCACATAACCAAATATTTCTGCATCAGCAGCAGTGGTTACAAAACCAAATAAGATGTTAAAGTCCATAGAGTTCTAAGTATAAGCATCCCAATGTCATTTAACAGGTGACTGAACAAGAATCTCTGAGATTATACTGAAAAATTTAGAAAAAGGATTTTGCTATATGAAAATGCTCTGGTCTTTTTTTTTTTTTTTCCCTATCAGAACAAAACGCTTGTATGCACACCTAGCTCATGAAGTGAGATACATGCGTGTGTACTTTATCTGAAGATTTGTATTTAATATTTGGGGTCACTCTTTCCTGAATAGAAAAGAAGAAACAAAGCAGGATATTCTAAACATAAAGTTATCTATTCTTTCTCATATCCATTAATATTCTATCAGTTCAGTTCAGTTCAGTTGTTCAGTTGTGTCCGACTCTTAGCGACCCCATGAATCGCAGCACGCCAGGCCTCCCTGTCCATCACCAACTCCCGGAGTTCACTCAGACTCATGTCCATCGAGTCCGTGATGCCATCCAGCCATCTCACCCTCTGTCGTCCCCTTCTCCTCCTGTCCCCAATCCCTCCCAGCATCAGGGTCTTTTCCAATGAGTCAACTCTTCGCATGAGGTGGCCAAAGTACTGGAGTTTCAGCTTTAGCATCATTCCTTCCAAAGAAATCTCAGGGTTGATCTCCTTCAGAATGGACTGGTTGGATCTCCTTGCAGTCCAAGGGACTCTCAAGAGTCTTCTCCAACACCACAGTTCAAAAGCATCAATTCTTTGGCGCTCAGTCTTCTTCACAGTCCAACTCTCACATCCATACATGACCGCAGGAAAAACCACAGCCTTGACTAGACAGACCTTAGTCGGCAAACTAATGTCTCTGCTTTTGAATATGCTATCTAGGTTGGTCATAACTTTTCTTCCGAGGAGTAAGTGTCTTTTAATTTCATGGCTGCAGTCACCATCTGCAGTGATTTTGGAGCCCAAAAGAATAAAGTCTGACACTGTTTCCACTGTTTCCTCATCTATTTCCCATCCCAATGCTTAGACATATATGTTAAAGTTTGAATTGAAAGCCTAAATTTTTATGTAGCATTTTAAAATGACAAGTCACAAATTCTGCAGTGTGCCAGAATACAATAAAGGAAATTCTTTGGGTTTCAAATCTGAGGAGACAAGGTCAAATTTTTGCTGTTAGTTCTTTGTGTAATTATATGATTAACAATGACTGTGAATCTTTAAATATTTTATTAATTAAACAAAATTAACCCATATTTGTCTCCCATTATACATCCTATGAATCACAATTCAAAAGAATGAAATATTATTTTCATTTACTGAATATGTTATATATCTTATCATCCTATAGACTTTTTTTTAAGAGTAACAGGAAAAGAACAAGAAGAAAAGAAGTAATTGTGTTTCCAAAGCAAAATGGAAAAATATGAATATATTTTGAATCTTCTAGAGGAGGAGTCATAGGTACTATTTTCAATTTTGTTGAAATAAGGCCTTGAAAATCCTTTATATGCTGCTTTTCATAGAGAAATTGCCTGATACCTGTCTTTATGGTGTGTTTGGAGGAAACCTACTGAACTCTTATCAGAGAGATGACAGATAGAGAACTAGTGATTATTTGAACATGCACAAGAACATTGTGGTCAGACATTAAGGACTGCTAATGTCTCAATTAGCCGTAATTAAAGGATGGACCTATTGTTTCATTATAAGGTAAAAATAGTACTATTTCACAGGACTTATTGTGAAGTGTAAAAAAGTTAATAACAGAAGGGGAAAAAGTGGAAGTCAATATGTTGGCCACTTGATGTGAAGTGCCAACTCATAGGATAATACCCTGATGATGGGGAAATTGATGGCAAAGGAGAAGGAGGAGACAGAGGATGGGATGGTTAAGTAGCATCACTGACTTAATGGACATGAATCTGAGCAAATTCCAGGAGACAGTGAAGGACAAAGGAGCATGAGGTGCTATAGTCCATGGGTTTGTAAAGAGTCAGGCATGATTTAGCAACTGAACAGCAACAACAAGAGTTAATATGATGAGAGCCCAGCATGGTGCTTGTATAATAGTGAGAAGTAAATGAAAGGGCTGTTTTTAATAATAGAGGTAGAATCAAAGAAATAGGAGGAGGGCTCATGGGGGTAGAAAGAGAATTTTAATAAAACCTGACGATTTAATTGTGAAATAAGAAAAGACTTACCCTTATCCTTAAAAAAATTACAGTTTATTAAGGAAGTGATTAAATACAAAGTGAGAAGGTAAATAACAATGCTAGATGTGGGTTAGTATGGGAGATGTCCTTGATCTAGGTTTAGGGAATCAGGAAACACTCTACAGAAAATAAAGTCTAATCCAAAATGGAAGACTAATTCTGCTATATTTGCTGTGTACACTTTAGAAAATTAATTAATTCCTCTAATTCACAAGTTTCTGAAAAATTAAGATTTCAACTACTAAGGATATCTCATATAAATGGAAACATGCAACATTTGTCCTTTTGTGACTGCTTAATTTCACTTAGCATAATGGTTTCAAGACTAATCACTTTTGAGGTATGTGTCAAGATGTCTTTCCTTTTTAGAGATAAATAATAGTCCATTGTGTATATATTTACTGCATTATTTGTTTATTCACTCATTTGTTGATGGACAGTTGATTTGCTTCCACATTTTGGATATTGTAAATAGTGCTTCTTTGAGCATGGCTTTACAAATATCTCTTTAAGTCTCTTTGAATTGCTGACTCATATATAATTCTGTTTTAAATTTTTCTGAGAAAGGGCCATAGAGTTTTCCATAGCTGCTGCAGCAACTCAAATTCCTACTTAAAATGCATGAGGATCCTAATTTCTCCACGTCCTCACCAATGCTTGTCATGTTCTATATTTTTAAAATATTATTATTATTGTGTTTTGGATTTGATAATAACTATCCTAAAAGGCAACCCACTCCAGTATTCTTGCCTGGAAAATTCTATGGACGGAGGAGCCTGGTGGGTTACCGTCCATGGGGATCACAGAGTCCAACGGGACTGAGCGACTTCACTTTACATCCTAATGGGTAGGAAGTGATATTTCATTATGGCTATAATTAGCTTTCTCAAATGATTAGTGATGTTAACCTCTTTTTGTGTGATTTTTGTCCTTTGTAATATCTTCTCTAGAAAAACATTTATTAACATTTTTGCCCATTCTCTAAATAGGCTGTTTTATTGTTTTTTCATTCAGTTCAGTTCAGTTGCTCAGTCGTGTCTGACTCTTTGTGACCCCATGAATCGCAGCTTGCCAGGCTTCCATGTCCATCACCAAGTCCTGGAGTTCACTCAGACTCACGTCCATCGAGTCAGTGATGCCATCCAGCCATCTCATCCTCTGTCATCCCCTTCTCCTCCTGCCCCCAATCCCTCCCAGCATCAGAGTTTTTTCCATTGAGTCAACTCTTTGCATGAGATGGCCAAAGTGCTGGAGTTTCAGCTTCAGCATCATTCCCTCCAAGGAAAGCCCAGGGCTGATCTCCTTCAGAATGAACTGGTTGGATCTCCTTGCAGTCCAAGGGACTCTCAAGAGTCTTCTCCAACACCACAATTCAAAAGCATCAGTTCTTCGGTGCTCAGCTTTCTTCACAGTCCAACACTCACATCCATACATGACGGAAAAACCACAGCCTTCACTAGACAGACCTTAGTCGGCAAAGTAATGTCTCTGCTTTTGAATATGCTATCTAGGTTGGTCATAACTTTTCTTCCAAGGAGTAAGCATCTCTTAATTTCATGGCTGCAGTCACCATCTGCAGTGATTTTGGAACCCAAAAGAATAAAGTCTGACACTGTTTCCACTGTTTCCCCATCTATTTCCCATGAAGTGATGGGATGAGATGCCATGATCTTCATTTTGTGAATGTTGAGCTTTAAGCCAGCTTTTTCACTCTCCACTTTCACTTTCATCAAGAGGCTTTTTAGTTCTTCTTCACTTTCTGCCATAAGGGTGGTATCATTTGCATATCTGAGGTGATTGATATTTCTCCCGACAATCTTGATTCCAGCTTGTTTCTTCCAGCCCAGCGTTTCTTATGATGTACTCTTCATATAAGTTAAATAATCAGGGTGACAATATACAGCCTTGATGTACTCCTTTTCCTATTTGGAACCAGTCTGTTGTTCCATGTCCAGTTCTAACTGTTGCTTCTTGACCTACACATAGGTTTCCCAAGAGGTAGGTCAGGTGGTCTGGTATTCCCATATCTTGAAGAATTTTCCACAGTTTATTGTGATCCACACAGTCAAAGACTTTGACATAGTCAATAAAGCAGATATAGATGTTTTTCTGGAACTCTTTTGCTTTTTTGATGATCCAGAGGAAGTTGGCAATTTGATCTCTGTTTCCTCTGCCTGTTTTTGCATTAGAGTTCTTTATATATTATGGATATTAACTCCTATCTCACATAAGATTTGCAAATATTTTCTCCCATTTCATGAGTTGCATTTTCACTTTATTTATAGTGTCCTTATGCACAAGGTTTTAATTTTGATGTAGAAAAAATATCTATCTTTCCTTAGGTGTTTGTATTTGTGCTATCAAATCCAAGATATGATTGACAAACACAATGGCATAAAGCTTTCTTGCTATGCTTTTACTGAGTTTTATAATTTTTTCTCTTACATTTAGCTTTTTGATCTATTATTAAAGTTTCATATTTATTCTTACTTAAATATTCAACTTTATTTTTTTGCATTTGGGTATACAATTTTCCCAACGCTATTTACTGAAAAATATTATCATTCTGAAATAGTCTTGGTATATTTTTCATAAATAATTATAACATATATGTGATAGTTTATTTCTTGTCTCTGTATCCTATCAATTGTTATATATTTCTATTTTTATACCAGTACTACACTATTAATTTCTGCTGGGAGCCAGCATGGGGAATCCTGCCTGTGGCAAAGATCATGAGGAAGGGAGCCTGGCAAAAGGCAAAGGCTGAGATCAGGCCTCAGGGCTACCCCTGGATTTTCCTGAGCATCTACCCCCAAAACCAGAATCTGCCTGCTTTATTGTACTGTGCTTTCCACTCTTCTGACATAACAGGGGGCTATCCCTGACCATCTTTCTCTGGAAAGAGTTAACTTAGAGCTCCAACTGGTCTCCTGTATATGAAAGGAGTGTCTCAGCTAAAATCTCTCTGATGGCTCTCTAACTTGCCTGACAGGTTCCCCCAGACTTTTACAACTTGTGATTGTTTACAGCCCCCCAACCATGAGAGGCACACAGTTTAAAACATCTTCAAGATATAGAGCCTTTTCTAAAGAGCTAAGAATTATATTGGTGATGGGTTTCACTGTTGAGTCAATGACTGCTGCCAGACCTCCATAGTCTTCATCTTTTAGGCACCTGGAGGATATTAATCAATGTAATTGGGATATAGAAAAAGGAATATAGCAGTTTTGATGTTAGCAACACTAGACTTTTGAGTTAGTGAACTTTCTCTTTGTTATAAATCACTGTACTCCTCTTTCTTTGTTATAAATAGTCATGTCCTTGCTATGTAAAAATGTAAACTCAATTAGTGCTTTCTGAGAGTGGCACCAGACTTTGGAAAGAACAACACTCTTAAGGCAAATAAGTTTTCTGGTTGACAGACCCTTATCAGAAGAGGCCCATAAAATGTTAATAGGCCTCCCGGCCATAAGAAGATGCAAATCACCTAAGACTTGTGTATACAGCTAGGTATGCAGAGAGAAAGCCTGGTCTCGATAAGAGTCAGGGCTGCTGATGCTGCATAACTTTGTATTATCCATTGATCTCTATGTACAACCAAAAGTATAAAAAGCTTTCCCAGACAATAAAGGATGGGCCAGTTTCTCAGACCAGCTTCTCGAACTGTTTTTTTTTTTTTTTTGGAAAATCTGGCTCCCCCGTGTCGACTCTCTCTCTCTTTCTCCCTCTCCCTCCCTCTCCTTTTCAGGCTGATCCCTTGGAATGCAGAGGCTCACCGAGTCTACTTATTTGCCCTGGCTTCTAAGACCCATGGGAGAGGGAGCCCAAGGTGGGGCACCCTCCACTATTCAAGCGGGTGCCTGTGGCCTATGTAGATGGTGCAAGTTCCTTGTCTTGGAACTTTATTGGTTTTCCACGTAAACCAAGTTATTCAGCCTCTTTTCTCCACTAATTTTCCTACTACACTATTCCTTCCTAATCTATCTTTATATTTCTAAATAAATAAGTTTTTCCTTGCCGACTCCATCCCTGCTTCGAATTCCCTGGATCCACTGGGGCTGGACCCTGGCAAATTTCTGTGGCTTATTGTATATTATGAAATCAGGAAATGTGAGATCAACTTTGTTCTTCTTTTTCAAGATTGTTTTAGCTGTTTGAGGTTCCTTGAGATTCCACATTAATTTAGAAAAAAAAGATAGGGATTTTGTTAAGAATAGACAGCTTTGAGTATTATTGACATCTTTATAAGATTATATCTTCCAAGCTATGAACACAGTATGTCTTTAGATATATAATTACTGTCTTTCTTTCTTTCAGCAATGATTTATAACTTACCTTGTGCAAGTCTTGACCTTCTTAAGTTTATTACTAAGTTATTTGTTACTTGTGAATGAAAGTACTAATTTTTTCAGATTGTTTCTTGAACATTGTTTTTGTAGCTTACAACTTTTGAATTCTTAGTTCTAAACATGGTTTTGCATGTGTATGTGTCCAAAATCTTTAGGGTTTAGGGTTTTCTACATAAAATTATTCCTGGAAATGCATATAATTTTACTTGCTCTTTTCCAATTTGTTCTTTTTCTATCCTAATTGTTCTGACTAGGAGTTCCAATATTATGGTACTAGAAAGGATGAAAATCAATGCCATGGTATTGTTCCTAATCTTAGAGGAAAAAAATGTACAGTTTTTACCATTGAGTTGAGTGTCCCTTGAACTATAAGGAGACTAAGCCAGCCAATCCTAAAGGAAGTCAACCCTGAATATTCATGGGAAGGACTGATGCTGAAGCTGAAGCTCCAATACTTTGGTCACCTGATGCAAAGAGCCGACTAATTGGAAAAGACCTTGATGCTGGGAAAGATTGAGGGCAAGAGGTGAAGGGGGCAACAGAGGATGAGATGGTTAGATAACATCACCAACTCAATAGACATGAATATGAACAAACTCCAGGAGATAGTAGAGGGGAGTCTGTCATGCTGTGGTCCATGGGGGATCACAAAGAATCAGACACAACTTAGCGACTGAACAAAAAAACAAACAACAATAATGTCAATTATGGGTTTTACATATATTGCCTTTATTATGTTGAGGTAGTTTCCCTCTATTTCTAGTTCTTTGCCTATATTTTCATTTAGCTTTCTCAGCATATTCAAGATCTTTGTCTAGTAACTTCAATTTCTATCTTTCTCAAGAATGGTTTCTGGAAATGTATCTGTTCTTTTGAATATTCATATTTTCATGTTTGTGTCATTTATAAACTTTTGTTGGAAATTGAGAATTGAAAAATCAGCTACCTCTCCCATTTTTGAAGGTGGCTCTATGACAGAGAAGATTTTCACTAATTAGCAGGACATGTTTGAGAGTCAGAATCAGTTTGGGATTAAGACCTAAATGGTTCTCTTAGGACTTTTCTGGGCAACTATTTTCCCTAGGCCTGTCTATGTACTTGTTTCCCATTCTTCTGCTTTTCAGTGTGTTATTTCCATTCCTTGCATCTGCTAGTGTCCTTAGTTTTTATATTGTATTCCTCAATCAGTAATCTCTTGCCTCAGGCATTTGTTAATCTATAGTCTTTTTAAAGCCTCAAGAGCATTTTTGTTTTTGCTTCCGGTCATCTTTTCATTCTTTCTGAAGTTATTTTTCCACTGTTCTCCAGTAGCATATTGGGCACCTACCAAGGAGAAGGAAATGGCAACCCACTCCAGTACTCCTGCCTGGAGAATCCCATGGAGGGAGGAGCCTGGTAGGCTACAGTCCATGGGGTCGCAAAGAGTCGGACACGACTAAACGACTTCACTTCACTTTCACCAACCTGGGGAGTTCAACTTTCAGTGTCCTATCTTTTTGTCTTTTCATACCATTCATGGGGTTCTCAAGGCAAGAATACTGAAGTGGTTTGCCATTCCCTTCTCCAGTGGGCCACATTTTGTCAGAACTGTCCACCATGATCCGTCTGTCTTGGAATGCACTCACTACCAACAAAGCATTACTATAAGCAAAGCATCACTCTGAACGAAGATAGTGGAGATAAGGCATTCCAGTTGAGCTATTTCAAATACTAAAATGATGCTGCTAAAGTGCTGCATTCAATATGCCTGCAAATTTGGAAAACTCAGCAGTGGCCACAGCAATGGAAAGGTCAGTTTTTATTCCATTCCCAAAGAAAGGCAATGTCAAAGGATGTTCAAAGTACCACACAATTGCATTCATTTAACACACTAGCAAAGTAATGCTCAAAATTCTCCAAGCCAGGTTTCAATAGCACATGAACTGTGAACTTCCAGATGTTCAAGTTGGATTTAGAGAAGGCAGAAGAACCAGAGATCAAATTGTCAACCTCCGTTGGATCATCAAAAAAGCAAGAAAGTTCCAGAAAAACATGTACTTCTGCTTTATTTACGCCAAAGCCTTTGACTTTGTTGATCACACCAAATGGTAGAAAATTCTGAAAGAAATGGGAATACCAGACCACCTGACTTGCCTCCTGATAAATCTGTATGCAGGTCAAGAAGCAACAGTTAGAACTGGACATGGAACAACAGACTGTACCAAACTGGGAAAGGAGTATATTAAGGCTGTATATTGTCACCTTGCTTATTTAACTTACATGCAACTACATCATGTGAAATGCCAGGCTGGATGAAGCACAAGTTGGAATCAAGATTGCTGGGAGAAATATCAATAACCTCAGTTATGCAGATGACACCACCCTTATGGCAGAAAGTGAAGAAGAACTAAAGAGCCTCTTGGAGAAAGTGGAAGAGCAGAGTGAAAAAAATGGTTTAAAACACAAACATTCATAAAACTAAGATCATGGCATCCAGTCCCGTCACTTCATCACAAATAGATGGGGAAACAATGGAAACAGTGTGTCTTTATTTTTTTTTTTTGGGGGGGGCCCCTCCAAAATCATGAAATTAAAAAATGCTTGCTCCTTGGAAGAAAATTTATGACCAGACTAGACAGCATATTTAAAAGCAGAGACATTACTTTGCCAATAAAGTTCCATCTAGTCAAAGGTATGTTTTTTCCAGTTGTCATGTGTGGATGTGAGAGCTGGACTATAAAGAAAGCTGTACCGAAGAATTGGTGCTTTTGAATTGTGGAGTTGGAAAAGACACTTGACGGCCCCTTGGACTGCAAAGAGATCCAACCAGTTCATCCTAAAGGAAATCAGTCCTGAATATTCATTGGAAGGACTGATGCTGAAGCTGAAACTCCAATACTTTGGCCACCTCATGAGAAGAGTTGACTTATTGGAAAAGACCCTGATGCTGGGAGGGATTGGGGGCAGGAGCAGAAGGGGACAACAGAGGATGAGATGGCTGGATGGCATCACCGACTTGATGCAGGTGGGTTTGGGTGAACTCCGGGAGTTGGTGATGGACAGGGAGGCCTGGCGTGCTGTGATTCATGGAGTTGCAGAGTCGGACACGACTGAGTAACTGAACTGAACTGATGACTATGTCATTCTTTAAAAGGTGTGACCTGCTCCCTTTCCTCTGCTTCACTTAGACAGCTACCAGATACATTACAATGTTGTAAATCAGGTCTGTTCTGCTCTCTCTGAGTACAGAGTAACTGAGTACAGCTCAGTAACTGAGTACAGAGCTGCCACTTCATACAGACCACACCAAAGTTACATTGTATCTAAGAGGATGTAGGGCAAGTAGTAAAAACACCCCCAAATTTCCTTTCCAATGCATTTTGTTGTTGTTGTTGTTGTCTTCTTAATGAAACATCCACTTGGTTGCTGGAGATGTTTGGCTGATTTCCAGAGCTCCTGCAACGGTTTTTAGTCAGTCTCTGTTAATGTTTCCCTGAAGAAACAAAGTCCTTGCTCTTTCTAGTCCTCTGTGTTGCTGATGTCATTTTCCTAGTAAATTTATGTATGTGTGTGTGTGTGTGTGCTCAGTCACGTCTGATTTTTTATAACCCCATACACTGTAGCCCACTTGGCTCCTCTGTCCATGGAATTATCCTGGCTTTTATAAGAATACTGCAGTTGGTTGTCATTCCCTGGTGCCATTCCCATGCACACAACATGTGTATGTGTGCGTGTGCATGTGTCTGTGTGTCAGTGTGTAGGGGGGGATATCCCAATTCTGTATGTTGGAAGTCCTTATTTATAGTCTCTATTATTTTTTCATACACTCATTTATTATACTTGTATATTTTGTATTCATATTTATATATCTCAGGGTCTGTTAGATACCATTACAGATTAGTACTACTGGAGACACAACATTAAATATAATAGACAAAATGCCCTGATTTCCTGAAATTTTCCTTCTATTTAAGTTAATATTATATACAGTAATACAATAGGTCATAAAGTGGTAACTACTAATAAGAAAAATTATCAAAGTGGATAGGAAATACCAGAAAATGGTATAATTTTAAAGAGAGCATTAGTCACAGGTTCACAATAAACCTGTTCCTTAAGTTGAAAGCTAGAGAAAGTGAAGCAGTCCCGTGAGGATGTATGAAAATAACACACTTTAGGCAGAGATGATCTCATGTAAAATCCATCAGGAAAATGCAAATCTTGTGTGTTTCAAGAAAAATAAGATAGCCAACAATGTTGAGAACGAGTGAGCAAGGGCAAAAAGCAGGAGATAAGAGAGGGCTAAAAACTGTAGAGCTTTTTAAATACATCTAAGGGTTTGGCCACCTCATGCGAAGAGTTGACTCATTGGAAAAGACTCTGATGCTGGGAGGGATTGGGGGCAGGAGCAGAAGGGGATGTCAGAGATGAGATGGCTGGATGGCATCACTGACTCTATGGACATAAGTCTGAATGAACTCCAGGAGTTGGTGATGGACAGGGAGGCCTGGCGTGCTGCGATTCATGGGATCACAAAGAGTCAGACACAACTGAGCGACTGAACTGAACTGAAGGGTTTGGCATTACTTCAGCTGTAAATGATTGGGGAGCTTTGAAGCAAGACATGAAATGATTTGAGTTACATTTTTAAAGAATCACAGAGCCTACTTTGATAAGATTATATTCTAAAGTCATAAATCCATTAACAGGTGGATCAATTAGAAGATCATGTAAATAATACTATATAGATATACTAGTAATTTTGTCCATCATGTTTGTAGTGAAGGAAATAAAAAAGTGGGCAGATTTCTTGATAGATTTTGAAGAAATAACTAAAATGATTTGTTAAAGAATTGATTATGGGGGTAAGAAAATGGAAGACCTCAAGTATAGCTCTATGGTTTTGCCCTGTGCAATCTGAAGAATGGAATTACCATTAACTACAATACGAAAAGCTACATGATAGACAGATTTGAAAGCAGGAAGGGGAAGGTCAGATATTTAATTTAGGACTTGTTAAAATAAAAATACCTACTAAAAATCCAATGAGGGATGGAAAGAAAGAAGTTGGATGTGTGAATTTGGAGTCAAAAAGTGAAATAAGATCTTGATTTATAAGTAAGAGACACTAGAATAGAGATGATATTTAGTTCATAAGACTACCTGAAATTACCAAAGGTCATGTACAGACAGAAAACTCAAAGGTTAGTTTGAGCAATAGAAAATAAGAAAGAAGCTTGAAATGTAGGCAGGAGAAAAATAGCAGAACATGATGTGCTGGAAGCCACCTGCAGAGTGTATTTCCAAGAGGAATACTAACTGTGTCAAATGCTGATGGGAAATGAAATCCATTATGGTTTGAGGGTCAACCATTGTATAGAGCAATATGGAGGTCATTGGTGGTTTGTGAAAAGTAGAAGAGTGTAGCAGTAAAAGAAAATTCCAACTGGAGAGGAGTTGGAGACAGCAAGGTTAGACAACCTGCCTAAGGAGCCTCATTATAAAGAAGAGGAGATAACTGATACAGTAATTGGTTGAAGTTTTAAGTTATTTTTTCTTTTGTAAAATGGGAGAATTGTGATTTTTGTGTATGTTGATAAAAATTATCCTCCAGAGACTGAAAAATTTATTTTTTGCAAATGGGGAAGGTTGTCACTATGATGTTTTGAATAAGCAAGATGACAGCCACTGGAAGAAATAGCCTTCAATATAAATGTGGAGAGTATTTGGAAGAGTATTTGGGCAAAAATGCAGGAGGTTTGTTGTTTATAATTGTGGGAGCTTGTGGAAGTTTTCTGAGATCTGTTTTTTAAAGAGAATTTGAAAAGAAGAGTTTCAGCAAGAGAATAAAAGATAAAGAGTCAGATGTTAAAAAAAATGCAAAATATAAAAGATTTTCATCTGGGAAAAGGAGAGTGAATGGAATAGGAAAATATTTAATTAAGGGCCATACAAAGGTTGGCCAGCCTAATTTTAAAGTGAGACAACTCAATATGCTATTTTTTTTAACTTCAGCAACATTTATTGCTCACATGTTACATATTGGCTAGAATCAGCTATGCCTCTGTTTCCTGAGTCTTGTTCATTTTAACATCTAGGATAAAGAAGTTTTACATACCTGGGGTATGCAATTCTCATTGCAGAGGAAAAAAATACATGGCAATACTACAGCTCTTTAAACTTCTCCCAGGAATACCATCTGATATTCCAATGCGTTACATTAGCCATGCTTTTTCTATAAGGAGTGACACAATGAGCAACAATGGCTACATAAATTGAAGACTCCAGTGTGAAATTAAAATGTGAGATTTCTTGCTCAAAAATTATTTTGCATTTTAAGATGGCGATAGTGGGGCATTAAACCAAATGAAGATTAAAATCCATGAAGTTGGCCCTGATTGCATGTTATATGGAAATAGATCTGAATACTTATTTTAGGTAAAAGGACAATATATATGTGGATGATTAGAAATAAAGATAATACCATCTATGCTTCCCTGGTGGCTCAGATGGTAAAGAATCTGCCTGTAAAGCAGGACACCTGGGTTCAATCCCTGGGTCAGAAAGTTCTGGAAAAGAAATGGCAACCCACTCCAGTATTCTTGCCTGAAGAATTTCATGGACAGGGGAGTCTGGCAAGCTACAATCCATGGGGTTGCAAAGAGTCAGACATGACTGAGTGACTAATACCACATTTTAACAGATGGCCGTTGACACAATCCAAGTGAGTGATTATGCAGGTTCAACCAGGTGATAACAGTAGTGAAGGCTGTAAGCTGTGGCTAGTTTCTGGAAAGATTTTAGTAGTATTTGATATATTAGAAGAATTGTTAAGGATGACTACAGGTTTTCTACTGAATAATTGAAAGAGTTGTAATTCCAGTAACTGCAATTGGGAAGACTGTAGGTGGAGTGGTACAAATCAAGTTTGGTTTTAGATGTAATAACTTTAAGTAACATATTAGATGTTCAAATAGAGGTGTCAAGAAAAGAACTGAATACACATATCTGGAGGTTTTAAGAGAGATTTGTGTTAGAGAAATACATTTGGGAGTCACAGGCTAACAGTTGAAATTAAAATTCACATTTGAGATCACCAAGATAATAAGTACAGATAGAAAAAAAAAAAAAACAGTATGTGATAAGTCCTGGTATACTTTAATATCTAAGGAAAATGAGGCATAGCTTGCTAAAGAATCTGAAAGAGAGCACCCAAAAAAGTAGAAGCAATTCAAGAAAATTTGATAAAATGAAGCCACGTAAAGAAAATGTATCACAGAGAATCTACTGTGCCCAATGCTGCGTCTAGTGGATGTAGTAAGAAGAAGACTGACAGATGAATTGAGCCTTGTTGATGTTGTCAGTGACTATAACAAAAGTCATTTAAGTGGACTGGTAGGAACAAAAGCCAGATTGCAATAAGTCTAAGAAAGGAGAGAAATTAGATGCAGTGAACATAGACAGCTCTGAAGAAGCTTTATTTTGAATAAAGAAAAAAAATTAAATCTTTTCATCAATCTCAAACACATTGATTAAGTTAGCATGCCACATATTATGGAAAGGTTTTGCATTCCTGAAAACTTTGCATGACAAGATAACCATGACCAAGAAGGATACCTGAGTTTTTTTTCACACTGAGATAAGCCATTAAAGTTAGAAACAATTTGTTTTTCCCCCATTAGAAACAGGAAAATCTATTTCCAAAACAAAACTGACCCAAACATTATCCAAAAAGAATTGTTTATAATCTAAATTTTGAACAATAAAATTTGCTCTTTTTTTCCTGTGATCCAATTCTTCTGAAAAGTTGGACATTTTTACACATGCAATACTATGAGTTTGTCTATGAGTTTCCTCTTTTTCTTTGACAGCTCCAAAATAGAGAAAAAAGTAAAAAATAGAGAGATAGATAAGAGGAAATTGGAATTGTAATAATCTTTTCCCTCCTTTTTTCTTCAAATAGAAATATGCACATGTTTTCATGTTTATACAACTGAGAGTGACAAATAGATGACATATGAAAGAGAAGTGTGAATCAAACTTTTGGAGCCACATCCTTAACTAAATAAATGGTGATGAGAGAACAAAGGAGGAATTGGCTTTAGATGGGACTAAAAATATTCATCTGTGACAGTGACTCTCAGAGAGAGAGACAATCCGCTTATCTGCTTTTCCTTGCCAGAGAACATTTGGCAATGCCTTGATATATTTTTGATGGGGGGGGGGCGGGGCGCGAATTTTGACTAGCAGTTAGTGGGTAAAGGCCAGGGATTCTGCTAAACACCTGACAAAGCAGAGTACAGTTCCCACAGCAAAGTATTATCCAGTCCAAAACATTAATAATGCCAACATTGAGAAATTCTAATGTATGGTAAGAGAAGGAATGGGAAAGTATATGGGTGCAGAGTATGGTAGTTGGTTATACATGGGAGTGAGGCTCTACTAAATTCAATGTCTGTAGCAGAAACAAAGGTAATCAGCTAAAAAAGACAGAGACTGGGAAGGCAGAGAGTTGAATTTAACTATATTCATAAAATTTCATTATCAAGCAAACTCAAAGCATTGAAAGAAGAGTGTTAAGAAAATTGAGAGACTATGCAAGCAATTGATTATAATCATTAACCACAGAACTTAATCTGGGTAAGGAAGGGACTTGGGTTTCCCTGGTGGCTCAGTGGTAAAGAATCCACCTGCCAATGCAGGAGATGGGTTCCATCCCTTGGATGGGAAGATCCTCTGGAAAAGGAAATGGCAACCCAATCCAGTATTCTTGCCTGGAAAATCCCATGGACAGAGGAGCCTGGAGGGCTACAATTCATGGGATCACAAAGAGCTAGACACAACTGAGTGACTCAACAACAATAAAAATAAGGGAGTCAAGATATTAACTGAATGAGGAACAATGAAAATGGTCTATGGCCAAATGTTTTGGAGGCTTAGTAGAGAGGATCGGATCAGAGGTAAAAGCAAACTGGTATGAAGGAAGTAGTCCTCTGAAGAGGAGGATATTAAGATTATGGAACTGATGCAGTTCCACCTGAGATAGAGTATAATGTAAGATTGCTAATGGGAGATGGTTTTTCAAGGACTAGAAGGCTAGAGTATTCAAGGATCATTTGTATATATGTTGAAATTGCTAAAGATTCCAGTGGAAAAGTCTTAGAAAAAGTGACTGAATAAGTAGATAATATTATTGAGAAGAGAAGGGGAATGAACCTGGGTGAACAGCTAGTAGCACAGAGTCAGGCTTTCCCGGTGGCTCAGATGGTAAAGAATCTGCCTGTAATGCAGGAGACCTGGGTTTGATTTCTGGGTTGGGAAGATCCCCTGGAGAAGAGATAGGCTGACCATTCCATCATTCTTGCCTGGAGAGTCCCTATGGACAGAGGAGCCTGGCGGGCTACAGTCCTTGGTGTAGCAGAGTCAGACATGACTGAGCAACTAAGCAGAGCACAGAGTCAGGAACACGACAAGCATGCAGTACTGTAATTCATACTAGTTAGCTGTGGGCGTCAATTTAGAAAAGAGAAAATGACCAGTAGACATAGGATGCTCAACCTTACTGAAAACTCTAATAAGATGCAAATTTTCAACTTAAGGCGATGGCACCCCACTCCAGTACTCTTGCCTGGAAAATCCCATGGACAGAGAAGCCTGGTAGGCTGCAGTCCATGGGGTCGCTAAGAGTTGGATACAACTGAGCGACTTCACTTTCACTTTTCACTTTCATGCATTGGAGAAGGAAATGGCAACCCACTCCAGTGTTCTTGCCTGGAGAATCCCAGGGACGGGGGAGCCTGGTGGGCTTCTATCTATGGGGTCACAAAGAGTTGGACACAACTGAAGTGACTTAGCAGCAGTAGCAGCAGCAGTAGCAACTAACAAAATATTTAAAAACATTGATTGCATTCAATTTTTCAGTGATTATATGGTAAAATAGGCACTCCCGTACATCATTGGTGATATGTGCATCTGGCATTGCCTTTATGGAAAATAATCTGTCAACAGTCATTAATATTCAAAGTGTGTATTTTCCTGAACCCATCAATCCAAAATTTAAGAATCTGACCAATGGAAATGAAGGCCAGAAGATGTTAGGATTTATACAGATGACTGTTCATCTTTGCTCACGCTTAGAAAATGAAAATTTATTTTGTTTCAAGGTGAAACGAATTGTATTTTTCTTTAGAACAGCTGTAGGCTGCAAGCAGTAGGGAAGAGGACTACTGGCTTGTCAGCAACAGTGGCAGTAAAAGGGAGCCAATGCCAGGACAACAGCAGGTCAGGAGCTGGCAACACCATGAGCATCTCTGGAGGGAAGTGGTGCCTGCAACAGCCTCATTAAACCTGCTGCTGTAGAGCCATACAAGAGAGAAGCAGATGACACGGTTTTTAAAACCAAGCACCGCCTGGTTTGAAATCCCTTCTCTGCCACTTTCTGCTACAAACTGACCTCAGGCAAGTTATGTAATGTTACTGTGTCGCAGATGTCTCCTCTGTAACATGGGGAGAAGAAGAGAACCCACATCGTAGGGTCTTTTTGAGAATTAAATGAGATAATATTTAAGTGACTAATAGCCAGTACATATCAATCATAGATAAATATTTGTTTAATAAAAATCAACCACTATATAAATATTGTTAAATAAAAAAAATAAATTTCATCAATACTAGTGGGAGATAGTGTTTCTCCTCTACTGGTTGGACACATTTCAGAATGAAACAATTGTGACTTTAGAATTTATCACTGGCAGAAAATGTACAGTTGAAATTAGAGCAAAAAAAAAAAAAAAAAAAAAAACAAAATATTTGTTTAATAAAAATCAACCACTATATAAATATTGTTAAATAAAAAAAATAAATTTCATCAATACTAGTGGGAGATAGTGTTTCTCCTCTACTGGTTGGACACATTTCAGAATGAAACAATTGTGACTTTAGAATTTATCACTGGCAGAAAATGTACAGTTGAAATTAGAGCAAAAAAAAAAAAAACACTACAGTTATAGATAATACTGTTGGTCCTCAAACAGTTTGTTGTCATTATCCCTGTTATTAACAATAAAACACATTATGAATTAAAATAATAACTTACCAGCAACAAAGCACAGAACCAAATAATTTACCTGCATTATCTAATCTACAAAACAACCATACGAGGTAGTCATTTTATGCACTTTTAATAAATGAGAAAATTGATTCTGAGCAAGATAAGTCAGCAAACTATCCAAAGTCAACCATTTAATAAACTAGTAGCCAAGATGCAAGCTTCATTCAGCCTGATTCCAAAGTTTTTACCATTCACTTCCACAGGCTTTCTCCATTGTATGGCTCAGCCTGGGAAAACTGAGAGCTTTCTAAGGTCATTCTGCTGTTGTGTAATATGACCAGTGCTCCACTGAGGGGTTTGTGGCCAGAAACAAAACAAGGTGTATCTTGATGAATTTTAGCTATAAGAGAATCAGTTCTGATTTTAAAGTAATCCACATAAAATAGTCCAAACTAAAATAAGTAAGTAAATAAATTTGAAAAAGTAAAATAAAATTGTCACATGGCATAAATATGTGACTTTTTTAGAAAACAGAATCATTAACAAGATGCTAGAGACCAATTAAATGGTCAAGATTCATAATATCAGGACTAAGTTTCTCTGTATTTCATGGATCATTAATCCATATCAGGCAGGTTTAATTAGAGAGGAAAAGTCAAATGATTTCCAGTTGCCTTTCTACATCATTTAAACAACTTTTAAGTACTCAGATTGTAATAAAAATCAGCTTTGAACCAATGTTCTATCCATTCTGGTGTGCCCTCTGCTTATTTCCCAGGGAAGTATGAGTGATCTCATTAACTTTTCTTGAGGTGACAGATCAATATCACACACACTTAAGCCTGCACTTCTAAATTCTCAATATAATTAGTAGAGCAGATTATACATTATTAAACTTTATTTTCACTGTCTTTTTAGGATTAAGCTAATAAATATCATATTTAAATATACTAGTTTAATACTACTTGGTGGCTAACATTTCAAAAGCTATTTAACACCTTTATATTTATCTAAGAAACATGTAAGTATGTCATCTAGATTAACCTCTCGATACAGGGGAAAAAGCAATGAAACAATTGTGTTAGCAATTGGAGCCCTCAAATAATTGTGGTTACAATAATAATTTAAATGCTAGTGCTATTCCACATAAAGATCTACAGGATTTAAAACTCTAGGCTCATTATCCTTATCCTACTCTTTATTTCAAGTTTCTTAACCTATCAAATATGCTGTTATTGTAAAATTTTTATGAAGACTTTATTAACCCTTGATTGGAAAAATGTGTGTCTTTGGTTTTAATATAGTGTATAAATAGGTATTTACACGAAACTACCAGGTGAAGGGAATCAATAAAAGATGTTTTGACTTAGTCTTCTTTTTCTTTACTATAATTATAACCACCAAGTTCTTATTTTGGTATTGCATCATACCACATCTTATATCTTGAATTTTTCACTGAAAGTCATGTTCTGTTTCTAGTATTCATCTATGTGCATAGTCTGAACAATCACCTTATCACATTAATTTTTTTCTTACTTATAAAGAGATATCTAATGTCAGCTAGTTTGTTCTGATCTGAAGAGGAGAATTCTATAAATGTTTTTTCATATTTCATTCTACTCTAATAAGAGATTGTAGTGCAGAAAAAAGAGAGAGAGAGAGAGAGAGGGAGCAGGACAGAGAGAGAGTGAACAAATACTTCTATGTGAATATAAGTTAAAAGAAAGCAAGCCTTTCTTTTGGCTGCTGCTGCTGCTAGGTCGCTTCAGTCGTGTCCGACTCTGTGCGACCCCATAGAAAGCAGCCTACCAGGCTCCCCCGTCCCTGGGATTCTCCAGGCAAGAATGCTGGAGTGGGTTGCCATTTCCTTCTCCAGTGCATGAAAGTAAAAAGTGAAAGTGAAATTGCTCATTCGTGTCCGACTCCTAGCGACCCCATGGACTGCAGCCCACCAAGCTCCTCCATCCATGGGATTGTCCAGGCAAGAGTACTGCAGTGGGGTGCCATTGCCTTCTCCGTTCTTTGGCTACTATGTGTCAAACATCATATTAAACACTGAAGAATCAAAGAAGTAAAATACTTGATTCCTTTTTCCTAAGGAATTCTAATCCAGAAGAAAGACTGGATTAATATAAACTACAGGCATAAAGGCCCAAGAAGTTTTCGCATGGGTAAATAATTATTTCCTATCTGAGTTATTGTGGATGTTTATTTCTACTTCTAATTAAACAAGACAAAAAAAAGTACTTTTAAATATAGTTGTGCTTGTATTAGCAACCTGAGAAAGCATGAACAATTTGGGAGGTGAGAGTAGGAAACAAGAATGAATATACCATATGAGTTTATATAACTCTACAAAGAGCCATGGTGGCAGATAATGTGTAAAATGCATATTAAATTAGACCTCTATAGCCAATCTATTGAGAATAGGTTAGAAAGTTTTGTTTTGTTTTTAAATTAGCTTTCTGAGAAAACTCCACTTGTCTTACACTATTGTTTTTACAGTCCCAAATATCTTGACACGTTTATGATATTCTCCCCCTTATAAGAAGAAAATTAATGTTTGTTTCTCCACTAACATGGTAAAGATTAGATTACAACTTAATTTATTTTTGAAAAGAAACTTATTTCATACAGCTTTCGTATCACATAAGAGATAGATAAAAGCAAATCCTTGCCCCACTCATATTATATTTGAAATCCTAATATCAGAAATCTAGTCGAATGCCTTAAACAATCAAGCTAAATATTTTGGGGCGCTCTTTAATATGCTGCACTGATGAAGCAAGAGTATAAGTTGATTCAACCATGAACAATTCTTTGATTATCATTCACCTCAACTACTCTGTATTGACCACAGGAAAAACAAAAACAAGGAAAATGAAATGGGATTAATTCCTGATGAATTGAAATTCTTTTAACAGACAGTGAATTGAGAACATTTATATTAATAGTAACAAGGCTTTAGTCTTTTCTCATTGAGAGTAGTATTCAATAAATGTATCTGATATATGATAACATTCTTATATGAATAGCAACATATGGAAAAATTGAAATTATTGCCTCTGCATTATTTGTTACAGTAAGGTGAGTGTGAGTTATGTAACAGGAAAAATTATAAATAACTATACCAATTATGCTTTTTTTGAAAACTGTGTCTGCAGTTGCATATCTAGTATTTGTCAATAAGTTGAGCATAAAGATATAGAAAGTGATAAATTATATGATTTTCAAATGATTTTGCAACTGAAGCTTAACAAAAGAGTGCTAAAAAATCTCAGTTAAAAGAGGAAAAACACATAATTCAATTGGATAAGACATGATTATACCATGCTTAAGCCATTGTCACTATCTGGAAAATATGGAGAAGTTTAAAAAAGCCTGATAATTACAGCATCACCTAGTTTTGGCAGGCCTATAATATTCATTTTTCCTGTTTCCTAGACAAATGCAGAATTCTATAGTGTTGGAATTGAATGTCAAAAAAAAGAGTCCTGTCAGTGCTCCTACACGATATACAGACTATTTTTTACAGATGAATTATTACAACTTTGTGTTTTGCTTCTCTGCCTTCACAGTTATTTCACACACACTTTTTGTAAGTAGCTGTAAATTATGAAGCATGAAAATTTCACAGAACTCACTAAGAAGTGTGAAATCAAATTTGAGATGTAGAACATTGTTAATTTATTTGTACCGTTGGTAAAGGTAGGACAACACAATTAAGATCAAGAGACATATCAAGTAAGGGGAGGGGGATCGAAATCAAGTCTATTGATACCCACCTATCTCCTCTACTCATATCTGTCACTTTCCTGGGTAAATCAAACACATATACAAAATCTATCTATACAATCAATAATGTATGGTTGCGTGAAGTTTACAGTCTACTTGAAAGGTAATTTTCTTAAACATATCCATGGAAACTCCAGGGTAAACAAGTGGATAACAAATATTCGAGCACAGAATTAAATTTCATCTCCTCCATGTTGTAGTCCTCAGTCACTTTAACTTCTCTGTGTGGAGCAATTGATATTTCTGAGAAAATGATGCAATCCTTTTGAATCTCTCTTTCTCTCCTGATCTACATGTGATGTGTGCTTGTGCTCAGTTGCTAAGTCGTATCTGACTCTTTGTGACCTCAAATAAAATGTGACTAATATTAATATATCTTTTATATACAGGTACATAAATTTTATTAATACTACTTGCATCTTATCTTACATTATACATTTTCTATAATATATATTTTTTCTGAAGATTCAGAGATATTTCTCTATTAAGTTAATTTTCCATTTTTAATTTTATTTTTTTTTAATTTTACATTTTTATAGGTTTAAATAACCACTCTGTCTCTTCAGGGCAAAGTTTTATTTATATTTTATCATTACAGTATCTTTTCTGTAAAAAAGAATTAGTATCTCAGTGTTCCCATAGTATAATGAACATATAATAACAGTTAGTTCTTCTATTGATTACATTTATATCCATGAAATGTCAATAAGTTGAGCATAAAGATATAGAAAGTGATAAATTATATGATTTTCAAATGATTTTGCAACTGAAGCTTAACAAAAGAGTGCTAAAAAATCTCAGTTAAAAGAGGAAAAACACATAATTCAATTGGATAAGACATGATTATACCATGCTTAAGCCATTGTCACTATCTGGAAAATATGGAGAAGTTTAAAAAAGCCTGATAATTACAGCATCACCTAGTTTTGGCAGGCCTATAATATTCATTTTTCCTGTTTCCTAGACAAATGCAGAATTCTATAGTGTTGGAATTGAATGTCAAAAAAAAGAGTCCTGTCAGTGCTCCTACACGATATACAGACTATTTTTTACAGATGAATTATTACAACTTTGTGTTTTGCTTCTCTGCCTTCACAGTTATTTCACACACACTTTTTGTAAGTAGCTGTAAATTATGAAGCATGAAAATTTCACAGAACTCACTAAGAAGTGTGAAATCAAATTTGAGATGTAGAACATTGTTAATTTATTTGTACCGTTGGTAAAGGTAGGACAACACAATTAAGATCAAGAGACATATCAAGTAAGGGGAGGGGGATCGAAATCAAGTCTATTGATACCCACCTATCTCCTCTACTCATATCTGTCACTTTCCTGGGTAAATCAAACACATATACAAAATCTATCTATACAATCAATAATGTATGGTTGCGTGAAGTTTACAGTCTACTTGAAAGGTAATTTTCTTAAACATATCCATGGAAACTCCAGGGTAAACAAGTGGATAACAAATATTCGAGCACAGAATTAAATTTCATCTCCTCCATGTTGTAGTCCTCAGTCACTTTAACTTCTCTGTGTGGAGCAATTGATATTTCTGAGAAAATGATGCAATCCTTTTGAATCTCTCTTTCTCTCCTGATCTACATGTGATGTGTGCTTGTGCTCAGTTGCTAAGTCGTATCTGACTCTTTGTGACCTCAAATAAAATGTGACTAATATTAATATATCTTTTATATACAGGTACATAAATTTTATTAATACTACTTGCATCTTATCTTACATTATACATTTTCTATAATATATATTTTTTCTGAAGATTCAGAGATATTTCTCTATTAAGTTAATTTTCCATTTTTAATTTTATTTTTTTTTAATTTTACATTTTTATAGGTTTAAATAACCACTCTGTCTCTTCAGGGCAAAGTTTTATTTATATTTTATCATTACAGTATCTTTTCTGTAAAAAAGAATTAGTATCTCAGTGTTCCCATAGTATAATGAACATATAATAACAGTTAGTTCTTCTATTGATTACATTTATATCCATGAACATTTTTCCTGAAAATAAAAATTATCTAATTTAAAATATGTAACTTAACATCATTAGTTTACTACTTTATTATGGAAATTTGAATAAAGGACATTTAGACAACTTGACATAACATTTTCTTTCTTGAATAGCTCATATTTTCTGTCTGCTTTTAAAAAAGGTGAAACTTTTAGAAAAGCTTATTGTATCCGCATAATGATAGAAGTACCTGGCAGGTCATGTCCACACACACCAGCCACAGCAAAAGGTGTAGTGCTTAGGGGAGGGGGCTCCAAGCCAGCTTTTGTGAGCCCAACTTCTGTGAACTGGGAAGGACGAGGGAAAAGGGTGATTTCCCTGGTGGCTCAGAGGTTAAAGCGTCTGCCTCTAAGGCGGGAGACCCAGGTTCGATCCCTGGGTCGGGAAGATCCCCTGGAGAAGGAAATGGCAATCCACTCCAGTATTCTTGCCTGGAGAATCCCACGGACGGAGAAGCCTAGTAGGTTACAGTCCACGGGGTCGCAAAGAGTCGGACACGACTGAGCGACTGAACTGAACTGAACTGAAGGTAGTACTTTGTCATATATGGATGAGAGAGTTCGACTGTGAAGAAAGCTGAGCGCCCAAGAATTGATGCTTTTGAACTGTGGTGTTGGAGAAGACTCTTGAGAGTCTCATGGACTGCAAGGAGATCCAACCAGTCCATTCTAAAGGAGATCAGTCCTGTGTGTTCTTTGGAAGGAAGGATGCTAAAGCTGAAACTCCAGTACTTTGGCCACCTCATGCGAAGAATTGACTCATTAGAAAAGACTCTGATGCTGGGAGGGATTGGGGGCAGGAGGAGAAGGGGACCGCAGAGGATGAGATGGCTGGATGGCATCACCGACTCGATAGACATGAGTTTGAGTGAACTCCGGGAGTTGGTGATGGACAGGGAAGCCTGGCGTGCTGCGATTCATGGAGTCGCAAAGAGTCATCAGTTTTTCTTATGAAAACTGCCTTAATTTAGAAACAAGGGAATCAGAAAACTGTAGTGTGTCACCTTTGAGAAGAATGTAAAGCAAATTTAATCTAACTTTCAATTTACAAAAAGGAGGTATGAATCAAACAAATCACTTACCCAAGATCATGTACTGAGTTCAAAAAATTAATGAACTGATGTATAATAAAGAAAGGACACTGAAATTTTATATCTCAAAGTAATGGCTACCTTGGTTTATTCTTTAACACTCTTTAAAGCAGAGGGATTATGAACTTTAATGTTTAAACATGAAAACATACTAGAATGTTTATACAATATATGTAACGTGCCAATAAAATCAATAAAATTAATATCCACTTATCATCACCAAACTTTTAGAAGACTTCCTGAAGTTCATTTCTCAAACTACTTTACCTCTTCTACTGCCTGTTCATTTGATGAGGTATTAACTAGCAATGTGGTCCAAAAATTATAAATTTATGAGAATGTACACAGTAGAACTGTGTTTTGTTTTGGTTTCCCAGAAATTGAGTAATTCTCTTCAGGATAACCCAAATGTTATTATTTTGTTGAATTTTTCATTCATCACTTTTAATTGATCCAAAGACAAAATCAATCTTTATTTTGTTCTGAAAAAATCTAGATTTTTTTTTTTATCAAAGACAAAAATCTACACAGTTACATTGTAAAATACTCTCTCACATTTCAGAAAATGGCTGAAAATATATTTATATGTTTTAATTGATATTTATTGAAAGCCAAATTATCCCCTTAAGTAAACATAAGAAGACAATTATGGGCAATCATGAGCTGCAAAGTCTATGCATCTAGAAAAGAAAACCTCAGCAGGAGGATCTGGCAACAGAATATTGTTTATTCAGCAGTTTTTTTTTTTTTTTTTTCACATAAAGATGAGTGATTATACAATAACTATCACAGAACGTTTGGTAATATTTCAGTATTAGATGAGATGTATTTATTTCAGTACATTCTATTACCACAGTAATGTGATGTTCCTTTCTTTCTTTTTTTTTCTCCTCTCTGTTGAACTGAATTTAACCTAATATGTAATTTTATTTGCTACAGTAAAAAAAATATTATCTTATGCATGCTTTTTTAAATATATTTAAGTAATGTCCATGAATCCCCACCAGCAGCATCACTTGGGAATTAGAAAAGCAAATTCTCAAGTGGCATCCTATACTTTCAGCATAATAAACCCTGTGTGGGGGTCCCAGCAATCTGTATTTTAGTAAATTCTCTGCATGGTTCTGCTGCACAGCACCACATTGACAGAGATTAATGATAACAAAACACCATACTAACCTAAAGGCTCCCTAAAAAATGTGATTTGAAGATTGATAACCATCAAAATCCATCGATCTAACATACTTTTGTCTGATGTTTGAAACTGTATCTTTAAAAATGCAGATATCCTTGGAAGTGGGAGTAGTCTAAACTGCCATTATCCCCCCTATTTTATTAGTCAAGTGGCACATCCCTCTTGTCTATTTTTTCTCAAGGATTACTAGTACATTATTCTCCTTCAAACAGGCTCTGGAATATGGCCAAGGATCAATTTAATACAAGACCCAATGGTTCATTTCAGTTTCACAACTCTTTACCTGTCTGTGTAATCTCTTTGATGTCAAAGTCCATAATATTAAACACTTTAAAATGCTATTATTGATTTGTAATTGCTGCTTGGAACTGTTAACCATAATCACTTTAAAGCATTCTTTCAATATCTCTCAGTGATACTACTCTGAAGTGGTTTCTTTCTATTTATGCTCTGATGATTTCTTCTAACTTACAAAAGAAGATTTTTCTGTTGTTTGTTAGCTCTCTCCTTTTATTGCTATATAGTTAGGATTTCATCTAATGTATATGTTAGTTGCTCAGTCATGTCTGATGCTTTGCAAACCCATGGACTGTAGCCTGCCAGGCTCCTCCATCCACAGGATTCTCCAGGCAAGAATACTGGAGTGGGTTGCCATTTCCTTCTCCAGAGGATCTTCCTGACCCAGGGATTGATCCCAGGTCTCCTGCATTTCAGGCAGACTCTTTACTGAGTGAGCCACCTCTAATGCCCTCTTGTAAATCCCTTTCCTAGGTTCCTGGGTTTCCCTGGAAAACCAAGAGATCATATTAGAATTAGAAAAGAGTTTCTTTAATGGTGACATGCACAGATTATGAAATATTTAACATGATTTTGAAAGCGAAAGTGTTAGTTGCTCAGTCCTGTCTGACTCTTTGTGACCCCATGGACTGTAGCCCACCAGGCTCCTCTGTTCTTGGAATTCTCCAGACAGTATTGGAGTGGGTAACCATTCCCTTCTCCAGGGGATCCTCCCAACCCAGGGATTAACCCAGTTTTCCTGCATTGCAGGCAGACTCTTTACCATCTGAGCCAACAGGGAAGCTTTAACATGATTAAAGGTAGTACATAAATAAGTCCAAAGTTAAGAATTCCTAAATTTTGTTTGTGAAGAACACAAAGCTAATTGTCAACTGTGAGTTGAAATAAAGAATAGTGGGAAGGGAAAGAAATTATAACAGAAGGATGTAGGTAGACAAATTTTATCTAGTTGACTTAGTGAAAGTGAAAGTCACTCAGTGGTGTCTGACTGTTTGTGACGCCCATGGACTATACAATCCATGGAATTCTCCAGGCCAGAATACTGGAGTGGATAGCATTTCCCTTCTCCAGGGGATCTTCTCAAACCAGGGATCTAACCCAGGTTTCCCATACTGAAGGTGGATTCTTTACCAGCTGAGCACAAGGGAATCCCAGGAAAACTGGAGTGGGTAGTCTATCCCTTCTCCAGGGGATCTTCCTGACCCAGGAATCAAACCGGAATCTCCTGCATTGCAGGCAGTTTCTTTACTGACTGAGCTGTAGTTAAATGAATGGCTTAATCTTTTTTCCCCTCATATTCTTTGAATATTGGTATCCTTCTCCAGAGTATATTAGAATTTCCAGCATTATCTTTAGTAACTAATACCTATTAAGTCATATATAAACGTGTTTTTATAATTAATTTTATTATGACTAGTTAACATTTTAATGAATTGTTTTATTAAAGTATTTCTATTGAGCACCTAGCTAAGGACAAGGTTGGATAGTGTCACAGTGAACAGGAAATAAAAGCTTGGAACAAATGTCAACTGGTCAAAAATAGAAAGGTCTGGCAGAATAAAACATTCTTAGTAGAAGGCTTCTAAATCTCGTTAAGAAGGCAACACATTATCAAAGTAGTGTTGGTACTACTTTGATGATAGTAGAGAGAGGTCACTACTCTCTCTCTCAGATGGTAGAGTAGTGAAATCACCTGATTTATTTTAATATATCCTACCTGTCATAAATTAAAATTCATTAAAGAAGGTATGCCACACATGTGCACGCGCGCGCACACACACACACACACACACACACAGCTTATAATGGCAAAAGATTCCAAGCTTATCCTAGAAAAGTGTGTTTTTATGATCAAGACTCCTTCTGGAAGGGTGAATCCTTTGTAATAGTCCCATAATTTCTAACTATTATTCATGGCTGAACATAGCAGGCCCTCAAGATGGGCACAGTAACCAGCTCAAATGCAAATTATTACCGTAAGTATAAAGACAGGAGTGATCACAGGCATCTAACACTTTCAGCTCAAGTTGAAAAGGACAAGGGAGCATGTCCTTGACCAGAGCACTAATCAGTAGCATGGTACAAACTGGAAAAAGAGAAAATGAATGCAATAAGTTACCTAAGCTGCTCAGGTGGACTGCAGGGTCAAAGAATTACCATCCCAATGACAAAGTTGGGGAAAGAGATGGGACTGAAGGGACCTAATAAGGATTTTTCTTACTTATCTAGTGTGTCACTAAAGGTCTTAAAAGAAAACCTGATAAATCCATTTATTTCTTTTCTGACAAAGTACCACAGGTACAACTCCCCCTGAACTGAAAAGGTGGAATCTATTAGAGTTTCAAGTATTTCAGTGAAAGAAATAAACAAAAAGAATAATTAAGTCATTACTTGATAAATGAAAGGGAAGATTTCAAGTGGCATAAGACTGCAGAATGTCTTCCATGGGAAGAACAGGAGCCGCTTACTTTTTAGTTCCAAGTTCATATATATATACATATCTACACACATAATAAGGAAGCAGGCCTACGAGTAATAAGTGCATCAGTTATTCAAACATAATTGAAGTAAATTAAGCTGGATGGATATTTTTGGATCTTTTACAAATCAATCTTGCTATTATAGAAATCTGCTATCATCTTCTCAAAATGAAACTGCCTAAAATAGGCATTTATTTATTTTCTGTTATTTACAGTGTGAGACTATATATGTATTTCTATTCTCAAAGCACTAATACAATGTCTACTTAGTTCTGGTAAGATACCTAATGTTAACTAAGCAAGGATATAATATTTTATAGGTTTCTTATATAATATGTAAAAAAAACACAGAATTTTAATGTAAAGGGATGGTGTGATGCCCCAAGTCTCTGACTATGACTTATTTTGTGCTGCTGTAAATTTTAGATCAAAGGATAGGATAATGTCTGGACAAGATAATATCAAGAATGACTTTTCCTAACCTGTGTATATTATAAAGATAGTTGTGAGTAGAGCTGGGAGGTGACTTAGAACATATTGTAATTATCATAGAGGCCCATTTTCTGTATTTTCGGTCAGGTCATTCCTTCATTCTCCTGTCCTAGTGAATGTCAAGTATTCAACAAACCCTTCTAACTTTCTGAGAGTCAAATAATTCTCTGTTTTCTAAATAAATTGCTTCCAGAATTTAAGGGGCCAGGGAAAGTGGGATAATGGATCTTGTCAACGATAGCAAGTATATTTACACAAGCATATGAAATTTCAGAAATGAAATCAGGGAGTACTTATCCATCCAGTGAGCCCCCTACTATGCCATTCAGTATCTCTTTCCTGGAGCATATCTGTCAATAAGAAGGTCAATGCCTCAAAATATCTTAGCAACCATGGTGTTTTAGGTTTCCTAGAAATGAGATCCAGCCTAGTCTTCTGTGATAATGCTAAAACTTAATGCAACACCTAAGAAAAACACACCAAGAAAACTTAGGGTTAGGGGTAGGATTAGGGTTAGGGCTAGGGTTAGGGTTAGCAAACACCTCCACAAAATTCAGAAGTGAAACTGATTTCTTATTAACTTTTCACTTCATTCAAAAATGCATTTCATATATTCTCATTGAGAAGTAGAGCCATTGCTTTCATGAAATGCAATATAATTCAGAACAATTTAATCTTTTGTATCCTTCAAGTACACTTTATACTAGTAGGAGTATACTCTTGCCACTCAAGTAGGGAACTTAATTTGTGGAGATGTTCTCATGCATCTTAATGGGATTTTTTCTTTTTTACCTCTTCTACCACAAAGAATATTAAGCATTGAGAAAACACTATTTGTTCTTACTTGAACATATGCCTAACTCTCCCCACATACACACTCCCACAAAAACACAATGAGACAATACATATGTTAGAAGAAAATGAAACTAAAGCTCTAGATGTAATATATTCATAAAAATGTATTCTCTTACAGAACTGTAGTTTTAAATGGACAATAATGGGAAAAGAAATTGAAAACTTAAAGAAATTCCATTTGTTTTAATTTAGGGTCCAAAAAGAGCTACACTAGCAGCTGACTTAAAGAAAAAGCATTTTCAGCCCATTACAAACAGAAGCAGATGCATTGCCAACTCCTCAGAGATAGAGCTGATAATGAAAATGTTACCGACCTTTAAGTGGAGCATCTCTGCCAGACAAGGTTATAATAGTGAATTTACATTAGGGAAGAAAGCATTCAGTATTTATGATATGCAATTTTAACTTGTGTTTAAAGTGGTACAGGAGGATTCATGGGGGATTTAATGTTCTAGGAAAGCTATTTGGTCAGTACTGTAAGATTTTATGACCTTTCATTAAGACTTGAAAGTTTAACTGTACACCTTCTTCATTGAATGCAAATCATGTTATTTTTTGCTGCCTGTCCTCTGAACATCTCTAATGCCACAGATGAAAGAGGCAGTTAGAAAAACCTTGTATTTTAAAGAGGCTGGCATCTGGGGCTATAAATACAATATTCACCAAAGAACATCAGAGGACAGAGCATTAAATGAAATATCTAGAGAATTGTTTATATTTTAAAAATTTATACTCTGTGTAAGCCAAGAGAAACCTATTTAAAATAATTTAGTTTAGCATCAAGAATCTTTCTTTAATGAAGAATATTAACAATTTTGGGGAAACGGTTAAATTCATACATGAAGTCATAATTTATTCTACAACTATTCTTTCAATATGTATGACAAAATTTATGGGAGTCATCAACATCATTCAAATAACATTTGGGTTTAAATAAATCTTCCTGGAATGTTAGGTCCATGAATCAAGTAAATTCAGTTCAGTTCAGTTCAGTTCAGTCGCTCAGTCATGTCCGACTCTTTGTGACCCCATGAATTGCAGCACGCCAGGCCTTCCTGTCCATCACCAACTCCTGGAGTTCACTCAAACTCATGTCCATTGAGTCAGCAATGCCACCCAGCCATCTCATCCTCTGTCATCCCCTTCTCCTCCTGCCCCCAATCCCTCCCAGCATCAGAGTCTTTTCCAATGAGTCAGCTCTTCTCAGGAGGTAGCCAAAGTATTGGAGTTTCAGCTTCAGCATCAGTCCTTCCAACGAACACCCGGGACTGATCCCCTTTAGGATGGACTGGTTGGATCTCCTTGCAGTCCAAGGGACCCTCAAGAGTCTTCTCAAACACCACAGTCAAAAGCATCAATTCTTTGGAGCTCAGCTTTCTTCACAATCCAACTCTCACATCCGTACATGACCACTGGAAAAACCATAGCCTTGACTAGATGGACCTTTGTTGGCAAAGTAATGTCTCTGCTTTTCAATATGCTATCTAGTTTGGGCATAACTTTTCTTCCAAGGAGTAAGCGTCTTTTAATTTCATGGCTGCAGTCACCATCAGCAGTGATTTTGGAGCCCAAAAAAATAATGTCTGATACTGTTTCCACTGTTTCCCCATCTATTTCCCATGAAGTGATGGGACCAGATGCCATGATCTTCGTTTTCTGAATGCTCAGCTTTAAGCCAACTTTTTCACTCGCCTCTTTCACTGTCATCAAGAGGCTTTTTAGTTCCTCATCACTATCTGCCATAACAGGGTTGTCATCTGCATATCTGAGGTTGTTGATAATTCTCCCAGCAATCTTGATTCCAGCTTATGCTTCTTCCAGCCCAGCGTTTCTCATGATGTACTCTGCATATAAGTTAAATAAGCAGGGTGACAATATACAGCTTTGATGTACTCCTTTTCCTATTTGGAACCAGTCTGTTGTTCCGTGTCCAGTTCTAACTGTTGCTTCCTGACTTGCATGTAGGTTTCTCAAGAGGCAGGTCAGGTTGTCTGGTATTCCCATCTCTTTCAGAATATTCCACAGTTTATTGTGAAGTAAATTGGATGTGGTCAAACAGGAGATGACAAGAGTGAACATCCACATTTTAGCAATCAGTGAATTTTAAAATGGAAGGGAATGGACAAATTTAATTCCGATAACCATTATATCTTCTCCTGAGGGCAAGAATCCCTAGGAAGAAATGGAGTAGCCCACTTAGTTAACAAAAGAGACCAAAATGCAGTACTTGGGAGCATTTCAAAAATCATAGAATGATCCTGGTTTGTTTCCAAGGAAAACCATTGAATACCACCCTAACACAACTTTATGCCACAACCACTAAAGCCAAAGAAGCTGAAGTCAAATGGTTCTATAAAAACCTCCAAGACCTTCTAGATCTGACATCAAAGCCAGATTTCCTTTTCATCATAGGGGACTGGAATGCAAAGTGGGAAGTCAAGTGATACTGGCCGTGGAGTACAAAATTAAGCAAGGGAAAGTTTATCAGAGTTTTGCCAAGGGAACACACTGGTCAGAGCAAACACTCTCCTCCAACAACACAAAAGAAAACTCTACACATGGACATCACTAGATGATCAATACTGAAATCAGACTGTTTTCATTCTTCACAGTCAAAGTTAGAGAAGCTCATTAGAGTCAGCAAAAACAAGACTGGGAGCTGACTGCAGCTCAGATCCACTTCAAGATTCTTTATTGCAAAATTCAGACTTAAATTGCAGAAAGTATGGAAACCACTAGGCCATTCAGGTATGACTTAAATCAAATCCCTTATGATTATACAATGAAAGTAACAAGTAGATTCAAGGGATTAGATCTGATAGAGTACCTGAAGAACTAAAAATGAAGGTTCAAAACATTGTACAGGAGGTGGTGACCAAAACCATCCCAAGAAAAAGAAATACAAAAATGCAAATTGGTTGTCCAAGGAAGCCTCCCAAACAGCTGAGAAAACAAGAAAAATGAAAGACAAAGGAGGAAAGGAAAGCCCACTAATGCAGAGTTCCAAAGAATAGCAAGGAGAGATAAGAAAGCCTTCTTAAGTGAACAATGCAGAGAAATAGAGGAAAACAGTAGAATGGGAAAGATTAGAGCTCCCTTCAAGAACATTAGAGATACCAATGAAATGTTTCATGCAAAAATATGGGCAATAAAGGACAGAAATGGCAAGGAACTAACAGAAGCAGAAGATATTAAGAAGAGGTGGCAAGAATACACAAAAGAACTGTACAAAAAAAGGTCTTAATAACCCAGATAACCACAATGGTGTGTAAGACATTCTGGAGTGTGATGTCAAGTGGACCTGAGGAAGCATTACTATAAATAAAGCTAGTAGAAGTGATGGAATTATAGCTGAGCTAGTGAAAATCATAAAAGATTGTGCTTTTAAAGTGTTACACTCAGTATGCCAAAAGATTTGGAAAACTCAGCAGTGGCCACAGGACTGGAAAAGATCAGTTTTCATTCTAATCCCAAAGAAGGGCAGTGCCAAAAAATGTTCACATCTCCATACAATTGCACTGATTTCACATGTTAGCCAGGTAACACTCAAAATACTTCAAGCTAGGCTTCAACACTAGGTGAACCAAAAATTTTCAGATATACAAGCTCTATTTAGAAAAGGCACATGCCTTACAAAAGAAACCACAGAGAGTTGTCTTGCCTCTTCTGATAAGAGAAGATACAGCAAGAAACTACTGTCTATGAACCAGAAGGCAGCAAGATCTCAGCACCTTAATATTAGTTTTCAGTCTCTAGAACTATGAGAGATAAAAGATGTTTTTATCAAACATCAAATCTATAACTATATACATTCATATGAGTGAGGCTTTTGTCTGTAGATGGCTCCTTGCATTCTTCTGGAATGCAAGAAAAACCTCTTGGGTATTGATGTTCTCAAGTGAACTGAGAAGCATAAGAGGTACTGTGTCTTCACATCAACATGTGAAAAGCCTCACTCATATGAATGTATATAGTTTATATATAGTTGGCAAAGTAATGTCTCTGCTTTTTAATATGCTGTCTAGTTTAGTCATACCTTTTATTCCAAGGTGCAAGTATTTTTAAATTTCATGTCTGTAGTCACCATCTGCAGTGATTTTGAAGCTCCCAAAAATAAAGTCTGTCTCTGTTTCCATTGTTTCTGAATCTATTTGCCGTGAAGTGATGGGACTGGATGCCATGATCGTAGTTTTCGGAATGTTGACTTTTTAGCCAACTTTTTCATTATCCTCTTTCACTTTCATCAAGAGGCTCTTCAGTTCTTCTTCACTTTCTGCCATAAGGGTGATGCCATCTGTGTATCTGAGGTTATTGGTATTTCTCCCAGTAACCTTGATTCCAGCTTGTGCTTCATCCAGCTTGGCATTTCACATGATATGCTCTGCATATAAGTAAAATAGACAGCCTTGGCGTTTACTTTCCCAATTTGGAACCAGTCTGCTGTTCTATGTTCAATTCTAACTGTTGCTTCCTGACCTGCATACAGATTTCTCAGAAGGCTGGTTAAGTGGTCTGATATTCCCATTTCTTTAAGAATTTTCCACAGTTTGCTGTGATCCACAAAGACTTTGGCATATCAATAAAGCAGAAGTAGATATTTTTCTGGAACTCTCTTCTTTTTCGATGATCCAGCAGATGTTGGCAATTTGATCTCTGGTTCTTCTGCCTTTTCTAAATCCAGCTTGAACATATAGAAGTTCACGGTTCATGTGCTTCTGAAGCCTGGAGAATTTTGAGCATTACTTTGCTAGCTTGAGAAATGAGTGCAACTGTGCGGTAGTTTGTATATTCTTTGGCATTACCTTTCTTTGAGATTGGAATGAAAACTGACCTTTTCCAGTCCTGTGACCACTGCTGAGTTTTCCAAATTTGCTGGCATATTGAGTGCAACACTTTCACAGAATCATTTTTCAGGATTTGAACTAGCTCAACTGGAATTCCATCACCTCCACTAGTTTTGTTCATAGTGATGTTTCCTAAGGCCCACTTGACTTCACATTCCAGGATGTCTGGTTCCAGGTGTGTGATTACACCATCATGGTTATCTGGGTCATGAAGATCTTTTTCGTACAGTTCTTTTGTGTAATCTTGCCACCTCTTCTTAATATCTTTTGCTTCTGTTAGGTCCATACTATCTTTGTCCTTTATTGTGCCCATCTTTGCATGAAATCTTTAATTTCTGCTTCTTAATTTTTTCTTTCTTTTATTGTGTTCAATATACTATGTGTTCTAAATTCTAAGATTGAATACTGATTACTTATTTAGACCTGCATGAAAGTGAAAGTGGAACAACTCAGTCGTGTCGGACTCTTTGTGACCCCGTGGACTGTAGCCCACCAGGCTCCTCCATAACCTGCATATTATTTGCTATTTCTTAATTTTTAAATATATGAGTATTATCTACTTTTTTCTTATTGTTGATTTTTGCCTTAAATATGTTGTGATCAGAGAAAGCCATTTGTATGATTCTATCCTTTGTTATTTGTTGAGACTTTCTTGATGGATTACCGCATGGTCATTTAATGAATAATAGCTGTTTTTACCCTGTCTCACAATTTATAATATTTTTGTTGCATATATAAATCTTTTAAGTAGTAAATAATATAATTTAACATTCACATTCACTTTTCAATGTGAGTTATTTTCCCCTTGCCAAGAGGTCTGTTTTAATTTTACTTTTTGTTCATCTCAAAGTAATGAATTCTTTTAGTTTTGTTTTTCTTAGGTAGGCTATTTTCCTGATAAAATATTGACTGGATATAGGATTCCAGTTTGATAAGTATATTCTTCCAGTATGTTAAAGATGCAGGTTTCTAATTTCCATTGTTTCTTTAGAAAATTTAGTTGTCAGTCTTACTTCTCTGAAGAAAATCAGTCTTTATTTCTCCTACTACTTTTAAGATTCTTACTTTTTTTTTTTTTTTTGCTTTCAGTAAGTGTTCAGAAAGGCATGTTTAGAAAGAGTTCTTTGTTTTCATTATTTAGAATTCCTAAGACTCCTGGAATGCATGGTTTACTCATTTGTAAATTTCTATTTCCTTATAAATGTTAATATTGCTTTTTCACCACCTCTCTTTTCCTGCTGGCACTTCAGTTTTACTCTTGTTAAATCTTTTTTTTGTATACTTTTTGTTGCTCATGCTTTATTCCTAAATTTTCTTTTATTTTACCTAATTTCCAGTTCAATAATTCTTCAGTTTAATCTATATCTAGATCATACACTAAATTCTTAGTTTGGAGGCTTTTCGTTTTAGCTGTAAGATCTATTTGCTGCTGCTTCTTATTTTTTTAATGTTTAGTTACCTGCTAAAGGTTACAGTTACTTTAAAGTCTCTGTCTGGTATCTCCAATGCTCTTGTGGATCATAAACTCTAAAACATAATAAATTAAATACAGAAATTTAGAAGGAATGAATTAATAAAAAGCAGATATTAATGAAATAAAAACCTATATAAAATTGAAGGGTCTAATATAGCCCAAAGTTGACTTTCAAAAAAACTGATAAAATTGATTAATTATTGGCAAGACCATGTCTATCTGCTTCTGTTATTTTACTTCTTTTATGATTACTTCATATTGTCTTAATTGTTAATGCGACTGACTTGTTTTTTGTTTACTTTATTAATGAAAAATTATTTGTAAAAAGAAAAAAAAAAGTTTCCTAGCTAAGATAATGTCTTTTTTCAAAAAGGGTATATATTTGCTGTTTATAGATTCTTGGAATCAAGAATAATCTTAATCCAATAAACTGGGACATGTGAGATGAAGGGAGAGAAGAGTGTGGCCCTATCATAAAAAGATAACTGAAAACAAACAAACAAACAAACGTAGAATTTGTTCACACACACACACATACACACACACAAAGATGTGTATAAGAGACAGTCCAATATCAGGGACTAAGATGATTTATTGTTAAATTTTTGTCTTTCCTAAGGCTTGTTTCCCATACATCATGACTGTTTATTTTCTCCTAATACCTTCAAAAACATTATTTTGGTATATATATGCATATATATACATACTTATATGTAAAACTTTATTGTTTCCAATTTTTCTCAGTGGTGGATTTAGTCTCCTATTACTGGAAGCCAAAGACTATAATTCAGAATTAAAAGAAAAGTATCACCTTCTTAGATAGAAATTGCAATAACTAGCTTATTCTAGAATATTCCAATGCTTCTTTTATAAAACAGAGCATTTGTCATCATTTGATAATGGCTGGTTCCCTTCAAGAAAGAATCTGGCCTCTGTGAGCCACCTGAGGAGTCTTCCTCTGTTCTTGCTTTCTACTGTATATATATATTTAAATCAATGATATACACAGATTCAGGGAAATTTCAAGATCAAAACAATTTCTAGATTTTTAGTACTAAACTATTTTATTGTAGATTTGGAACCAAATTGTTTTATCACCTTCTAAAATATTCATTATTTAAATAAGATTTTCATGCCAAGATAAAGAATAAAAATACCTTATTACCAAAAAAGGACAATTTGTACTTTTATATAATAGGATACATTTATCTTAATTTCTTTAAAGTTCTTCAATTGATATGCAACTAAATTTAACCTAAATGGAGAGCTTTTGACAAGCTGTATATCACTGAAGTAGTGAATGGTATGAAAATAATAATGGTAATTTTCAATAATGACAGTTTTAGAACTATTCACACTCTTTTAAAAACTATTATGGTTTCACTACCTTCCCATGAAACTATCCAACAAAATGCCCTAAATACATTGTGCATTGCTTTATTAGACAATTTTTACATATTCCCTTAAAATTGTTTCATATTTGAGACATGTGCTCACAAATGAGTAATACCTGCTTGAAAAAAATGTGTCACTTTTGACAGAAAATATTACCTTAATAACAAAATAGGCACTAATTTAGTTTAAAAATTGACTTTATCATAAGAAGACAATGCAGGGACTTCTTAGTATTTATGTTTTTATATGAGTATGAGCACATACATACATGTTACCTAAAATATCACACACATATTGGACAGTGAAAGGAAGAAAGTCACTCTGGTAGAAATCAAACAAGTGAAAAAATACAGTCCTGAAGTATTCCATCTTAACTTTAGCTAAGTTGGTAAGTTCTGAAAAAATATGGTGTATTTTTTTCCACTCAAAAATAGAATCTTTTTTTACAAAGAATTTCCAAGTGACGAAGATGTTTTACCATACAACTTCACTATAAGGTGAAAAATAGCAAGGGTAGGAAGAAAAATGTAGGCCTGAAGCAAGATATTTCTGCCAGTCTATGAGAATATTAATATGCTAAATCATCATGGTAGCTTACTAGCGGACCAAATAACTAAATCTCTGACAAGTCCATTGACTTCATACTAGGAAGTATAGTATGAAGTATACTAGGAAGTATAGTATGAAGTATAGTATGAAGTATGAATAAAAGTATTTTATACTTTTATTAAAAATTAGCTTAAGATGTTTCATGATTATATAAATTAATATTACTCTAAATTACTCTAATTACTCTCCACATAAGTTCAAGTATATCAAAATGTAAGCACCACACTTCCCAAATATTTTATAATATAAGCTAATAATAAAGCCTATTAAAAGTTATTACTAAGAAATGTAGCAGAGAAATTATTTGGTCAAAAAGTTTGGGAAATATTTGAATTGACAAAGAGGTTCATTTATAATAGAATTTCTAAAGCTTATTTTGAATATCCAAGTAATATATTATTTCACTTTGTGCAAGTGTTTCTCCTTCCTCCTCCCCTGAAATTTCAATTATTGGGACTTGTTTGGAAAAGATTGGAAACTACCAGTTTCTATGCCAGCATATAACAAGCTTACTGCTTCAGCATCAGAGACCTTGATACATGTCCGTATACAAAGAGGTTTGGATTAGGCTTCCTTATTTTCTCTTGTATATTTACTTAAAAAAATACTTGGAAGATGATTAAAACATCCTGACAGCATAGACCTGGTGTTTTATTTTCAAAAAACAGATTAATTCATTTTGAGACAGTAATTGTTGGAGACCTTTTGGAGGAGACAAGTTGTAAGATAGCTCAGAGAAAGTTTTTTGTGTTTTTTCCAGTTTTGATATTATTTTCCTTGGTTTATAATTTTTCCTTAGTGATCTAAGAATTTGTCAAAGACATTTCTATAGACATGTTTTGAGCAATTATGAAAAGAAACTGGGACATGTGAGATGAAGGGAGAGAAGAGTGTGGCCCTATCATAAAAAGATAACTGAAAACAAACAAACAAACAAACGTAGAATTTGTTCACACACACACACATACACACACACAAATATATATGTATCCTGAAAAATTAAAGGGAACTAAGTTCTAACAATAATACCAGCTTTCCACTTCCACATAACACTTAAATGTGCTTATTACTCATTTTTTTTTAAATTTTTGTCATTTTTCCATATATTTAATAGACTGATATGGAGAAGGTGATGGCACCCCACTCCAGTACTCTTGCCTGGAAATTCCCATGGATGGAGGAACCTGGTGGGCTGCAGTCCATGGGGTTGCTAACAGTCGGACACAACTGAGCAACTTCACTTTCACTTTTCACTTTCATGCATTGGAGAAGGAAATGGCTATCCACTCCAGTGTTCTTGCCTGGAGAATCCCAGGGACAAGGAGCCTGGTGGGCTGCCGTCCATGGGGTTGCACAGAGTCGGACATGACTGAAGTGACTTAGCAGTAGCAATAGATTGATATGTTTCCTCCAAAAGATAAAGGAAAAGGACCTGCTGTGTATGCGTTCATGTTGGGAGACACTAAGAAAAGTGATATTAAAAAAACACACACACACAACAACTTTCTTGAGGTATATTTTGCTCATTTGAAGCATGCAATTAATTATTTTTGGTATTTTCATATATCCATGAAGCCGTTACTACAGTCAAGTTTGGAACATCTTTGTTTGATATGTTTCAGAAACATTACACTAGACACTGGGCTAGCTACCAAGTATATAGTAAAGAACTATTAAGTTCATAGTCTTCTGAGGGATTCCTATGTAAAACTAATAACTGATAGATAATAAGTACATCATTGATAATAATAGGGTACCCTGGGAGAATAACAGGAAGCATCTAAGTTAAACTCAGGATTTAGAAAAGATGCCTAAAGAAATGAAGTTTGAGCTGATTTGAAAGATAAGTAGAAATTTTATGGCTAAAGAAGAGTAGAAAATATGAGTTTTCCAGCCATAAATTAGCATATGCATAGGCCTTTGACTAGAAAAAGTTTGATTCCTTTCAGAAACAGAAATAATGTTCCATTATGTAGTGATAATTACACAAGGTAAAACATTTTAAAGGCAGTTACATTCTCTGGTTAATGGTATGCATGCTAAATGTCCTAGTGTACTATTATTTGCAACTTACTTTAAAATCGATCAAAGAAAAAGATAGATCTATGAACAAGCAGAAGAATGGATAGAAATGTTACAAAGCAACTATAACTGTTAATTGAAAAATATAGGTATTGATGTATGGATGTTCACTGTATAAGTCTTTTGATTTATTTGTTTGCTTGAAAATGTATAAGGTATTGAAGAAAAATTCCTTGTATTAACACATGGTTGAGGGAATTTAAGTTAAGAAAGAATGTATTGGGTGAACTGACTGATTGATCTCTAAGGTGCTTTTAATGTCCCATTATTCTATGAATAAAAACATCAAGAATTTAGTTTTATTTTAAACTATAGTTATTTCCACCAGTGTAACTGAACTACTGGATGAAACTCTTAAGTTTGATAGCATTATATAAATTGGCAATGCATATTCCATTTTCTCAAGGACATATAGATTAGTCATTTTAGCTACCCATTAGTCCCAGAGCAGTCCTGCGATTAGTTTCAGAATTTTCCAGTGATTATGTTCAATTGTTGGGGAAGAAAATCAGTGAAACTGGAGGGTTTTGTTCAATGTAGCCCATACTTAACATAAATAATTCAGGCTATAAAGTATTCGACTTTCCATTGCCAAGTACTGTTTCAAAGCAGTGTGTGCAATTTCAAAGAAATCAAAATAGGGATAGTATTTTTGTTATTTTCAATTTAGTCCATGGGCTAGGAACTTTACCTCTGTTATTATATTTAATTTACAAATACTCTTATAAATTTCATTTTATTATTTCTACTGTTAATCTATCATTTAAACCCAAGTTGTCATTGGGGGTGGGGATAGAGAGAGCTATAGAAGTTGCATAGTATTCACTTACATAAATAAAATTTGCTCTTTTTTGTTGTTCAGGAATTGATGATACCATTTTCCTGTTTTATTTGACAGACAAAATGTTTGCATTAAGAGTCTATAGTGCCAGACAGAGTTGATAATAAATTATGGAGGTAAAAAGGCAACAGATAGAACCAGACATGGAACAACTGAGTAGTTCAAAATTGGGAAAGGAGTATGTCAAGGCTGTCTATTGTCACCCTACTTATTTAACTTATATGTAGACTACATGACGTGAGATGTCATGCTAGATGAATCACAAACTGGAATCTAGATTGCCAAGGAAAATATCAACAACTTCAGATACGTAAACGAATTCATTATAATGGCAGAAAGTGCCATTATAGAGAAATGGCAGAAAGTGCCATTCTGCTCTGCTCTGCTAAGTCGCTTCAGTCGTGTCCGACTCTGAGCAACCCCATGGACGGCAGCCCACCAGGCTCCCCCGTCCCTGGTATTCTCCTGGCAAGACACTGGAGTGCATTGCCATTTCCTTCTCCAATGCATGAAAGTGAAAAGTGAAAGTGAAGTCGCTCAGTCATGTCTGACTCTTCGTGACCCCATGGACTGCCACCCACCAGGCTCCTCCATTCATGGGACTTTCGAGGCAAGAGTACTGGAGTGGGATGACATTGCCTTCTCTGGAAAGTGCCATTAAGAGCCTCTTAATGAGAATGAAAGAGAAGAGTGAAAAAACCAGCTTAAAATTCAATATTTAAAAAAAAAAAAAGATCATGACATCCAGTCTCATAACTTCATGGCAAATGGAAGGAGAAAAAGTGGAAGTAGTGACAGATTTTCTTTTACTGGGCTCTAAAATCACTGCAGATGGTGGCAGCAACCATGAAATTAAAAAATCCCACTCCTAGGCATATACCCTAAGGAAACCAAAATTGAGAAACACGTGTATCCCATTGTTCATTGCAGCACTACTTACAATAGCTAGAACATGGAAGCAACCTAGATGTCCATCAATAGATGAATAGATAAAGAAGTTGTGGTACATATATGCAATGGAATATTACTCAGCCATAAAAAGGAGCACACTTGAGTTAGTTCTAATGAAGTGGATGAACCTAGACCCTACTATACAGAGTGAAGTAAGGCAGAAAGAGAAAGATAAATATCATATTCTAATGCACATGCATGGAATCTAGAAAAGTTGTACTGGAGAATTTATTTACAGGGCAGCAATGGAGAAACAGACATAGAGAATAAACTTATGGACATGGGGAGAGGGGAAGAGAGGGTAAGATGTATGGAAAGAGTAACATGGAAATTTATATTACCATATGTAAAATAGATAGCCAACAGGAATTTGTTGTATGGCTCAGGAAATACAAACAGGGGCTCTGTATCAACCTAGAGGGGTGGATGGGAGGGAGATGGAAAGGAGGTTCAAAAGGGAGGGAATATGTGTATACCTATGGCTGATTCATGTTGAGTTTTGACAGAAAACAACAAAATTTTGTAAAGCAATTATCCTTCAATAATAAAAAGAAAAGTAAAACAAAAACAAAATTTAAAAAAAAAAAAGGATGCTTGCTCCTTGAAAGGAAAGCTATGACAAACCTGCTTCTGCTGCTAAGTCACTTCAGTCGTGTCCGACTCTGTGCGACCCCACTGACTGCAGCCCACAAGGCTCCCCCATCCCTAGGATTCTCCAAGCAAGAACACTGGAGTGGGTTGCCATTTCCTTCTTCAATTTATGAAAGTGAAAAGTGAAAGTGAAGTCGCTCAGTCGTGTACAATTCAGCAACCCCATGGATTGCAGCCTACCAGGCTCCTCCATCCATGGGATTTTCTAGGCAGGAGTACTGGAGTGGTGTACCATTGCCTTCTTCCATGACAAACCTAGACAGCATATTAAAAAGCAGAGACATCACTTTACTGACAAAGGTCCATATAGTCAAAGCTATGGTTTTTCCAGTAGTCATGTATGGATGTGAGAGTTGGACTATAAAGAAGGCTGAGCACCAAATAGTTGATGCTTTTGAACTGTGGTGTTGGAGAAGACTCTTGAGAGTCCCTTTGGTATCAAGGAGATCAAACCAGTCATTTGTAAAGGAAATCAACCCCTGCTGAAGCTGAAACTCCAATACTTTGGCCACCTGATGGAAAGAATTGACTCATTTGAAAAGACCCTGATGCTGGGAAAGATTAAAGGTAAAAGGAAAAGGGGGCTGCAGAGAATGAGATGGATGGATAGCGTCACTGACTCAATCGACATGAATTTTACCAAACTGTGGGAAATAGTGAAGGACAGAGGAACCTGGCCTGCTACAGGCCATGGCGTCACAGTTGGACATGCTTTAACAACTGAACAAAAACAACAATAAACTGTAGTAATAAAAATTGAATTACAGTTCTGTCATCCTGGTAAGAGGCCTAAGATACATGTCCAGTAAAAGCAATAAAAATCACTGAAGAGTACTGCATTGAGAACTCCGAGAGATGGTGATGAACAGGGAGGCCTGGCGTGCTGCAATTCATGGGGTCGCAAAGAGTCGGACATGACTAAGCGACTGAACTGAACTGAACTGAACTGAAGTACAGTGTATAATTGGAAGATGTACAATGTGGGATCCATTTCAGCGACACTAAATGCTCAGATTACAACAAACACTTAAATTCCCAAGAACTTGATTACTCAAGCCTGTATGAGTCAGCTTGGACTAACATAATGAAAAATTATAGAGTGGATGACCTAAATAACAGAAGTTTATTTTTTCACAGTTCTGAAGAATTGGAAGTTGGAGATCCAGGTGACAGTATGGTCAGGTTCTCATGGGAATTCTCTTCAAATAGTTTGCAGCTGATTGTCTTCTTATAGAATCTTCACCTGGCAGAGAAAGAGAGAGAGAGAAAGAGGAAAGATGGAGGAAGGGAGGGAAGACAGAGCAAAAGCACAAGCTCTTTGATTTCTCATCTAAAAGACTACTAATTCTATCATCAGATCAGGATCCCACCTTTGTATTCTTATCTAGCCTTAATTACTTCCTTAGAACCTGATTTCCAAATATGTCAGTTTCCAAATAGGAATTGAAGGTGGGGGTGGAGGGATGGGACACAGTTCAGTCCACACCAAGGCTGATACATGAAATAAATGTTATTCCACAGTTGCATGTCTTTGCTCTTTTCTCATGTGATACCCTCTTATTAAAATACAGATTGGACAAATTCTAAGAAGTGAAAACATACTATTAACCAGCATGAGCTCCTGGACTGCATTCCTTGTAAGGTCTTATACAAATACCCTGTTCTGGAAATGCTAATTTATGACTGGAGAGAGTTAGTGAGTATGTGAAAGTGAAAGTCAAATTGCTCAGTCGTGTCCAACTCTTTGCGACCCCATGGACTGTAAACTACCAGGTTCCTCCATCCGTAGGATTCTCCAGGCAAGAGTACTGGAGTGGGTTGCCATTTCCTTGTCCAGTATGCTTCTCCAATTTAGTAAACAAAATTTCAGTGTTTTAGTCATTCTGAGAAACCCAGAAGTTTATCAGAAATAAAAATGTATTCAACTGTGAGTAATTATTCCAATATATATTATATATTTGAAATCATTAAAGCATTTATTTTGATTTAGACCATTTATCAAGTGAAATAGGATAGGTATTGCGTGCCTAGATTTTTTTAAAGAAAATAAAAGCATAATAGTGACATTGCAAATTTTAATTTGTTTTTGTGCATTAGTCATTTATGAAGATTGATACACTATAATGGAACACACATCAACTTATAATCAACTAAAATATAATTTTACTTTGTGACTGGAACCATGAGAATTAAAAACATCTTAATGAAAAAGGCTTTACATATTCCCTGTAATAAATAAATAACATACTGGAATTGATTATTGTTTACTGCCCAAGGGATAAGCTTGAAGACAGAAAAATGTAATATTCTTACAACAAATTTATCAGAACATAATCCAATTGTACTCAGTTTTGAGTTGAAGAATAAATCTTCTCCAAGTGATGGGTCGATAAATAATACTTTAATTGTCCAGAGGCATTTTAAGCATTAAAAATATTGTTGAATAGTATTTTTAAGAAAATGTTATAAAAATGTCTACAGAAATAATTTATATGAAGCTGAAGGATATAGGGTATTATAATAAAGATGCTAGTGTTATGGTTTTTATAGAAAAATTCAGAGGAGGGAAAAGGGAGCTCAAACTATGACAGGTGGGAGAAAAGCATGGTGGTTATAATCTGCATGTACAAAATAATTACAAATACTGAGTTACTTAAGAAACTAATAAAACAAATATTTGGTTTCCATAAATGTTTTATTAAAGCCTCAGACTGCAGTTAACATAACTGCAAATGAAGCAACTATTTTCAAGACTAGTACAAAGATGAATTATCCCAAATCCTAGGAACATTATGAAAAAAATGTTATCAGATGTTTTAACTGTATATTCTAATTGTACTTAAACCTCAAAAAAGGGAGTAAACTCCAGCACATGAGAAAGTTAATTTTCTCATTTTTGAACTTCACATCAAACATAATAAAAGCATCTATCATTAACATTAAAAATAAGAATTTTAGTTTTGACATCTGTAAAAATTAAAAGTAGTCATGCTTGAATGTGAGAGTTGGACCTTAAAGAAGGCTGAGTGTTGAAGAATTTATGCTTTTAAATTGTGGTGCTGGATTGATGATTTCAAACTGTGGTACTGGAGGAGACTTGAGAGTCCCTTAGACAGCAAGAATATCAAACCAGTCAATCCTAAAAGAAATCAGCCCTGAATATTCGTTGGAAGGACTGATGCTGAAGCTGAAGCTCCAATACTTTGGCCACCTGATGCAAGAGCCAACTCATTGGAAAAGACCCTGGTACTGGAAAATATTGAGGGCAAGAGGAGAAGGAGGTGACGGAGGATGATAGGGTTGGACGGCATCACTGACCTGATGGACATGAGTTTGAGCAGACTCAGTGAGTTAGTGGAGGACAGGGAAGCATGGTGCTGCAGTTCATGGGGTTGCAAAGATTTGGACATGATTTATCAACTGAACAATGAACGAAAATAAAAGGGACCTCAGTCCTGATTAATTCAATATCCATTTTCATTCAAATATATGAATATAATGATATGTTCTGAATTCAGTTTTGCCAAGAAAGCATGTGCCCTTGCCAGCTGTTGTTGGTTTATATTTTAGAAAAACAGCCTATTACCTCTCTCGTTCTACCCACACATGCACAAAACACACAATGAACCAAAATGGTTACTGGAAACAGGAAAAAAAAAAAAACCTCTATTTCCCGAGTCTATATAATTACACATATTCTAATTACCTGGCAATTCATATGCCTCTGAATTTACTTGACTGTATTAAAGAAACAAACAAAATTTTTAACTCTCATTGCTCCTCAAATGAAGAGCTGTAGACCCTATAATTGCCTCTAATTAAATAAGCAGATATGATGGCAAGTTAAATAGGTGGATATTCTTCCTTAGATAAGAAGTACTATATGCTGTAATTTAAAAATTTTAATATTTTAAATGATCACAGATGGAGAAGGGATGGATTAAAAAATAACAAAACACAATAAAAATACAAAAAAAAACCAAGAGCATATTTTTTCTGTAAAATTACAACTTTCTTATTGAAGATCAGAATAGAATGAAAAGTTGAGTTATATATTCTTCAAATTCAGAGTTCTGAGATATTTTTCCTGAATTATTTGGAAACCAGAGATTTTATAACATCAAAATAAAACACTGGGTTCCAAACTAGGCTCATATTTGGAGCTCCTTCACTGTCCACCTCTGAGGTGCATCATTCAAGCTCTATTTAATGTGAAACGTATTCCCTGGGTTTGTGCAATACATAACCTCTATACCTGAACTGATTCCATAAGCTCCATTAAGCTCATCATACACTTTTGTAGCTTAGAGAAGATCAGTGAGGTTCTCTGTATTTTCTATTTCTTTTGTGGCAGAGGTTAGATATTGTGATTTAAATACATTTTCTTGAAAGTTTGTCAGAGTTATTGACAGATAGTTGGTACCTAACTAGGAATCCTGCAAATTTTATAAACTAATCACGCCAGCCTTACCACTATTTGAAATTACCAGTATTTGAAATTACCACAATATACTATAAGAAATTTGGCAATAAAAATTATAATGTGTGAAAAAATTATATTGTGTGCAACCAAACATTCATATCTAAGGTATTTTTTCTTCCCAGAGCTGAAAAACAGGGTAATATTTGTGGAAATATTTAAATAGCATGTAAAGATCCAAATATTAGTGAATATATAGATTAGTGTTGTTGCCCAGATAAAAAAACAAATTAATATAGCAATGATGAGCAGCTACTCTGAATATGCTGCTTATGTGCTGGTGATATACAGGACTTTACAGTGAATGCTCAGTCTTGCCTGACTTTTTGACCTATGGACCGCAGCCCCCAGGCTCATCTGTCCATGGAATTCTCCAGGCAAGAATACTGGAGTGGGTCATGCTTTCCTTCTCTAAGGGATTCTCCCAACCCAGGGATCAAACCCGCATCTCCTGTATCTCCTGCATTGGCAGATGGTTTCTTTACCACTGAACCACTAGGAAGCTGGCTAAAAATACATGCATCACAATGTATTTATTTAACGGGCAGCTGATGACTTGCTTTGCTATCAACTGTAAGAATCTTCTATACTTAAGAAAACTTAAACCTGATTAAATGTAACTTTAGAATCCAAACAGATGCACTACATGGTATATGCTCTTCAAAGTGAAATTCTATTATTGAAATAATGCAGTTTATTCAGGTCAGCTGACATATGTTTGTGAAATTGAGGCAGGTCATATATTTATTTGTTTGAAGACTAAGACACAAAATGTGCAAGATATATCCTAGAACTGTGTAGTTATTAAAATAAGTAAAGATAGTCTATGTTTCACAAAGCCTGTATTTTAATTGGAGAAGTACACCAATATCTGTGAAATGAGTCATATAACCATACTACATGTACATACAACCCAATGAGTCAGTTAACTGTACTACACATTCTTTAACGGTAACATTCATTGTGCTTAGGAGTTCAAAGGAGGGACAACAAATATTTTTGGAGAGACTGAGGAAGGGTTTAATAAAGGACATATCATTTGAATCGGGGGTATTCAGTTCAGTTCAGTTCAGTCGCTCAGTCGTGTCCGACTCTTTGCAACCCCATGAATCACAGCACACCAGGCCTCCCTGTTCATTACCATCTCTTGGAGTTCACTCAGACTCACGTCCATCGAGTCCGTGATGCCATCCAGCCATCTCATCCTCGGTCGTCCCCTTCTCCTCCTGCCCCCAATCCCTCCCAGCATCAGAGTCTTTTCCAATGAGTCAACTCTTCGCATGAGGTGGCCAAAGTACTGGAGTTTCAGCTTTAGCATCATTCCTTCCAAAGAAATCCCAGGGTTGATCTCCTTCAGAATGGACTGGTTGGATCTCCTTGCAGTCCAAGGGACTCACAAGGGTCTTCTCCAACACCACAGTTCAAAAGCATCAATTCTTCGACGCTCAGCCTTCTTCACAGTCCAACTCTCACATCCATACATGACCACAGGAAAAACCATAGCCTTGACTAGACAGACCTTAGTCGGCAAAGTAATGTCTCTGCTTTTGAAAATGCTATCTAGGTTGGACATAACTTTTCTTTCAAGGAGTAAGCGTCTTCTAATTTCATGGCTGCAGTCACCATCAGCAGTGATTTTGGAGCCCAAAAAAGTCTGACACTGTTTCCACTGTTTCCCCATCTATTTCCCATGAAGTGATAGGACCAGATGCCATGATCTTCGTTTTGTGAATGTTGAGCTTTAAACCAACTTTTTCACTCTCCTCTTTCACTTTCATCAAGAGGCTTTTTAGCTCCTCTTCACTTTCTGCCATAAGGGGGTATAGAGTAGAAATAATTTTGATAAGTAAAACTATTAGCAGGAAACTCAATAAGGAAAAACAGTTGCAATGATAGCAACAGTGTTTTGATAAAATATAGAATTCATATAACTTATTACTTGGAAATTATTCTGAGGAAGTTAAAGTCAGTGAATTTGAACATTATTCAGCAGATAGTTGGGAGATATTACAAATATCCTTCAAAATATATTCAATAACATTGGTGAGCTGCTATGAAACTATTCAAAAAAATGAAGTCACTCAGTCGTGTCCAAGTCTGCGACCCCATGAACTTTAGCCTGCCAGAATCCTCTGTCCATGGAATTTTCCAGGCAAGAATACAGGAGTGGGTTGCCATTTCCTTCTCCAGGAGATATTTCCAACCCAGGGATTGAACCCAGGTCTCCCACATTGTAGGCAGATGCTTTACCATCTGAAACTAGTGAAATTAAGTTTATTTTGCAGACATATATTCTTGTTTATCAATTAGGCAAATCATAATCTCTAGTTGAGATAATTCTTTTAAGCTCCATGTCAATTGATAAATTACCAACTGAGAAGTCTTCCTGGCTAACAACATATTTTCTCTTTTTGGTCATTCTTCATCTACTCTAATTTTTAAAATGCTTTCCTTCATGGACTCATTATCTTCTTCACGACAAAAAGTAAAAAAAAAAAAAAAAAGTGCACTGTTTTTGCTGTTGTCATTGATCAAGTCACCAGGTCATGCCTAACTCTTTGCAACCCCATAGACTGCAGAACACCAGGTACTATCTGTACTCCCACTTTTGACAGTCATTTTACTGTCTAGCAAATTACCTAAAAGCTTAGCAGCTTAAAATATAGTGAAGAATATTTACTGTTTGTTAGTGCTGCTTCTTGGGCTTCCCCATGGCTCAGCAGTACAGAACCTGTACAGGAGATATGGGTTTGATCCCTGGGTGGGGAAGATCCCTTGGAGAAGGAAATGGCAACTCACACAGTATTCTTGCCTGGAGAATCCCGTGGAAAGAGGATCTTGGTGGGCTACAGTTCATGGGGTCACAAAAGAGTCAGACACAACTAAGCAACTAAACAACAATAGCAAAAGTGCTTTCTTCATTCTTTATGATGCAGGAGATGAAATGATAACTGGGCACTCACTCATATAAAAACTTAAAGAGAGTTGGAGGATCTGTGTCTGAGACAGCTCATTCATGACACAATTGGCTTCAAATCCTCACTAAGTGGACCCATCACTCCATAAGCTTCCTCATAACGTATGACTGGCTTCACTCAGAGACAATGATCCAACAAAGAAACTGTATGACCTAGTGGGAAAACTTTTTATAGCCTCATCTTGGAAGTCACCCACTATTAATTTTTCTGTATTCATTGGACACACAGATCAACTTTGTTATAATATGGTAGGGAAATACACAAGGCTGTTAATACCAAGATATGGGGATTCATTAGGGGCTATTTTGGAAAGAGGTTATCACCCAATGTCTATCTCGTTTGTTGAATCCCTACAAATTGTACTCTGAAATAACTCAGTTAAGTCAGTTCAGTCACTCAGTCCTGTCCACCTTTTTGTGACACCATGGACTACAGCATTCCAGGCCTCCCTGTCCATCACCAACTCCTGGAGTTTACTCAAACTCATGTTTGTTGAGTCAGCGATGCCATACAACATCTCATTGTCTGTCGTTCCCTTCACCTCCCACCTTCAATCTTTCCCAGCATGAGGGTCTTTTTCAATGAGTCAGTTCCTCACATCAGGTGAACGAAGTATTGGAGGTTAGCTTCAGCATCAGTCCTTCCAATGAATATTCAGGATTGATTTCTTTTAGGATGGATTTGTTGGATCTCCTTGCAGTCCAAGGGACTCTCAAGAGTCTTCTTCAACTCCACAGTTCAAAAGCATCAATTCTTTGGCGCTCAGCTTTCTTTATAGTCCAACTCTCACATCCATACATGACTACTGGAAAAACCATAGCCTTGACTAGACAGACCTTTGTTGGCAAAGTAATGTCTCTGCTTTTTAATATGCTATCTAGGTTGGTCATAACTTTTCTTCCAGGGAGTAAGCGTCTTTTAATTTCGTGGCTGCAATCACCATCTGCAGTGATTTTGGAGCCCCAAAAAATAAAGTCTGTCACTGTTTCTACTGTGTCCCCATCTATTTGCCATGAAGTGATGGGACCAGATGCCATGATTTTTGTTTCCTGAATGTTGAGCTTTAAGCCAACTTTTTCACTCTCCTCTTTCATTTTCATCAAGAGGCTGTTCAGCTCTTCTTCACTTTCTGCCATAAGTGTGATGTCATCTGCATATCTGAGGTTATTGATATTTCTCCAGCAATCTTGATTCCAGCTTGTACTTCATCCAGCCCAGCATTTCTCATGATGTACTCTGCATATAAGTTAAATAAGCAGGGTGACAATATACAGCCTTGACATACTCCTTTCCCAATTTGGAACCAGTCTGTTGTTCCATGTCCAGATCTAGCTGTTGCTTCCTGACCTGCACACAGATTTCTCAAGAGGCAGGTCAGGTGGTCTGGTATTCCCATCTCTTTAAAAATTTTTCACAGTTTGTTGTGATCCACACAGTCAAAGGCTCTGGAATAGTCAATAAAGCAAAAGTAGATGTTTTTCTGAACTATTGTCGCTTTTTTGAATCCAGGGGATCTTGGCAAATTGATCTCTGGTTCCTCTGCCTTTTCTAAATCCAGCTTGAACATCTAGAAGTTTACAGTTCACATACTGTTGAAGCCTGGCTTGGAGAATTTTGAGCATTACTTTGCTAGCTTGTAAAATGAGTGCAATTGTGCAGTAGTTTGTATATTCTTTGGCATTGTCTTTCTTTGGAATTGGGATGAAAACTGACCTTTTCCAGTCCTGTGGTCACTGCTAAGTTTTCCAAATTTGCTTGTATATTGAGTGTAGCATTCTCATAGCATCATCTTTTAGGATTTTAAAGAGCTCAGCTGGAATGCCCTCACTCCACTAGCTTTGTTCGCAGTGATGCTTCCTAAGGCCCACTTGACTTTGCATTCTGACATGTCTGGCTCCAAGTGAGTGATCATACCGCTACTGCTGCTGCTAAGTCGCTTCAGTCGTGTCCCACTCTGTGCAACAAAATAGGTGGGCTCCTACCAAGCTCCTTTGTCCCTGGGAATCTCCAGGCAAGAACAGTGGAGTGGGTTGCCATTTCCTTCTCCAATGCATGAAAGTGAAAAGTGAAAAGTGAAAGTGAAGTCACTCAGTCATGTCCGACTCTTTGCGACCCCATGGACTGCAGTCCACCAGGCTCCTCTGTCCATGGGATTTTCTAGGCAAGAGTACTGGAATGGGGTGCCATTGCCTTCTCCTTCTGTGTTATAGAACTGTATTTTTTTGCTTTAATTTACACTGCTTCTTTATTTTAGAACTCAACATCTCTTTCTGAATTATTTCTTTGGCTGTTGGGTCCTATACTTTCTCCAATCACTTTTCTTGTGTCCTCTGGTGAATTTCCAAACCATATGCTACTAATTCAGATCTCCTGCTTAAAACTATGTAGTCTTCCCATGACTAGAGAAGAATGTTCAAATTGCTTAGTAAGACAAATAAAAGTATTCAAAGATTTGGATTCTGCTTTAATTCATCGGCATTTCTTGCCATAGGTAACTTCAATTCCAAATTCCAACACAACTACAATGTAAAATCACCTGCAGTTCTCTGAGCAGAGGGTGCTTTATCATAGTCTGAGTCTTTACAAGTGTTGTCTCTCTTATTACAATTTTCTTTCCTATGTTTTTCCCCTACCTGCAACCCTCTGAATAATTCTTCATCTATTTGAAGCCTTTGTTAAGCCCCACAGATGATTTCTTTAGTCTCTTTTCTATGCCATGACCATTACTGGGAGCATCACATTGTATTGAAGATCTTTCCAACCCTGTGCAGTACATCTTTGATGTGCCAAGATGGTTTATATGTCTCTCAAATATTGACTGTGCCAAGTTCCAGGCCACCAGATCTGGGGTAGCAAGCAGCCTTGTCTCTCCCTAGCTTCACTACAAAGATAGAATCATTGATTCTCATTGAAAGGATGTGAAATAATCAGGAATTTTCTTAACTTACTTTTAGAACTGAATATAATCTCTCATCTGTGTTTTAAAGGTTTATAAAATTGAATAATTTAAATAATGCTAAATAATTAAATGTTTAATTTGTGAAATTAAATAATTCTCACTATTCTGTCATTTTCATATTATGGTAATTAAGAATATATATTTTCGTATGATACATTTTGTTTTCAGTAACAAATCTGTGAAAGAAAACATGTTGTAGGCTGCTTATGGTCTGTCATTTTTAATAATTATCTGAATGGTATTTTTCTTTATTGAGAATCAATCTTAATTACTTAATTACATAATAGAACAGAATGGTTTTGAAGAAGTTACCCCATCCTATGAAGTATACAATATGCTACCCCTTAAAAAAAAATGCCTTAATTACATAACTAACTGATATAATGGATTGGCTCAGAGGATGTACATACTACAGCTATTTCTAAAATATAATCAAAGAACAACAGTATAATACATATAAGGCCAATGCATAATCAAGATTTTGTCTTATTTGTAAATTTACTTAAAGAAGGCTAGAAACTATGATATACAAGGATAATGAAAATTTTAAAAGGGCACATAAAAAATCTCAAAATCATTAGAGTTATGAGACAAAAATCAACACGAATGCTGTTATTAAATGAATTGAAACAAAATGGAATACATATCCCTTGGAAATAATTGTAATTAAAATCAGCAAACATTTAATGAAGTCCCATGGAGAAGGAAATGGCAACCCACTCCAGTGTTCTTGCCTGGAGAATCCCAGGGATGGCGGAGCCCGGTGGGCTGCCGTCTGTGGGGTCGCACAGAGTCGGACACGACTGAAGTGACTTAGCAGCAGCAGCAGCAGCAACATAGAGACTGTGGCACTCTAGTGCCTTCCAAAGTGTTATAAGGCTTTGGTTGCCTAGAATACTTACTCCCACAAATGGTTGGTTGAATTAACATAGGCCAAGGGCCCTCCCAGAGACTGACTCGTTATGGACCCATGCCATCTCTCAAGATCTCAGTCTCTTCATTTGAAAAATAAGGCTATCAATCTTGATGGCCACTGGGATTTTTTTTTTTTTCTCTGTCTACTTTAAATTTTTCCTTTTTCCTTTACTGGAAAGAAGAATCAGACTGTGACAAAAAACAACAGACAGCTTAAAAAGTAGTTGGAAGATAGCTAGGAGATATTACTTTTCAGAAGATATGTGTATATAATTACTCTATTTAAAAATCAATTGTCCAAACTTATGATGAAACATGACTGCAGGTGGGACCAAAAAAAGCAGAAAATAAAATAATATGTAGAATAGAAATAAAACAACAGACAGCTTAAAAAGTAGTTGGAAGATAGCTAGGAGATATTACTTTTCAGAAGATATGTGTATATAATTACTCTATTTAAAAATCAATTGTCCAAACTTATGATGAAACATGACTGCAGGTGGGACCAAAAAAAGCAGAAAATAAAATAATATGTAGAATAGAAATAAAACAATGCTGGCAAGTTTAGGGGAGGAAAATAAAATAAAACCAAGAAAAGGTAAAGTACCAATACTTGTATTTTGTAACATTATAAAATAACTTTTTAAGCCAATTTCTCTGCCTGTGTATCACTTACCAAAATATTCTACTTCTTTATTATTTCAGTTCCTGATACTGAAAATTCCAGAGATTTACAAACATGGTTCAATAGCTGTATTTAACTGTGCTTGTATTTAGAGGGGCTTCTACAAATGACTCAAAAATAAGTATTAAGGGAATCACAGAACAATAAATCAGGTAAATATGTTTTATTAGGCAATTCTTTTTTATTTAATTTCTTTTTATTTTGGTAAAATATACATAACAAAATTTTCATATTAACAATATTTAAGTGTACAGTTCAATGGTATGAAGTACATTCATAATTTTGTAAAAATTACCTCCATCTATCTCTAGAATTCTTTTCATCTTGCACAATTGAAACTCTATAGCCATTAAATAATAACTCCCCATTCTGCCTCCTCTAGTCCCTGACAATCACCATTCTACTTTCTATGGTTTTAAGTACTCTAAATTACATTATTCCTTTTTATTGTTGATTAATATTCCATTATATGGATTCACTTCAGTTCTTAACTCTTCAGTTTATAAGCTTTTTTCATACGAGGATCCCCAGGGGCAAGGAAGCCTTTATATGCATAAGGAAAATTTAGACATACAGGTGACCAAAAAGCACATGAAAAGATGCTCAACATCACTAATTACCAGAGAAATACAAATCAAAACCACCATGAGGTATCACCTCACACCAGTCAGAATAGCCATTATCAAAAAACTACAAACAATAAATACTGGAGAGGGTATGGAAAAAAGGGAACTCTCCTACACTGTTGGTTGGAATATAAATTGGTACAGCCACTATGGAGAAGAGTATGAAGCTTCCTTAATAAACTAAAAATAGAAACTACCATAAGTAAAGGTTAGTTGCTCAGTTGGGCTGACTCCCTGTGACCCCATGGACTATAGCCTGCCAAGTTCCTCTGTCCATGAGATTCTCCAAGCAAGAATACTGGAGTGGTTGCCATTTGCTTCTCTAAAGCATCTTCCAAACCCAGGGATGGAACCTGGGTCACCTGCATTGCAGGTGGATTACCATCTGAGCCACCAAGGAATTCAGAATGACTGTATGGCCCAGCAATCCAACTCATGGGTACATACCCAGAGAAAACTATAATTTGAAAATATACATGCACCCAATGTTCTTTGCAGCACTGTTTACAATATTCAGGGCAAGGAAGCAACCTAAATGTCCATGAGCAGAGGAATGGATAAAGAAAATGAGGTATATAAATACAAAGGAATACTACTTAGCTATAAAAAAGAACAAAATAATGCTGTGTGCAGCAACATGGATGGGCCCAGGGATAGTAAGTGTAGTAAGTGAAGCACATAAAGACAAATACCATATGATGACAATTATATGTGGAATCTAATTAAAAAGGGTACAAATGAATGTATTTACAAAACAGGACTCATGGATATAGAAAACAAACATGGTTACCACGGATAAGGGTAGGGAGGGATACATTGGGAGATTGGGACTGACACATATACACTATACACACTATATATAAAATAGGTAACTAATAAGAACTTGCTGTATAGCACAGGGAATTTTACTCAAAACTCTAGTGGTCTATTTGGGAAAAGAAAAACTGTGTATACATATAGATATATGCATATGTATAACTATGCTGTGCATAAGTATCTTTCAAATTACATAACTTTGATAGATAGCAGTGCTCTTGAGATTGCCCTGTTTCTAGAAATTGCTAAGGCCAACCAAAGCTGGTAGTGAATAGAAGAGAGAATTTCATCTCTCTTTGTCATCTCTCCTTGCTGAACATGTATTATGTGGATAAACTGATGTTAAGAGTGGACTCTCCATTTTAAATTACTTAAGAAAAAAAGTTTACTGATTAAAAAAAAAATTAAAGAGCTGCTTGTGGAGGGGTTTCCTGATTTGATGTGTATTTTTACATCACAACTTCATTATGTATTTCTTAGGTTACTAACTTAACTTTTAATTCCTCAGCATATCTCCATATGTATTTCTTCAGCCATCAAATATCAAGCCTTTATAATCCTGGGCTAAGTGCTGTGAATAACATGGTAGATTTGTAAAGAAGATCCTTGAGTTTATTCCTTAGATGAGGGACACCAACAACTACCAGAATGAACAAATTAATTTAAAAGTTATTTAATTAATATGTAGTGGGATGTGCTCAGAGAAGGCAATGGCACCCCACTCCAGTACTCTTGCCTGGAAAATCCCATGGACGGAGGAACCTGGTAGGCTGCAGACCATGGGGTCGCTAAGATTCAGACATGACTGTGCTACTTCACTTTCAATTTCATGCATTGGAGAAGGAAATGGCAACCCACTCCAGTGTTCTTGCCTGGAGAATCTCAGGGATGGGGGTGCCTGGTGGGCTGCTGTCTATGGGGTTGCACAGAGTTGGACACAACTGAAGTGACTTTGCAGCAGCAGCAGTGGCACATGCTAGGATATCTCAAAAGGATATTAGCTAATTCTAATTTGGTANGAAATGGCAACCCACTCCAGTGTTCTTGCCTGGAGAATCTCAGGGATGGGGGTGCCTGGTGGGCTGCTGTCTATGGGGTTGCACAGAGTTGGACACAACTGAAGTGACTTTGCAGCAGCAGCAGTGGCACATGCTAGGATATCTCAAAAGGATATTAGCTAATTCTAATTTGGTATTCAGAGAAGGCCAGATCAGCTGAAAAACAGTGAGGAAGCAGGGTCATGGCAGGAGGTAAGGTTCTAGACATAAGTATTGTCTTATGTCACAAAGTCTTCCTTAAGTACTAGTGGGAAAATATTTCCTCATTTCAATGCTTTCTTATTGTTTCATTGGTACATTCAATCTTCACTTTTATTCACTCTTTCAAAATTATTTGTGGAATGACCTTCAGGTTTTCTTCTAGACTCTGTGTATACAGCTGGAACAAAACTGATTAAGATTTCTGCCTTATTGGAATTTGCATTCTAGTAGCAGAAAAGAGCAATAACTGATAAATAAACAAAGTAAACAATGTCATCACATTATTGCCTGGATTCAACTCCTGGCATCTTATCTTTTATCCTCTGTAATCTGTAAACCACTTATGGACATGGACCACATCTTGGTTATACATTTGTCCATAGTCTGCTACACATATAGCAGACTACATGTGGTGTCAGGGTAGAATACTGGGAGAAACACTGTATTTGGGTACATAATGCTTTTCATTGTGTTGACTCTTCTCAGGCTATTTGACCTAGAAGCAGTGTCTTCATAATCTCTGAACTTTAGTTTTCTCAACTATAAAGCAAGGATAATAATATATTAATATCAAAGTCATAATATTTTGTGAAAATCAAATGCTCCTCATTCCTTCTAGACTAAAAAAAAGATACATATTTTATTGTAATAAATGCTTATTGGAACAGATTGATAAAATTGCATTCACTAAAGTATAATGTTTTTCAGAAACATTTTGAATATGATGTTAGTTTAATTTTGGTGCTTATTAAATGAAAGCCCAATCTAATTGTTCTCAATACTTTCTATTCACATAACCCTAGTGAAATTTGCTTGTATCATGTTTCATAAGATCAGAAAAAATAAAATGTTAAGCACAGAAGTTTCAAGAGTAGAAAATTACTTTTTTTGCCTTTTGGGAGGATGTCTAAATGAGAAAATGTACTTCTATTTAAAAATGGATGGCTTTCTTTTTTTTTTTTTTTTCTGTAAGATGATGATAACTCCAAACTGAGTGAAGTCAGGGTCAGAGTTTTTGGAAATTGAATACTGCTGGCTGATAGTGAACCATCTGAATGAAGGACATAGACATTCCCTCTTGGTAGTATTCTATTGTGGAAATTATATCTAAGTTCCTCAGAAGCAATGTTATAGTAATTGATAATAAACCTGGGCAGAAAAGTCAAACAATATCATACATGTGAATGCCAGCTAATATTTAAGTAGAAATTATTTTTGGAAATTGAATACTGCTGGCTGATAGTGAACCATCTGAATGAAGGACATAGACATTCCCTCTTGGTAGTATTCTATTGTGGAAATTATATCTAAGTTCCTCAGAAGCAATGTTATAGTAATTGATAATAAACCTGGGCAGAAAAGTCAAACAATATCATACATGTGAATGCCAGCTAATATTTAAGTAGAAATTGTTCAGAAAACGAAAGTCTGAAATATATGACAGTACATTTAGTTGAAGACTTCCCTGGTGGCTCAGACGGTAAAACATCTGCCTACAATGCGGGAGACCTGCGTTCAATCCCTGGGTAGGGAAGATCCCCTGGAAAAGGAAACGGCAGCCCACTCCAGTATTCTTGCCTGGAAAATCCCATGGATCACAAAGAGTCGGACACGACTGAGGGACTTCACTTTCACCTTTAGTTGGGAAATAGGACATACAATTTAATAACTAAAACAATTAATACTTTTAAAATAAAAATACCAGGAAAAAGCATAAAACACTGTTTCGAGTAATTTTTTTTTTTTTTTTACTATGACAAAGTCTTGAAAATTTTTAAGAAAAATGGTTGTGATACAAATGAGCAGAATAATCACAATATTTTATTAAAAAATATTTATGTCCTTTTTGTAATATTTCCTTTTAAAAATCGGGTCTTTCTTGCATGGGAAAATTCTTTACTGGTGATTGACAAGAATGTTGATATAAGCAAGCAAATACCAATAAGAAAAGCACAAATAAATTATATACTAGGCAGCTTAGACTAAAGAACCTTTTGATGAAAGTAAAAGAGAAGAGTGAAAAAGTTGGATTAAAACTCAAGATTGAGAAAGCTAAGATCATGGCATCTGGTTCTATCACTTCATGGCACATACATCTAGAAACAATGGAAGCAGAGAGAGACTATTTTCTTGGGCTTCAAAGTCACTGTACATGATGACTGCAGCCATGAAATTAAAAGATGCTTGCTCCTTGGAAGAACAGCTATGACTGACCTAGACAGCATATTACAAAGCAGAGAAATTATTTTGCCAACAAAGGTATGTCTAGTCAAAGCTATCATTTTTCCAGTAGTCAGCTATGGATGTGAGAGTTGGACTTGAAAGAAAGCTGAGCACAAAGAATTGATACTTTTGAACTGTGGAGTTGGAAAAGACTCTTGAGAGTCCCTCTGACTTCAAGGAAATCAAGCTAGTCAATCCTAAAGGAAATCAGTCCTGAATACTCATGGGAAGTACTGATGCTGATGCCGCATGAGCACAGCCAAGAGGAGCTACCCTGCTCCCAAGGGCAGGGGTGGCAGCCGAGAGGAGCTACCCCGCATCAGAGGTAAGGAGCAAAGGCTGTGGTTTGCTGGAGCAGCCGTAAAGAGAGACCACTGTCCAAGGTAAGAGAAACCCAATTAAGATGGTAGGCACTGAGAGGGGGCATCAGAGGGCAGACACACTGAAACTACAATCACAGAAAACTAGCCAGTCTGAACACACGGATCAGCCTTGTCTAACTCAATGAAACTAAGCCATGCTGTGTGGGCCACCCAAGACAGCCAGGTCATGGTGGAGAGTCTGACAGAATGTGGCCCACTGGAAAAGGGAATGGCAAACCACTTCAGTATCCTTGCCTTGAGAACCCAATGAATAGTATGAAAAGGCAAAATATAGGACACTGAAAGATGAACTCCCCAGGTCGATAGGTAACCAATATGTGACTGGAGAACAGTGGAGAAATAATTCCAGAAAGAATGAAGGGATGGAGCCAAAGCAAAAAGAACACCTAGTTGTAAATGGGACTGGTGATGGAAGCAGGGTTTGATGCTGTAAAGAGCAGTATTGCACAGGAACCTGGAATGTTAGGTCCATGAATCAAGGCAAGTTGGAAGTGGTCAAAAAAGAGAAAATAAGAGTGAACATTGACATTCTAGAAATCAGTAAACTAAGATAGGGTGGAATAGGTGAATTTAACTCAGATGACCATTATATCTGCTACTGTGGGCAGGAATCCCTTAGAAGAAATGGAGTAGCCATCACAGTCAACAAAAGTGTCCAAAATGCAGTACTTGGATGCAATCTCAAAAACAACAGAATGATCCCTTTAGTTCCAAGGCAAACCATTCAATATCACGGTAATCCAAGTCTATGCCCCGACCAGTAACACTGAAGAAGGTGAAGTTGAACAGTTATATAAAGACCTACAAGACTTTCTAGAACTAATACCCAAAAAAGATGTCCTTTTCTTTTTGGGGACTGGAATGTACAGGTAGGAAGTCAAGAAACACCTGGAGTAATGGGCAAATTTGGCCTTGGAGTACAGAATGAAGCAAGGCAAAGGCTAATAGAGTTCTGCCAAGAGAATGCACTGGTCATAGCAAACACCCTTTTCCAAAAACACAAGAGAAGATTCTACACATGGACATTGCCAGATGGTCAACACCAAAATCAGATTGATTATATCCTTTGCAGCCAAAGATGGAGAAGCTCTATACAGTCAGCAAAAACAAGACCAGGAGCTGACTGTGGCTCAGATCATGAACTCCTTATTGCCAATATCAGAATGAAATTGAAGAAAGTGGAGAAAACCATTAGAGCATTCAGGTATGACTTAAATCAAATCCCTTATGACTGTACAGTGGAATTGAGAAATAGATTTAAGGGACTAGATCTGATAGACGAGTGCCTGATGAACTATGGATGGAAGTTCATGACATTGTGCAGGAGACAGGAATCAAGACCATCCCCAAGAAAAAGAAATGCAAAAAAGCAAAATGTCTGTCTGAGGAGGCCTTACAAACAGCTGTGAAAAGAAGGGAAGCGAAAAGCAAAGGAGAAAAGGTAAGATATACCCATTTGAATGTAGAGTTCCAAAGAATAGCAAGGAGAGATAAGCAAGCTTTCCTCAGATCAGTGCAAAGAAATAGAGAAAAATACATAATGGGAAAGACTAGAGATCTCTTCAAGAAAATTAGATATATCAAGGGAACATTTAATGTAAAAATGTGCACAATAAAGGGCAGAAATGATAGGCACCTAATAGAAGCAGAAGATAATAAGAGAGGTGGCAAGAATACACAGAAGAAAAAGATCTTCACAACCCATATAATCATGATGGTGTGATCACTCACATAGAGCCAGACATCCTGGAATGTGAAGCCCAGTGGGCCTTAGGAAGGATCACTATGAACAAACCTAGCGGAGGTGATGGAATACCAGATGAGCTATTTCAAATCCTGAAAGATGATGCTGTGAAAGTGCTGACTCAATATGCCAGCAAATTTGGAAAACTCAGCCGTGGCCACAGGACTGGAAAAGATCAGTTTTCATTCCAATCCCAAAATTTTTTTTTTTTTTACTATGACAAAGTCTTGAAAATTTTTAAGAAAAATGGTTGTGATACAAATGAGCAGAATAATCACAATATTTTATTAAAAAATATTTATGTCCTTTTTGTAATATTTCCTTTTAAAAATCGGGTCTTTCTTGCATGGGAAAATTCTTTACTGGTGATTGACAAGAATGTTGATATAAGCAAGCAAATACCAATAAGAAAAGCACAAATAAATTATATACTAGGCAGCTTAGACTAAAGAACCTTTTGATGAAAGTAAAAGAGAAGAGTGAAAAAGTTGGATTAAAACTCAAGATTGAGAAAGCTAAGATCATGGCATCTGGTTCTATCACTTCATGGCACATACATCTAGAAACAATGGAAGCAGAGAGAGACTATTTTCTTGGGCTTCAAAGTCACTGTACATGATGACTGCAGCCATGAAATTAAAAGATGCTTGCTCCTTGGAAGAACAGCTATGACTGACCTAGACAGCATATTACAAAGCAGAGAAATTATTTTGCCAACAAAGGTATGTCTAGTCAAAGCTATCATTTTTCCAGTAGTCAGCTATGGATGTGAGAGTTGGACTTGAAAGAAAGCTGAGCACAAAGAATTGATACTTTTGAACTGTGGAGTTGGAAAAGACTCTTGAGAGTCCCTCTGACTTCAAGGAAATCAAGCTAGTCAATCCTAAAGGAAATCAGTCCTGAATACTCATGGGAAGTACTGATGCTGATGCCGCATGAGCACAGCCAAGAGGAGCTACCCTGCTCCCAAGGGCAGGGGTGGCAGCCGAGAGGAGCTACCCCGCATCAGAGGTAAGGAGCAAAGGCTGTGGTTTGCTGGAGCAGCCGTAAAGAGAGACCACTGTCCAAGGTAAGAGAAACCCAATTAAGATGGTAGGCACTGAGAGGGGGCATCAGAGGGCAGACACACTGAAACTACAATCACAGAAAACTAGCCAGTCTGAACACACGGATCAGCCTTGTCTAACTCAATGAAACTAAGCCATGCTGTGTGGGCCACCCAAGACAGCCAGGTCATGGTGGAGAATCTGACAGAATGTGGCCCACTGGAAAAGGGAATGGCAAACCACTTCAGTATCCTTGCCTTGAGAACCCAATGAATAGTATGAAAAGGCAAAATATAGGACACTGAAAGATGAACTCCCCAGGTCGATAGGTAACCAATATGTGACTGGAGAACAGTGGAGAAATAATTCCAGAAAGAATGAAGGGATGGAGCCAAAGCAAAAAGAACACCTAGTTGTAAATGGGACTGGTGATGGAAGCAGGGTTTGATGCTGTAAAGAGCAGTATTGCACAGGAACCTGGAATGTTAGGTCCATGAATCAAGGCAAGTTGGAAGTGGTCAAAAAAGAGAAAATAAGAGTGAACATTGACATTCTAGAAATCAGTAAACTAAGATAGGGTGGAATAGGTGAATTTAACTCAGATGACCATTATATCTGCTACTGTGGGCAGGAATCCCTTAGAAGAAATGGAGTAGCCATCACAGTCAACAAAAGTGTCCAAAATGCAGTACTTGGATGCAATCTCAAAAACAACAGAATGATCCCTTTAGTTCCAAGGCAAACCATTCAATATCACGGTAATCCAAGTCTATGCCCCGACCAGTAACACTGAAGAAGGTGAAGTTGAACAGTTATATAAAGACCTACAAGACTTTCTAGAACTAATACCCAAAAAAGATGTCCTTTTCTTTTTGGGGACTGGAATGTACAGGTAGGAAGTCAAGAAACACCTGGAGTAATGGGCAAATTTGGCCTTGGAGTACAGAATGAAGCAAGGCAAAGGCTAATAGAGTTCTGCCAAGAGAATGCACTGGTCATAGCAAACACCCTTTTCCAAAAACACAAGAGAAGATTCTACACATGGACATTGCCAGATGGTCAACACCAAAATCAGATTGATTATATCCTTTGCAGCCAAAGATGGAGAAGCTCTATACAGTCAGCAAAAACAAGACCAGGAGCTGACTGTGGCTCAGATCATGAACTCCTTATTGCCAATATCAGAATGAAATTGAAGAAAGTGGAGAAAACCATTAGAGCATTCAGGTATGACTTAAATCAAATCCCTTATGACTGTACAGTGAAATTGAGAAATAGATTTAAGGGACTAGATCTGATAGACGAGTGCCTGATGAACTATGGATGGAAGTTCATGACATTGTGCAGGAGACAGGAATCAAGACCATCCCCAAGAAAAAGAAATGCAAAAAAGCAAAATGTCTGTCTGAGGAGGCCTTACAAACAGCTGTGAAAAGAAGGGAAGCGAAAAGCAAAGGAGAAAAGGTAAGATATACCCATTTGAATGTAGAGTTCCAAAGAATAGCAAGGAGAGATAAGCAAGCTTTCCTCAGATCAGTGCAAAGAAATAGAGAAAAATACATAATGGGAAAGACTAGAGATCTCTTCAAGAAAATTAGATATATCAAGGGAACATTTAATGTAAAAATGTGCACAATAAAGGGCAGAAATGATAGGCACCTAATAGAAGCAGAAGATAATAAGAGAGGTGGCAAGAATACACAGAAGAAAAAGATCTTCACAACCCATATAATCATGATGGTGTGATCACTCACATAGAGCCAGACATCCTGGAATGTGAAGCCCAGTGGGCCTTAGGAAGGATCACTATGAACAAACCTAGCGGAGGTGATGGAATACCAGATGAGCTATTTCAAATCCTGAAAGATGATGCTGTGAAAGTGCTGACTCAATATGCCAGCAAATTTGGAAAACTCAGCCGTGGCCACAGGACTGGAAAAGATCAGTTTTCATTCCAATCCCAAAGAAAGGAAATGCCAAAGAATGCTCAAACTACCACACAATTGCACTCATCTCACACGCTAGCAAAGTAATGCTTAAAAATCTCCAAGCCAGGCCTCAGCAATATGTGAACTGTCAACTTCCAAATGTTCAAGCTGGTTTTAGAAATGACAGAGGAACCAGAGATCAAATTGCCAACATCCACTGGGTCATCAAAAAAGCAAGAAAGTTCTAGAAAAACATCTATTTCTGCTTTATTGACTATGCCAAAGCCTTTGACTGTGTGGATTACAATAAACTGTGGAAAATTCTGAAAAAGATGAGAATACCAGACCACTTGTCCTGTCTCTTGAGAAACCTCTGTGCAGGTCAGGAAGCAACAGTTAGAACTGGACATGGCACAACAGACTGGTTTCAAATAAGAAAAGGAGTACATCGAGTCTGTATATTGGCATCCTGCTTATTTAACTTATATGCAGAGTATATAATGAGAAATGCTGGGCTGGAAGAAGCACAAGCTAGAATCAAGATTGCTGGGAGAAATATCAATAACCTCAGATATGCAGATGATACCAGCCTTATGGCTGAAAATGAAGAAGAACTAAAAAGCCTCATGATGAAAGTTTGGCTTAAAGCTCAACACTGAGAAAATGAAGATCATGGCATCTGATACTTCATGGCAAATAGACGGAGAAACAGTAGAAACAGTGGCTGACTTTATTTGGGGGGGCTGCAAAATCACCGCAGATGGTGATTGCAGTCATGAAATTTAAAGACTCTTAATCCTTGGAAGGAAAGTTATGACCAACCTGGACACCATATTAAAAAGGAGAGACATTACTTGGCCGACAAAGTCCATCTAGCCAAGGCTATGGTTTTTCCAGTGGTCATGTATTGATGTGAGAGTTGGACTGTGAAGAAAGCTGAGCACTGAAGAACTGATGCTTTTGAACTGTGGTGTTGGAGAAGACTCTCGAGAGTCCCTTGGACTGCAAGGAGAGCCCACTAGTCCATCCTAAAGGAGACCAGTCCTGGGTGTTCCTTGGAAGGACTGATGTTGAAGCTGAAACTCCAATACTTTTGCCACCCGATGCAAAGAGCTGACTCATGGGAAAAGACCCTGATGCTGGGAAAGATTGAGGCAGGAGAAGAAGGGGACGACAGAGGTTGAGATGGTTGGATGGCATCCCTGACTCTGAATTGAACTGAACTGATGCTGAAGCTGAAAGTCCAATACTTTGTCCACCTGATGTGAAGAATGACTCATTTGAAAAGACCCTGATGCTGAGAAAGATTGAAGGCAGGAGGCGAAGGGGATGACAGAAGATGGGATGCTTCGATGGCATCACTGACTCAATGGACATGAGTTTGACTAAGCTTTGGGAGTTGGTGATGGACAGGGAAGCCTGGCATGCTACAGTCATGGGGTCACAAAAGTTGGACAGGACTGAGTGACTGAACTGTACTGAAGAAGCTCATAATAAGAGAATAATTATTTCCAAGCTTTCCTATATAGCACTGTCAAAATGTTTGGAGTATTTAGATGCATATGCTATTTCAAAATACTGGAAGCACAATATATTGCCTAAGAAACTGTGCCCTGATACAAAAGTCATCCAATAAATTAGAAGTATGAGAAGATTAAAGGTAAGAAAAAAATATTTCATACATGTGGTTAGTATACTCTCTGAGGCTTTATTTGTTTATCTCCATAATGAAATGGAACCCTAGTGTTTGATAAATTTCAAATAAAATAGCCACCTAGCTATACAGATATTTTACTTTTTCTAGAAATATAAATTTATCTCCATTATCTAGTATTTGTCAAATTCCAAATGAAGTTTAGATTCATATCACACCTGTCTTTTAAGCTCATCAGTTCAGTTCAGTCGCTCAGTTGTGTCCGACTCTTTGCGACCCCTTGAATTGCAGCATGCCAGGCCTCCCTGTCCATCACCAACTCCCGGAGTTCACCCAGACTCACGTGCATTGGGTCAGTGATGCCATCCAGCCATCTCATCCTCGGTCGTCCCCTTCTCCTCCTGCCCCCAATCCCTCCCAGCAACATCAGTTCAGTTCAGTCGCTCAGTTGTGTCCGACTCTTTGCGACCCCTTGAATTGCAGCATGCCAGGCCTCCCTGTCCATCACCAACTCCCGGAGTTCACCCAGACTCACGTGCATTGGGTCAGTGATGCCATCCAGCCATCTCATCCTCTGTCATCCCCTTCTCCTCCTTTCCCCAATCCCTCCCAACATCAGAGTCTTTTCCAATGAGTCAAGCCTTCGCATCAGGTGGCCAAAGTACTGGAGTTTCAGCTTCAGTATCATTCCCTCCAAAGAAATCTCAGGACTGATCTCCTTCACAATGGACTGGTTGGATCTCCTTGCAGTCCAAGGGACTCTCAAGAGTCTTCTCCAACACCACAGTTCAAAAGCATAAATTCTTTGGCGCTCAGCCTTCTTCACAGTCCAACTCTCACATCCATACATGACTACTGGAGAAACCATAGCTTTGACTAGATGGACCTTAGTCGGCAATGTAATGTCTCTGCTTTTGAATATGCTATCTATGTTGGTCATAACTTTTCTTCCAAAGAGTAAGCCCATTCTGCTCCTTAATTTTACCTGCTTTGCTATTTTTTATTAGTTATGATTTCTGGTTATTTGAACATTCAGTATTTAAGAACCCGTCTCTCACTATACACACACATGTACATTATCCATCGGAGACACACACACTTACTAACATACGTATTTATGGGATTTGGTAAAATAAGATGGGTAAATTTTCTTCAAAGGCATGTTATGAATAGCGGTCCAAAAATAATATATGATTTCTTTCTAAACATGCTAATTTGGGGGGTTTGAGAGAAGTTTAAATCCCTGTAAACAGAATGACAAAATATTCCCTATGTATGTTACTATTTCATTTATTCTAACACAGATAGTCTATATATAGTTAATATTTTGTTACTTCTAATCATATTGTAAGAAAGCATTTCACAATATATACACTTTTTAGCAATGCAATTCCTTACTGATTTCCTGAGAAAAAAGAAAGAAGTGTCAATACAAAGTGTTAAAAAGAAAGAGGAAGAAGCATAATTAGGGTCTTGAACATATAACTTCATCATCGTGGTGGTTTAGTCCCTAAGTGGTGTCTGACTCATGAGACCCAATGGAATGTATCCTCTGTCCATGGGATTCTCCAGGCAAGAATAGTAGAGTGGGTAGGCATTTCCTTCTTCAGGGGATCTTCCCGACTGAAGGACTGAACCCAGGCCTCCTGCACTGCAGGCTATCTCCTGCATTGCAGGCAGATTCTTGATCAACTGAGTGAACAGGGAAGCCCAAATTCATCATTAATTAATTCATCTATTTAAATCTTTCATTGTATACTCTTTTGTTAGTCACTATGCTACAGGGTAAATTGGAAGTGGTCAAACAGGAGATGGCAAGAGTGAACATATACATTCTAGGATTCAGTGAACTAAAATGGACTAGATTGGGCACATTTAATTCAGTTCAGTTTGGTTCAGTTCAGTCGCTGAGTCGTGTCCGACTCTTTGCAACCCCATGAATCGCAGCACGCCAGGCCTCCCTGTTCATCACCATCTCTCGGAGTTCACTCAGACTCACATCCATTGAGTCAATGATGCCATCCAGCCATCTCATCCTCGGTCGTCCCCTTCTCCTCCTGCCCCCAATCCCTCCCAGCATCAGAGTCTTTTCCAATGAGTCAACACTTCGCATGAGGTGGCCAAAGTACTGGAGTTTCAGCTTCAGCATCTTTCCTTCCAAAGAAATCCCAGGGTTGATCTCCTACAGAATGGACTTTTTGGATCTCCTTGCAGTCCAAGGGACTCTCAAGAGTGTTCTCCAACACCACAGTTCAAAAGCATCAATTCTTTGGCACTCAGCCTTCTTCACAATCCAACTCTCACATCCATACATGACCATAGGAAAAACCATAGCCTTGACTAGACGGACCTTAGTCGGCAAAGTAATGTCTCTGCTTTTGAAAATGCTATCTAGGTTGGACATAACTTTTCTTCCAAGGAGTAAGTGTCTTCTAATTTCATGGCTGCAGAGATGTGTATAAGAGACAGGTATATAGCTAGGTCACCATTAAAAAGCACATAAAAATAAAAATCATGACACTAAACAGACAGGAAATAAGATTCTTCTTCTTGTTGTTTAGTCACTAAGTCGTGTCTAATTTTTTGTGCGTACAGGATTGTAGCTCCTGCAGGTTCCTCTGTCTATGGTATTTCCCAGGCACAAATATTGGAGTGGGTTGCCATTTCCTCCTCCAGGAAATCTTCCAAACCCAAGGATTGAACTTGTGTCTTCTGTATTGGCAGGTGGATTCTATATCACTGNGGCTTTTTAGCTCCTCTTCACTTTCTGCCATAAGGGTGGTGTCATCTGCATATCTGAGGTTATTGATATTTCTCCCGGCAATCTTGATTCCAGCTTGTGTTTCTTCCAGTCCAGCGTTTCTCATGATGTACATTTAATTCAGATAACCATTATTTCTACTACTGTGGGCAGGAACTCTTGGAAGAGATGGAGTAGCCCTCATAGTCAACAAAAGAGTCTGAAATGCAGAACTTGGGTTCAGTCTTGAAAATGATAGAACGATCTCTGTTCATTTCCAAGGCAAACCATTTAATGTCACAGTAATCCAAGTCTATGCGCCAATCACTAATGCTGAAGAAGCTGAAGTTGAATGGTTCTATGGTGACCTACAAGACCTTCTAGCTGTTGCTGCTGCTAAGTCGCTTCAGCTGTGGTCAACTCTGTGCGATCCCATAGACAGCAGTGCACCAGGCTCCCCTGTCCCTGGGATTCTCCAGGCAAGAACACTGGAGTGGGTTTCCATTTCCTTCTCCAATGCAAGAAAGTAAAAAGTGAAAGTGAAATAGCTCAGTCGTGTCCAACGCTTAGCGACCCCATGGACTGCAGCCTACCAGGCTCCTCTGTTCATGGGAGTGTTCAGACAAGAGTACTGGAGGGGGGTCCCATTGCCTTCTCTGCAAGACCTTCTAGAACTAATGCCAAAAAATATTCCTTTTCATCATAGGGTTCTTGAATTCAAAAGTAGGAAGTCAAAAGATACCTGGAGTAACAGGCAAGTTTGGCAGTACAAAATGAAGCAGGGCAAAAGCTAAAAGAATTTTAGCAAGACAACACACTGGTCATAGCAAATACTTTCTTCCAACATCACAAGACACTTCTCTACATGTGGACATCTCCAGACTGTCAATACTGAAATAAATTGATTATAATCTTTGTAGCAAAGAATAGCAGAGATAAGAAAGTCTTCCTCAGTGATCAATGCAAAGAAATAGAGGAAAACAATAGAATGGGAAAGACTAGAGATCACTTCAAGAAAATTATATAAACCAAGGGAATATTTCATGCAAAGATAGGCAAAATAAAGGACAGAAATAGTAGGGACCTAACAGAAGCAGACAGTATTAAGAAGAGGTGGCCAGAATACACAGAAGAACTCTATGAAAGAGATCTTAATCATCCATATAACCACGATCACTCACCTAGAGCCAGACTTCTTGGAGTGTGAAGTCACGTGGGCATTAGGAAGCATCACTATGAACAAAGCTAGTGAATGTGATGGAATTCTAGCTGAGCTATTTCAAATCTTAAAAGATGATGCTGTGAAGGTCCTGAACTCAATATGGCAGCAAATTTAGAAAACTCCTTAGTGGCCACAGGACTGGAAATGTTCAGTTTTCATTCCAATACCAAAGGAAGGCAATGTCAAAGAATGTTCAAGCTACCCCACAATTAAACTCAACTCATACACTAGTGAAGTAATGCTCAAATTTCTCCAAGCAAGGCTTAATTAGTACATGAACTGAGAACTTCCAGATGCCCCAGCTGGATTTAGAAAAGGCAGAGATCTAAAAACCATAGATATAATTGCCAACATCCATTGAATTATCAAAAGATCAAGAGAGTTCTAGGAAAATATCTACTTCTGCTTTATTGATTACACCAAAGCCTTTGACTGTATGGATCACAACAAACTGTGGAAAATTTTTAAAGTGATAAGAATACCTGAACACCTGATCTGCCTCCTGAGAAATTTGTATGCAGGTCAAGAAGCAAAAGTTAAAACCAAATATGTAAGAATGAACTGGTTTCAAATTAAGAAAAGACTACATCAAGGTAATATGTTGTCACACTGCTTATTTAACTTATATGCAGCGTACATCATAAGAAACGCTGGGCTGAAGGAAGCACAAGCTGGAATCAAGATTGCTGGAAAAAATATCACTAACTTCAGATACGTAACGGAGAAGGCAATGACACCCCACTCCAGTACTCTTGCCTGGAAAATCCCATGGGCGGAGGAGCCTGGTGGGCTGCAGTCCATGGGGTCGCTAGGAGTCAGACACTACTAAGTGACTTGATTTTCACTTTTCACTTTCATGCATTGGAGAAGGAAATGGCAACCCACTCCAGTGTTCTTGCCTGGAGAATCCCAGGGACGGGAGAGCCTGGTAGGCTGCTGTCTCTGGGGTCACACAGAGTCGGACACGACTGAAGCGACTTACAACAGCAGCAGCAGCAGATACGTAAATGACACCTTCCTTATAGAGAATGTGAAGAGGAAGTGAGAACCTCTTGATGAAAGTGAAAGATGAGAGTGAAAATGCTGGCTTAAAACTCAACGTTAAAAAACCTACAATCATGACATCTGGTCCCATCACTTCATGGCAACTAGATGGAGAAACAATGGAAACAGTTAGAGATTTTATTTTCTTGGGCTCCAAAGTCACTGCAGATGATGACTGAAGCCATAAAATTAGAAGATGCTTGCTCCTTGGAAGAAAAGCTATGACCACCCCAGTCAGCATATAAAAAAGCAGATACATTACTTTGCCAAGAAAGGTCTGTCTAGTCAAAGACATGATTTTTCCAATAGTCATGTATGGAAGTGAGAGCTGGACCATAAAGAAAGCTGAGTGCTGAAGAATTGATGATTTTGAACTGTGGTGTTGGAGAAGACTCTTGAGGGTCCCTTGGACTTCAAGGAGATCAAGCCAGTCAATCCTTAAGGGAATCAGTCCTGAATATTCATTGGGAGGACTGGTGCTTAAATTCCAACTGGCCACCTGATGCAAAGGAGTGACTCCTTTGAAAAGACCCTGATGCTGGGAAAGATTGAGGGCAGGAGGAGAAGGGGGCAACAGAAGATGAGATGGTTGGAGAGCATCACCGAGTCAATTGACATAATTTTTAGCAATCTCCAGGAGTTGGTGATGGACAGGGATGCCTGGCATGCTGCAGTCTATGGAGTTACAAAGATAGGACAGAGGGAGAAGCTGAACTGAACTGATGCTACATACTGGGCTTCCCTAATAGCTCAGATGGTAAAGAATCCACCTGCATTGCAGGAGACCCAGGTTTGATCCCTGGGTCTGAAAGATCCCCTAGAGAAGGGAATGACACCCCATTCTAGTATTCTTGCTTGGAGAATTCCATGGACAGAGTAACCTGGTGCTACAACCTGGGAGAATGTTAACGTGGAACACAAAATAATATAGTATAGATGTTAGAAGCTTTAAGTTAGACTACAGCTTGATTTTGAATTCAAAATACATAGTATGTGGGTCACCTTGGACAGGTTACTTAAATTATGATAATTATATCCAACTCATAATATTATTATGATTAAAGGAGATGATATTGAGAAAGACACAGTACAGTGTCCAAGAACATAAATCCTCAATAAATGGCACTACTTTTACCATTCTTATTTAGAGATGAAATTTGCTTTCTAGAAACTTACAGCCTGATCAAACAACGACACCTGTACTCTGTGATAGGATCTAAGAGAGAAGTGAATAAAAGTTTCAAAAAAGCTTGGAGAAGAATGCCATTCATCACAGCACAGTGTCAGTGCTGTCACAGAAGACACTATAATATAGGAGTAAGCAAGCCTGCAGTTTTTCAACATTATGGTCTCAATTGCTGTAGGATGATTTGCCCTCAGCTTATCTGGTGTTATTTGTCTGTGAAGACTTCAGAGTGGTCATTTACAAAATGTATCTCCTATCTTTGGAAACTATACAATATAATGTCTAAAATAAAGCTAAGTGAGTATTTCAGTTCAGTTCAGTTCAGTCGCTCAGTCATGTCCGACTCTTTGTGACCCCATGAATTGCAGCACACCAGGCCTCCCTGTCCATCACCAACTACTGGAGTTCACTCAGACTCATGCCCATCGAGTCCGTGATGCCATCCAGCCATCTCATCCTCGGTCGTCCCCTTCTCCTCCTGCCCCCAATCCCTCCCAGCATCAGAGTCTTTTCCAATGAGTCAACTCTTTGCA
>SJYT01084644.1:91754-111568 GCA_006410635.1 Cephalophus harveyi
TCTTTGCCCTGCTTCATTCCGCATTCCAAGGCCAAATTTGCCTGTTACTCCAGGTGTTTCTTGACTTCCTACTTTTGCATTCCAGTCCCCTATAATGAAAAGGACATCTTTTTTGGGTGATAGTTATAAAATGTCTTGTAGGTCTTCATAGAACTGTTCAACTTCAGCTTCTTCAGCGTTACTGGTTGGGGTATAGACTTGGATTACCATGATATTGAATGGTTTGCCATGGAAACAAACAGAGATCATTCTGTCATATTTGAGATTGCATCTAAGTACTGCATTTCGGACTCTATTGTTGACCATAGTGGCTACTCCATTTCTTCTGAGGGATTCCTGCCCGCAATAGTAGATATAATGGTCATCTGAGTTAAATTCACCCATTTGCAGTCAGCCCATTCCAGTCCATTTTAGTTCGCTGATTCCTAGAATGTCAATGTTCACTCTTGCCATCTCCTGTTTGACCACTTCCAATTTGCCTTGATTCATAGACCTGACATTCCATGTTCCTATGCAATATTGCTCTTTACAGCATCGGACCTTGCTTCTATCACCAGTCACATCCACAGCTGGGTATTGTTTTTGCTTTGGCCTATCCCTTCATTCTTTCTGGAGTTATTTCTCCACTGACCTCCAGTAGCATATTGGGCACCTACTGACCTAGGGAGTACCTCTTTCAGTATCCTATCATTTTGCCTTTTCATACTGTTCATGGGGTTCTCAAGGCAAGAATACTGAAGTGGTTTGCCATTCCTTTCTCCAGTGGACCACATTCTGTCAGACCTCTCCATCATGACCCACCCGTCTTCGGTTGCCCCGCGGGCATGGCTTAGTTTCATTGTGTTAGACAAACCTGTGGTCCTAGTGTGATTAGATTGACTAGTTTTCTGTGAGTATGGTTTCAGTGTGTCTACCCTCTGGTGCCCTATTTAGCATAATGTATTAAAGACATTTCTATTTCTCAGCAGATATTTTACCATGTAATGATTACGTTCAGAATTGTATTTGAAGCCCTTATTATTTGTCAAAATTTCTCTATAGACTGAGGATTAATGTATAGATCTCCTGTTTTACAGCTAGTTCATGGTCTTGAGCAATTCACCATACTGACAGTTTGGTTCGATTGTTATTTAATCCAACTTTTTATGTAAATCGTAGATCTATTGATCTTGCACTGTACAAACATGTAGCTTTTTCTTTTCATCAGCCCTAGGCAAGACTTTATTATGTGTTACTTATAAAGCAAGGTTTGCTATTTTCAAATTTATTTTGACACAAAAGTTGAGAAATAAGAGAAAGTGCCATATCAAGTGTAGTGGCCATGCCTTTTTCTCAGATTGGCAGTCACCCCTGATGCCCTACCACTGACAGGAGTATGTTTCAGACAGATGGGTCCCCAGGGACACTCAGCAAAGTAGTAATAAAGGATGCATTATGGACATCTTCCATTTTGTGAGAAAGGCAAAATGCTCAAGAGCTGAAGGAGAAAAAAAAGAGTATGCAGAGAAATGGAATTAAAATGACTGACATTATCTAGCCAACTGAGGAAAATTACAGGTTAGTCAAATAGACAACAATTTACTGCCCAAGCTTCTGAATCTTTGTGATTGAGAATCAGAAAATGCCTTTTGAGGCTGTTTGCAGTCAGGCTCGAACATATATCTTTTGGGGAGACAGGATCATCTATCCTGTGGGTTCAAGCCTCATGAACACTTTTACACAAGTAGGAAATCAATTTAAGATGAATATTGAGTTCTATGATTATGAGTAGGATTGGCAAAAACAAAAACAGGGCATCCAGCTATGTTTGAGTTTTAGATAAACAACATATATGTCTTTACTCTAAATATATCCCACATATTGTATAGAACACACTTATACACAAGTATGTATGGGGCACATTAATACTAAGATGCAAAAAAAAAGAAAAAGGCATCTATTGCTTATCTGAAATTCATCTTTAACTGAATGTCTCATATTATTGTTTTAAAGTTGGTACACTATTTGGGAAACAGTATGTCTTAGAAGGCTTCTGGTTTAATGTGTATGGTAGAGTAAGAGGCATTTTGTTCTCTGCCCAAACAATTTATGTAATTTGTTCAAAGTAACAAAGCTAATCAACAATAGTTAGTTATTGTTTTTAATTATGATAATATTAAAATTGATTACCAAATTTCAGCAATTTTTTCCTAGGCCTTGAGATTAACTGTTTGACATCTGTGATCTCAATCTATGAACTGACAAGCAGTAAGTAATATCACACTAATTTCATAGATGAAGAAATGGCGATTTTGAGTTATTAAGTATTTTATTTTGCCCATGAAATGAGAATTTTAGTAAATTTGGGGATAGGTATTAGATAACAACCATGCTTTAGTCTAAATTCCATAAATTACTGAAGCCCATCCATAAGTGGATGGGCTTCAGTAATTTGTAAAACACTAGAATAATGGAGAAGGCAATGGCAACCCACTCTAAGACTCTTGCCTGGCAAAGCCTATGGATGGAGGAGCCTGGTAGGCTGCAGTCTATGGAGTCGCTAGAAGTCAGACACGACTGAATGACTTCACTTTCACTTTTCACTTTCATGCATTGGAGAAGGAAATGACAACCCACTCCAGTGTTCTTGCCTGGAGAAACCCAGGGACGGTAGAGCCTGGTGGGCTGCCATCTCTGGGGTCGCATAGAATCGGATGCCACTGAAGTGACTTAGCAGCAGCAGCAGAATACTGTTTAAAAATACAAATACTTACTGAATCAGAATCTCTGAGGCTGTGACCTGGATGCCCCATATTATACATGCTGATCATTTGCTCAGTTGATTCTTACACTGATAAGCCACAGATCTGTAAACATACTATATTTCAGACTCAGTGATAGCTCTACTTCTGACTCTATTAGGCAACTCAAAAAAAATGTAGTAAACTTTGGCAGCACCATGGGTAATGCTGTATTTTATTCTTAACAAACAAATAAATACCTAATAAACATCAGTTCTTTTGGATTGTTTCACTATTGGGCCATCACAGGTTGACAATGAACTTCTTCAGTTTATGCTCAATAGGGTCACTAGTGGAAAAGAAGCCACCTGCAATTGCAGGTTCAATTCATGAGTCAGGAAGATACCCTGGAGGTGGGCATGGCTACCCACTCCAGTATTCTTGTCTGGAGAAATTCATGGACCGAGGAGCCTGGTGGGCTGCAGTCCATAGCAGTGAGTCAGACACAACTGAAATCTTTTGGATTGTTTCACTATTGGGCCATCACAGGTTGACAATGAACTTCTTCAGTTTATGCTCAATAGGGTCACTAGTGGAAAAGAAGCCACCTGCAATTGCAGGTTCAATTCATGAGTCAGGAAGATACCCTGGAGGTGGGCATGGCTACCCACTCCAGTATTCTTGTCTGGAGAAATTCATGGACCGAGGAGCCTGGTGGGCTGCAGTCCATAGCAGTGAGTCAGACACAACTGAAGTGACTTAACACACAATGTTCACTTTATAGAATAATGCTTTATAGCAATTGCATTACTTATCCCTTTAGTATTGTTTCTGTGATTCTTTAATGATATTCTCTTTGAGTAAGAATAAAATAATATTTCAAAATCTATCTAATATTATCTTGAATATCATTGCTTACATGGTACAAAATATGATACAAATTTGAAACAAGTACAAATTACAGAATGGAAATAGGGAGACAGTTAAATAGCAGCAACTCTGAGAGACAGTAAATTAAGGCATTCATGTGACTTCTGATGGTAGTAGACAAGAAATATAGGATTCAGGACTTCTGAATCAGGAGAGAAGAGTTTAATAGGTCCATTTAACCCAAGAAGACAATAATAAAAACTTTAAGCCATGTCTTGTGAAGGCACACACATGTTGATTTGTACAAGGCATTTATAGAAACTTTGGTAATACTAGGAGATAAACACCTTCAGCATTTCATGAATTTCTAAAATGGAAAACAAGAAAAGTGATTATTGAAGGTATTAGGAAAACTGCTCATTTATTTGGAACACTGAGCTCTAGATAATTGAAAAAGAGACTGAGAAGTCTTTCCACTATTTTTTTTTCCTACCTCTTTAATATCATCTATGAAGTGAAAACAAGAAATAAAGTTTTCACTCAGTGGCAATTTGAAATGAGTGTTAAATGCATGTATAATCTTTGAGAGAATAGAATCAGAAATTATTGGTGTGTCCTTCACAGGTCTCTCTTCTTAATTGCACTGAAAAAATCTTTAGTACCACAATCTAAGTTGCATCCAGCAAGGGAGCTGAAATCTTTCTGAGTGCTTTGTGATTTTCATGCACAGCCTTTCATCACAATTGTCATGTGAACTTTAAACATTTTGTATACAAGATTATAATTACTTTAACTCTTTAAAAATTCAGATTTATTTTGTAAGATTCTTCTTTTTCTAGACCTTACCTGTTGTCAGGATGGAATTTAGAATATGCAATTAAATGGGACATAAGGCATATGAAGCAATTATGAGCATGAGCATGCACTTGAACCATTGTAGCTCACGTTGCACCTTGACATCAAGATGAAAATAAAACTGCTTTGCTTGTAGTTGTTGCCCATTCAGGAAACAACATTTATAGAAACTTTGAAGAAACAGCTGTGATTTGCCAAAAATGACTCACTTGTTAATGTAATAAATTACATTCATTGACTTCATTGAACCCAACTCATGCAATATAAAATGAGATGGTATTTTAGATCTCAAAATATAAAGTTAAGGCTGAAGTCAGCTATAATTTATGGTTGCCCTTATATTTGAATAAGCAGTTCAATTAAACATATGATATTAAAAGTTGAATTTTATGTTTTTATTATAGAGGATTATGATTGAATATGCAATTATTCATATACATGGACTATTTTGAAGATTGGAAAGCAAAGAATTCATGTTGTGACCCTCCCACTTACTTGCTTTATGATTCCCTACTGTGCCCTGACTTTTAAAGTAAAATAATCACAGTATCACCCTATAGGGTTATTGTAAATATTAAAGGAAATAAAACAAATAAAATTTGGCATATTGTTTGATACTAAAATGATGTGAAAAGCTAATATGCCTTAATTTATAACTTGATTGAAGTCAGCAAGAGAACAAATGCTGTATAAAATGTTAGTTAATATATTTGAACAAGAAATGGCTAGATATAAGGATACCAGGGTGGAATGAATTGAATTCCCCAAATTCTGAGTATTTTGTCAAGTTTAAATCATCACCCTAAGCACTTACTTAAACTTAACAGTAGATAAAATTGCATCTCTGTGGTTCTCACTGTCTGCAGTAAGTATGTAAATCTGTGTCCTTCATAAAAGAGAGAAATGAGTGTCCTCCTAAGGCCCTACACAAGTTAGACACTCTTTCTAGTGGTAGATTCAGAACAGGGTAGGAGAAGAAGGCACAATTAAATGNTACTTAAACTTAACAGTAGATAAAATTGCATCTCTGTGGTTCTCACTGTCTGCAGTAAGTATGTAAATCTGTGTCCTTCATAAAAGAGAGAAATGAGTGTCCTCCTAAGGCCCTACACAAGTTAGACACTCTTTCTAGTGGTAGATTCAGAACAGGGTAGGAGAAGAAGGCACAATTAAATGCTTTCCCAGTTCTCAAACACAGAGTCAAGGAAATTGGCAATGGCACCCCACTCCAGTACTCTTGCCTGGAAAATCCCATGGATGGAGGAGCCTGGAAGGCTGCAGTCCGTGGGGTCGCTGAGGGTCAGACATGACTGAGCGACTTCCCTTTCACTTTTCACTCTCATGCACTGGAGAAGGAAATGGCAACCCATTCCAGGGTTCTTGCCTGGAGAATCCCAAGGACGGGGGAGCCTGATGGGCTGCCGTCTATGGGGTCACACAGAGTTGGACATGACTGAAGTGACTTAGCAGCAGCAGGGGCTTGACCACTTGGACCAGTGGCAAAAATAGAACCAGAATCAAGCAGTGAGGGAAGATGTGGAGGACAAAAAAGGGAGGGCTATTTGAGAATAACTCTATAATACTACCCAATAAGGAATTAAAATTATTTTGGAACATCCTATTGGTCCTTACTCATGTTCATCACCTGTGTTCAATCTCTTTATGGGCCATGAATAGCACATTCAAGCTGCAAATTATTCAGGATACAATCTGTAGGATAGGACTGTGAGGGGGTAGTATCACTACTGGGATCAAGGTTATCTAATGTTTTCTATGTCATAAGCTGTGTACCTACATGCTGGACCAAAGGCATATGTTGCCTATCAACAGAAGCAGAAGTCTGAACACTCCTATCCACTGCATCTTAGTGTCAGAGTCTCCAGGAAAATACAACTGAGTCAAGCTCTGGATAAAATAGCTACTCACATGGAGAACAGATAAAGCAATATTAGCTTTAATAGTGGGTGTCAGTCCCCCACAGTCAAAAGATTCTTCCCCAAATTAGTCAGAATTTTTCATTTTTAATATGACTATGCATCTCAGTTTGCATGAGAAAATTTTTCCTTGATTCAGTTGTTCCACAGTAATTATTAACAACACTGCCTTTTACTCTCAAAATATTCTGATTCAGATGATTAAGTGTATGATGTATATAATGTGTGTGTGTGTGCGCACTCAGTTGTATTTCATGTGCTTTGTGACGCCAAGGAATGTAGCCCACCAGGCTCCTCTATTCATGGAATTTTCCAGGCAAGAATACTGGAGTGAATTGCCATTTCCTACTTCAGGGACTCTCCCCAACATGAGTATTGAACACCTGTCTCTTGTGTCTCCTGCATTGACAGGCAGATTCTTTACTGGGAAGCCCAAACATATGGTCCCTGTTAAATCTATGGGACCTAACACTTGGGATTCAGAAGTCAAGTTGGCTTTAGAATCAGTAGAATTTCACATACCATTTCAATCCTACCTAGTGGAACTGCTGAAGACAAACTGATCTAAAAGACATAAGCCATTGCTTCAGGCATTGTTTTCCAACTATTTTGTGCTAAATGACCCACAGTGAGCTGGCTGGAGGTTCAGTGCAGACCTGGAAGGGATCTATGTAGCTGTCACTATGCACTAAGTCCACATGGAATTTTCTTCCTAATCCTTCTTCTCACTAGTAAGTTACAAAGAGAATTTTGGGGATTTGCCCTCTTTGTATTTATTGACCATTTAAAAATGAGTTATTGTTTAGAAAACATTACTCTTGTTAGTTTTTTTTATTGTTTGGAGAGTTTCAGAATGCTTTTAAACCACTTTTAAAAGAATAAAGCAAAATGCAGGTCAGTTGTCATAAATTCAACTGACAAGCAATGTACTGAGAAAGTAAAGAAAGAAAGATTCAGCAGTGAAATGAAAATGTCCATTAAACTGCAGGTAACTTATTGATACAATCTACAGGATAAAACATTTTCATTCTCTTTCTCTCTCTTTTTTCCCCCTCCCTTCCTTTGGTTGGGTCATCAGGGGCAAATCCAATTAGATCATAGGCCATTTTCTACATGATCTTAGTCAATTAACGTACAGTTTTTGTTCCTCAAAATAATGAAGCTTTAATAAAGGCACAAATCTATCACTCTAGTAAAACATGTTCAACCAATTCATATCAGTTTACATTTTATGTTTGATATATTACAGTGAATTCATCCTTCTGAGTTCAGTAAGACAAATGCAATATGCCAACTCCCAGAAACCAGAAGGAGAATACTCTCATTTTTGCCCTCCTGATTTAGAAGATAAGGAGCATACAATATATTTGTCTTCAGAATTTGCTATGAAGCTTCCTTAAAATTATTGATGGAAAGAGAAATTTTGAAGCTGCCAAACAGCACCTTCACTTTTCACTTTCATACATTGGAGAAGGAAATGGCAACCCACTCCAGTGTTCTTGCCTGGAGAATCCCAGGGATGGCGGAGCCCAATGGGCTGCCGTCTGTGGGGTCGCAGAGTCAGACATGACTGAAGCGACTTAGCAGCAGCAGCAGCAGCAAACAGACTAGGACTTGCAAACTAATTACATCACTCCCTCATTGTGAAACTATAGCCAAATTAATTGGTCAGTCAGAGTCCAGAATTTTCACATTAAAAATAGGGATTTGTTTATTCATTTACTAGTGAGTATTGGCTTCTGTTACGAAATGGTAATCCACTCCAGTATTCTTGCCTGGGAAGGCCCATGGACAGAGAAGCCAGGTGGGCTACTGTGTGGAGTAGAACATGGCATGTGCAACTAAGTTCATGACTTGCTGCTGCTGCTGCTGTTAAGTCGTTTCAGTCGTGTCCGACCCTGTGCAACCCCATAGACGGCAGCCCACCAGGCTCCCCCGTCCCTGGGATGCTCCAGGCAAGAACACTGGAGTGGGTTGCCATTTCCTTCTCCAAAGTTCATGACTTAGTGACTGAAAAAAAAAAAAGCAATCGACTTATTTTATGAGCCAAACACCACAACACTGAATAAAGTTAGTGAACAAAATGGATATGGTTTCTGCCTTCAGGAACCTATAATCTAGTGAATATTCAATAATAGTACCCATTATTATCAGAATTAAGTGAGATAATTTATATAAACCTCTGAGTCTAGTTTCCAAAATAATGTAAAAACTTATTGCTTGTCATATCACTAATGAAAACAGTGGAATATTAGGTAAAAAACTGCTAAGCAGAAATAGAAATATGATTTATGTACTTTTTATATATTCTCTACCGCTAGTACCACTCTAATAAAAGCTTGATATCCTTGATTTTGATGGGTAGTCACTTACTGCATCATTGTTCTCATGAATAAAGACATGGTTGGTTGTAAATCCCATGAAAGACAACCATCATCTGTCTATGTCTGGCACCTTGTTTACGGATATCTGATGACTTTAACTCCAATACTTTGGCCACCTCACGCGAAAAGTTGACTCGCTGAAAAAGACTCTGATGCTGGGAGGGATTGGGGGCAGGAGGAAAAGGGGACGACAGAGGATGAGGTGGCTGGATGGCATCACCGACTCGATGGACATGAGTTTGAGTAAACCCTGGGGGTTGGTGATGTACAGGGAGGCCTGGCGTGCTGCGATTCATGGGATCACAGTCAGACACGACTGAGCAACTGAACTGAACTGATGACTTTTCACCCTTTTATAAATTATGAGAGAAATAGACCTTTGGGTTGCTGGTTCTTAAGCATACAAAATTGACACGTGTGATTTGCAAATAGTAATATTATATCCAAACAATGTTGTAGCAAAAACATTAGGGCACATATTTTCGCCAGGTTCCTTTATTATCCTCATTTATTGTTTTTTCAAATGCTATAGTGCCACTAAATAGTATGTTTAAAATATAAGCAGAAATACATCATTGTATATTTGTATATATGTGTAAATATAGATGTCCCATAAGACTACTTTAAATGAATAAATTATATAAATTTTGTTAATTTTAAAATTTTAAAACATATGTACATTAAAAATTTTAATAACTAGTTTAAAAATCAATAAAATGATATACCTATAGAATGATCCACTTTTCTGAAGATATATTTATGAAAAAATATTAGCATGCTTTCATTTGACTCTTGAATTTTTACATAAACATGTATAATTTATTTTCTTTCAAAGCAGGTAATATGAAAGTACTGTTCTTCACCAATCATATCTTCGCTTCAAGGCAGCCAAAGATGAATAATTCATGCAAAAGTTTTGGAGGAAGATAAAAATCAAGTCTCTTAATGTCACACTGAATAAAATCCCACTACCAGAAAAATAATTTGAGAAACAAAATTTTGTTGTATTATAAAATATGTAAATCAGAAAATCAAAATAATTATGCAGTAAAAAAAAGGAAAAAAAAAAGTAAGCAATCAAATTTGAATATCTTACTCTGGATTTGAGCATGAAAATCTATGCTTTTACCTTAGCTTTTCTCTAATTCGTTTTGATTCTTCAATCTTGCTTTTAATACTATTTGTAGAAGATGTGTATAAGAGACAGATGATATACCTATAGAATGATCCACTTTTCTGAAGATATATTTATGAAAAAATATTAGCATGCTTTCATTTGACTCTTGAATTTTTACATAAACATGTATAATTTATTTTCTTTCAAAGCAGGTAATATGAAAGTACTGTTCTTCACCAATCATATCTTCGCTTCAAGGCAGCCAAAGATGAATAATTCATGCAAAAGTTTTGGAGGAAGATAAAAATCAAGTCTCTTAATGTCACACTGAATAAAATCCCACTACCAGAAAAATAATTTGAGAAACAAAATTTTGTTGTATTATAAAATATGTAAATCAGAAAATCAAAATAATTATGCAGTAAAAAAAAGGAAAAAAAAAAGTAAGCAATCAAATTTGAATATCTTACTCTGGATTTGAGCATGAAAATCTATGCTTTTACCTTAGCTTTTCTCTAATTCGTTTTGATTCTTCAATCTTGCTTTTAACAGGATATTTATATGATTCTCAGAGTAGATGGAATAGATACCCCCCTGTGTTGAGAGATAATTCTTCCTGGGTCTGAATTTTATGCTCATCTTCTGAGCAGAAACCATATGCAGCTTTGTTTAGAGATGTTTTCCTGAGTCTTGGAAACATAAAGATGGTGACTACTGGAGATATTTAGAGCTATCTCTCCCTGATCTCCTTCTACAGTAATAAAGCTAGAAACATCTCTCTTCCTTCTCCAGAGATATTTCATGTCAGGATAAGATAATATTTCTAGCTTCAAAAGACAGGAGGCTATATCTGTCCAAAGCACCCATGTAAAAAACAGTATCTCAAAATTCTGGTGTCCCTCAGTTTTATTCATCATAGTACTCTTCCTAAATCTTAAATCCTTTCTAATGACTTCCCTTGCATTATCTAATTTAATTCTCAGGAAGGTCCAGAGAGATAGATATCATTATTTCCATTTTTGGAGAAGGCAATGGCACCCCCTCCAGTACTCTTGCCTGGAAAATCTCATACAGGAACCTGGTAGGCTGCAGTCCATGGGGTCGCGAAGAATCGGACATGACTGAGAGACTTCCCTTTCACTTTTCGCTTTCATGCATCGGAGAAGCAAATGGCAACCCACTCCAGTGTTCTTGCCTGGAGAATCCCAGGGATGGCGGAGCCCAATGGGCTGCCGTCTGTGGGGTCACACAGAGTCGGACACGACTGAAGTGACTTAGCATAGCATAGCATAGCATTTCCATTTTACAGATAAGGGAATTGAGACTTAGATAAAATAATTTGCCAAGTTAATCTAAAGAGAAAATAGCAAGACTGGCATCCACACATATATAGTCCACTTCCAGAATGGACACACTATGGCATGAAATAATATCATCTTAAGTGAGGATTAAAGAAATAAAATAAAAAGTAAATAAATTGGCAGGTTACCAACATTTATTTTATGTATAAATATACCAGTTCCTAACTATCTTATTAAGCTCGAAATCTTGATTTAGCCATCTCAGGGAATGAAATTTTCAAGTTTGCAACAGTAATGAAAGACATTTCTTTCAGGCACAAACCAGCAGCAATGAAATTCAGATAATACTATATGACTATAATAAAAATACTTCCGTACCAAACTTGTCTTCCAGTTGGCCTGCCACTTGAATAATATATACGCCCGCCAGTCAAAATTAGAACTAAACAGCATGTTGTAATAGTTCTTACTATGCAAGGTTTTAAAAGAGACAAGAAGATAAGAATAAATACATACAACATATAAAGAACCTCCATGTAAAAGGAAATCCATAAATCTCAGTAGACTGAAAAAAAAAAGCTTTCAAAGTAAACCTAACTGAATAACATATGAGTATTATAACTAGCTCAAATGCAAAAGCTTGTTGGTTTAGCTATGGTAGATCATCAGGTTCACTTCAATGTGTAGCTTGTGGTCCTTTTCTAGAAATAAGCATGAACCAGATGAAATATAATTATTAGTTAGCCCTCAGGGTTTATATCCTACTGAAAGTAAAAGTGAAAGTGAAGTCCCTCAGTTAATAACTAGCTCAAATGCAAAAGCTTGTTGGTTTAGCTATGGTAGATCATCAGGTTCACTTCAATGTGTAGCTTGTGGTCCTTTTCTAGAAATAAGCATGAACCAGATGAAATATAATTATTAGTTAGCCCTCAGGGTTTATATCCTACTGAAAGTAAAAGTGAAAGTGAAGTCTCTCAGTTGTGTCCAACTCTTTGCGACCCCGTGGACTGTAGCCTACCAGGCTTCTCTGTCCATGGGATTCTCTAGGCAAGAATACTGGAGTGGGTTACCATTTCCTTCTCCAGGGGATCTTCCTGACCCAGGGATCGAACCCAGTTTCCCGCATTGGAGGCAGACGCTTTAACCTCTGAGCCACCAGGGATCCTATTGAACTACTATGGAATTTTTCTCTTCTTTTTGTGTATTGCCAATACTTGAAATTTCTTCAAGTTTTCCTATTTCATAAAACAGCATATAGCATTTTAAAGTCAATACTAAAGTAAAACTATTAAAAAATCTCAATCATGCTAATTTTTTTTCAGTTTTATTGTATGGAATTGACTTATTTACCGATATGAGTAGAATAAGTTGTTTTCTAAATATGTAGTCACTTTCACTAGTTAAGAGAATTGCTGTGTTATGTCCCTCATATATATTTCACATATATAAATTTTACTATATAGTTCACATATAAATGTATATTTTATACATATTTAATTTCCTATAAACTCACATGTATCAATTTTAATATAAGGTTCATATATATATATAAATATTTACTCAATTTCACACTTGAGTAAATGAAACAAAACAAAAAATATATCTAGATTGAACAAGACTTTGAAGTTAACAAGTATTTCTAAATAGGGGATCACTGCAGATGGTGATTGCAGCCATGAAATTAAAAGACGCTTACTCCTTGGAAGGAAAGTTATGACCAACCTAGATAGCATATTCCAAAGCAGAGACATTACTTTGCCAACAAAGGTCCATCTAGTCAAGGCTATGGTTTTTCCAGTAGTCATGTATGGATGTGAGAGTTGGACTGTGAAGAAAGCTGAGCGCGGAAGAATTGATGCTTTTGAACAGTGGTGTTGGAGAATACTCTTGAGAGTCCTTTGGACTGTAAGGAGGTCCATCCAGTCCATTCTGAAGGAGATCAGCCCTGGGATTTCTTTGGAAGGACTGATGCTAAAGCTGAAACTCCAGTACTTTGGCCACATCATGCGAAGAGTTGACTCATTGGAAAAGACTCATGCTGGGAGGGATTGGGGGCAGGAGGAGAAGGGGATGACAGAGGGTGAGACTGCTGGATGGCATCACCGACTCGATGGACAGGAGTCTGAATAAACTCCAGGAGTTGGTGATGGACAGGGAGGCCTGGCGTGCTGCAATTCTTGGGGTTGCAAATGGTCAGCCATGTTTGAGCAACTGAACTGAACTGAACTGAAATCATCATAGAGACTTCTTGATATTAGAACAAATAAAGTTATTAAACACCAAAATCATCATGATACCAATTAGTGTATTAAGTTCAATATAAGATAAAATAATTCAACTAGGTAAATTGAAAAATACAGTGATGGTCCCAGGGGAATCCTTGTACCTGTAGGATGCCAAGTCAATGATATTTCCTCACCAGGAGGCTTAAGCATTATTGCAAACTAAGCCAGAGGAAGGGTTACCCACCGAGAATACAAAAAGATGGATCACTGTTTTTTCCATTGGATATTTCCTAATAACAAAAGACAGATTCAGAGAATTCAGTACTTCCTCACCTCTAGAAACAAAAGTTAGAAGTCCATTACAAAACCCACTTTGTCCATAATATCTCATTTACAGAACACAGCTGTGCTTTACTTTTCATGAGCAATGAATATTTCTATTAAGACTCTGTAATACAATATTGATGAGTTCCAAAGGCAATCGCCCCTGCTTGCAACATGTACTTTACCAAAGAGAAGGAAAACATGCCTGTAGCTCTGTGAAATTATGATATTGTGTGTATAAAAGTCATATGCTCTTAAAGAAAATGTGTATTTTTCATCAAAAATTTTGGGATCTTTCCGGAAACCTGTGTGATATTCATCACCTCTTACTGTGTCAAGGGTTCCCAAGATCACTCTTGGACTTGATGTAAAACTAGAAGGACCAAGATATTCTTACATGTGCATTTATAGTTTATTATAGCAGAATGATTCAGATTAAAATCGGCAAAGAAGAAAAATACAAGGCACAAAGTCCAGGAGAAATCAGGTGTGAATATCCAGGTGTTCCTCCTAGTGAAGTTACACGGAGGTGCACTTCATTCTTCCAGCAATGATGCTTGACAACATGTGTGAAGTGATGCCAACTGGGGAAGCTCAGCCAAGCCTTGTTGTGTAAAGATTTTTATTGGCAATATGACTGGCCTTAATAAGTCAGATTCAGTCCCATCCCTGCTCTACCAAGTAAAAACCAATCTTCACCATAAATCAGTGTCAGGATAAATGATACAGTAGAGTTCCAAAACCTCAAACGTATATAATCTTATTATTTACAATATTATAAGGAACAGTCCTGAAGGCAGGTCTATCTTTGGAATGTATAAGATTTGAGTAACCCAGATCAGCTGAATGGTCTCTTTCTTGCCTAATTACATTCTATTGGCCTAATTCCTTTGCAGTATATAGATATGGTAATAACATTTATGCTATGTACTCCAGAAGTTATTTTAAAAATTAATTTTGATGAATCATGTACAAATTCTAGACAACTGTTTAGTTATTATTGTTACCATACTGATGAAAGTTGATTAGTCAAAAAAACAAATGAAGAATATGACTTTTATAAACCATGTGGATAATAGTCTGCTGCTCTAGTAATTAATTCCATTTTTTAAATGTGAAAATGCTCTTTAGTAATTAATTCCATTTTTAAAATGTGAAAATAAAAGAAAATTCTTCTTAAAGATAGACATTGTTTGCATTATATGATATCCAATTATATAGTTAATTAGATAATTATAGTATCAGTGTGGTATTTTTTAATATTCCCAATAAACAATAGACAATGAACTAATTTTCCAATATGGTAATTTATATATGTACACACACACATACATATATAATACACTGATTCATACATATGAAGACATACTGTGGATGGAAAACTAATAGGCAAAAGAGATTTAAATCATATATTAAGTAATCTATTTCTCAAAAGAGACAATAACTTAAATCGGGATGTAAGTTTAATTTACCTCTGTGAAATGCTATGAAAGAAGCAGAACATTTTATTATATTTTTCCAGTCCCTGTCTCTTGCACAACCCTTGCCCCAAATAGTAAATATAGGTAGCGCATTTTATGATTTGATGTTCACGTGTGAATGTTTGCATAGGTAATTTACATGTGTTAGGCACTAAACAATATTTGGACATTGTAGTAAACAGTTCTCAGTGGAGGTTCTTCACATTTTTATGAGGTTTTCTTCACATTTCGCTGGTTTACTCGCAGTGAAATTAATAGCACTAAAACCTATGACTACAATACTCATTCACTATTATATCATAAGGTACAAACTAATGATACAGCTTTTGCTAATTAGATACACATTCTTGAATCTTGGGCTTCCCTTGAGACTCAGCTGGTAAAGAATCCTCCTGCAATGTAGGAGACCTGGGTTCAATTCCTGGGTTGGGAAGATCCCTTGGAGAAAGGAAAACCTACCCATTCCACAATTCTGGCCTAGAGAATTCCATGGACTGTATAGTCCATGGGGTCAGAAAAGGTCAGACATGACTGAATGGCTTTCACTTTCACTTTCTTTCATGAATCTTAGATTTGAAATTAAATTCACTGGAGAAAGAGACAGAATATGAGACATTCATTTTGATAGTGTGAAGTGTGATAGAGATGTAGGGAGCATAGCATTTTCTGCCTTGTCAATAGCTTCTAGATTCAGCAGCTTTTGCTTGTGGGGAAGATGGCATGATTCTCAAGCTGACAGCTCTCATGGTGCTTTCCTGATATCAGGGCTTGCAAACAGTGGAAGCAACTTTGCCAGGCTTGTTTGGGATTGTGTATCTGGTTGTTTTTGTTCAGTTGCTCAGTCGTGTCTGACTCTTTGTGACCCCATGGACTGTAGCACGCCAGGCTTCCCTGTCCTTCATCCTCTCCTGAGCTTGCTCAAATTCATGTCCATTGAGTTGGTAATATCATCCAGCCATCTCATCTTCTGTTATACCCTTCTTCTCCCATCTTCAACCTTTGTCAGCATCAGGGTCTTTTCAAATGAGTCAGCTCTTTGTATCAGGTGGCCAAAATATTGGAGTTTCAGCTTCAACATGAGCCCTTCCATTGAATATTCAGGACTGATTTCCTTTAGGATGGACCGGTTTGATCGCCTTGCAGTCCAAAGGACTCTCAAGAGTCTTCCCCAACACTTCAGTTCAAAAGCATCAGTTCTTTGGTGCTCCTTTCTTTATGGTCCAACTCTCACATCCATACATGACTATGTGAAAACCAATGGTTTTTCCAATAGCTTTGACTAGATGGGCCTTTGTTGGTAAAGTAACTTCTCTGCTTTTTAATATGCTGTCTAGGTTTGTCATAGCTTTTCTTCCAAGGAGCAAACATCTTTTAACTTCATGGCTGCTGTCACCAGCCATGAAATTGTGTTTCTGGTAGTCAGTTCTGGAAATGCTCCTAAAGTGTTTTTCTTCATCCTTTCAAAAGTTCTGTGAGATCCATTAATAACCTCCTTAAGGGCTTCCCTTGTAGCTCAGTCAGTAAAGAATCTGCCTGCAGTGCAGGAGATGCGGGTTCGATCCCTAAATTGTGAAGATCCCCTGGAGAAGGAAATGGCAACCCACTCCAGTATCCTTGCCTGGAAAATCTCATGGACACAGGAACCTGGTAGGCTGTAGTCCAAGGGGTTGCAAAGAGTCGGGCATGACTGAGGAACTAACATTAACACTTTTTAATTTAACTATTTAAGGTTGCTAATTCTGTTGCCCAAACAAAGGAGAAAGAGTAAAATGGCTAAGAATGCTCACTTATGATATATTTGAGGTACCATATCAAGTTCCAATTCTGCTACTATCTCTCACTTCTAAGACTTATCTTTCTAAAAACCAGTACATACTTTGAAGTATTTTTCAGAAAATAATGGATGTTAAGCCTTTGCTACATCACCCAATAATAACCAAAGGTATTGCTACTAATGTTAATGCTACAACAAATTCTTTAATAATGTCTCATAAGCATAAGATAAATATTCACACATAGAAAGTAAAAAGTTGTTCTTCAATCATTAACTATAAATTAGTCAATGTATAATTAGAGAGTATATTTGAAGTTGTAAGAATATTGAAGGCAATATGTATAGATTTATTTTTCTTACTCAGCCTTTATGCCATATGTCTCATTCTTTTGAGGCTGCCAGGTTACTTATCATTAAAAATGTCTGCAATAGATGAGATACTTTGGAATTTTGCATCATTCACCTAAGTAATTCCTAAATGGGGTGCATCCAACATCAGCTGAATAGATCAAAAACAATGAAAAATTGAAAAGTAATCCTTCAAATTATTTGATCAATAAGGTTGTTTCAATTATTTAAGGATGGAAAGACTTACTAAATAAATATTTCCAAGATGACTTAGTATAGAATTAAGTAATGGAGTAATTAAATAACAAATAGAAACAGAAATACCTGTCCATACATGCATACATATACAAGTGGTCATTTAGGTGGCATAAGGAGGGTCAAGTAGGGCTGAACTAAAATATTTATAAAGTGCTCCAATACTGATAGTCTAAAGATCCATGAGACTGTAAAACTAAAAAAAAATGGGTAAAGTTAATTAGGAACAATTTCCTGGTGAGTTTTGGGTTAGAGATGGATGAAAGGAAAGAGGCAGTAAGACCAACCAGCTGGAAAGAAAAAGGGCTACATATAGTGCCACATCGAAATAAGCATTTACATATTAAGTCCAGCCTCTGCCTGAAGTCATATTACGCAAAGCCATAATTGTCCTCTTAATAAAACATAAATATTAAATAAGCTACTTTTGCTGCTGTAGCACTTTCATCATGCTCACGAAAAGTTGTTTACTACTCATCACATCTTTGCTTTGCTGACATTTCAGGTTGAATACAATCATTTCATGGTTCATTCCTGGTTGGTTTGCTCTGGCAGTGAGTGTTTGCACATTAACTGATGACAACACATGCTGTCTCTATCCAACTTTGTACATTTCACACTGTGAAATGCTATTGTATTATCACTTTCTTTCATGCGACACTAATAAGCATGTGAAGCATCAACCTTTGAAGATACTTTCTTTTGTTTATTACAGGACTCTATTTCAGACTATTAAAGTATTGTTTGTAAGGAACTGTTAAGCTTTTTTTTATGATAAGGGAAGTTGAATGAGGACTGCCCTTTCAAAAATCTTTCATAGATATGCTTAATATCTGGTTTTTCCTAATTGGTCAGAATTGGTTCAGAATAATTCAGTTTAAATACTCAAATAACATGTCTCCAGTAGCAGTAGTAATTCATGGAAAAAGAGATCTTAAAAAAGTGAATATTTGTTTTAAGTGAATTCAGTTAGACTAATACAAATAAGTGTTTTCTTATCACTTTGGATGAATCATCTAAAATTTACTCAAGCAATAGAATTTGCATTTTTAAAAATTTGACGAAAATAAAGAGTACTAAAATTCTTTAACTCAGAACCCACAACTGAGAAAGAGAAGAAAACTATTTAGAATATAAAATTAGTAAAATTCAGTAAATATAATGGCAATCTTGTTAAGTCTATACTTTCTCCAAGTCAACTATAAATTCTAGTCTTTCTATATATTAAACAAGTAGTTTACTTACCCTGGAAATATTTAGACACATATGAGTCAAAATACTCATGAATAGTTGACACAACATTGATTGAGGATCACTGATTATCACCCTGCTGCTTTCTGTTTCTTATCTGGCACTGCTTCATCCACTTCAGGAAATCATGAAAATTTAGAGCTACAGGAAGTCTCACCACCTACATGAAAGTGTTGGTTGCTCAGTCAACTTTTTGTGACCCCAACTCTTCATGACCCTGTGGACTGTAGCTCACCAGGCTCCTCTGTCCATGTGATTGTCCATGCAAGAACACTGGAGTGTTTTGCCATTCCTTTCTCCAGGGGATCTCCCTGACCCAGGGATCAAATCCGGGTTTCCCACATTTATAGATTATAAAGCTGAAAATATAAGTGACTTATTCAAAGCTCCAATTAGAAGTTATAAACAGAATTAAGGGCAAGATCTTATACTCTTTCACATATCCTTTCTATGAAATAATTTTGGTTCCCAAGATTAACCTTTCCAAATTGGACTCTGGTCCTAGAAAAATTTTTCATAGTCTCAGAAGTTTTCAAACAAATTATTTATTCCTATAAAGAACATTTTGTGCCATTTATATGGAAAAGACACTATAGTTCTTTGTTACTAAAGTGTTTCGTTTTGTTTTGTATAAATATAGGCTGAGTAAATTAATACAGAATTTCATCATAGAAGATTTGCTTAATGAAGTTTTGAAGGATAACTGGAGAACTTTACTACTCTAGCCATGTTATTTCTTTGCATGAGAAGACTTAATCTTGTTTAAAAACAAATATAGGTTGACAGTCTAGAAATAAAAGTCAAATGAAATAATTTATTATAATATTCTACTGGTAACTATAGTAATTAGCCATTGCAGTGTAAAATATTACCACAAGCTTGGAGACTTACAATAACATGTATTTATAATCTTACAGGGTCTATGGATGAGGAATTTAGGCATCATCTGCTTCAGGATATCACAAAGCTATAATC
>SJYT01084648.1:0-52573 GCA_006410635.1 Cephalophus harveyi
TAGATATAATGGTCATCTGAGTTAAATTCACCCATTCCAGTCCATTTTAGTTTGCTGATTCCTAGAATGTCGACGTTCACCCTTGTCATCTCTTGTTTGACCACTTCCAATTTGCCTTGATTCATGGACCTGACATTCCAGGTTCCTATGCAGTATTGCTCTTTACAGCATCGGATCTTGCTTCTATCACCAGTCACATCCACAACTGGGTATTGTTTTTGCTTTGGCTCCATCCCTCATTCTTTCTGGAGTTATTTCTCTACTGATCTCCAGTTGCATATTGGGCACCTACTGGCCTGGGGAGTTCCTCTTTTGGTATCCTATCATATTGCCTTTTCATACTGTTCATGGGGTTCTCAAGGCAAGAATACTGGAGTGGCTTGCCATTCCCTTCGCCAGTGGACCACATTCTGTCAGACCTCTCCACCATGACCCGCCCGTCTTGGGTTGCCCCGCAGGCATGGCTTGGTTTCATTGAGTTAGACAAGGCTGTGGTCCTAGTGTGATTAGATTGACTAGTTTTCTGTGAGTATGGTTTCAGTGTGTCTGCCTTCTGATGGTGTCTTGCAACACCTACCATCTTACTTGGGTTTCTCTTACCTTGGGCGTGGGGTATCTCTTCACAGCTGCTCACAGCTGCTGCTCCTTACCTTGGACGAGGGGTATCTCCTTACCGCCACCGTTCCTGACCTACAACATGGGATAGCGCCATCTGTATGTCTTCTTTGGAGAAATGTCTGTTTAGTTCTTTGGCCCACTTTTTGATTGAATCGTTTACTTTTCTGGAATTGAGCTTCAGGAGCTGCTTGTATATTTTTGAGATTAATTCTTGGTCAGTTGCTTTTTTTACTATTATTTCCTCCCATTCTCAAGGCTGTCTTTCCACCTTGCTTATAGTTTCCTTCATTGTGTAAAAGCTTTTAAGTTTAATTAGGTCCCATTTGTTTATTTTTGTTTTTATTTCCAATATTCTGGGAGGTGGGTTATAGAGGATCCTGCTGCGATTTATGTCAGAGAGTGTTTTGCTTATGTTTTCCTCTAGGAGTTTTATAGTTTCTGGTCTTACATTTAGATCTTTAATCCATTTTGAGTTTATTTTTGTGTATGGTGATACAAAGGGTTCTAGTTTCATTCTTTTACAAGTGGTTGACCAGTTTTCCCAGCACCACTTTGTTAAAGAGATTGTCTTTTCTCCATTGTATATTCTTGCCTCCTTTGTCAAAGATAAGGTGTCCATAGGTGTGTGGATTTGTCTCTGGGCTTTCTATTTTGTTCCACTGATCTATATTTCTGTCTTTGTGCCAGTACCATACTGTCGATGTCTTTAGCTTTGTAGTATAGCCTGAAGTCAGGCAGGTTGGTTCCTCCAGTTCCATTCTTCTTTCTCAAGATTGCTCTGGCTATTCGAGGGCTTTTGTATTTCCATACAAATTATGAAATTATTTGTCCTAGTTCTGTGAAAAATATCATTGGTATCTTGATGGGGATTGCATTGAATCTATAGATTGCTTTGGGTAGTATACTCATTTTCACTATATTGATTCTTCTCATCCATGAACATGGTTTATTTCTCCATCTACTTGTGTCAGCTTTGATTTCTTTCATCGGTGTTTTATAGCTTTCTATATATAGGTCTTTTATTTCTTTAGGTGGATTTATTCCCAAGTATTTTATTCTTTTTGTTGCAATGGTGAATGGAATTATTTCCTTAATTTCTCTTTTTGTTTTTCACATTGTTAGTGTATAGGAATGCAAGGAATTTCTGAGTGCTAATTTTATATCTTGCAACTTTACTATATTCATTGATTCAGTTCAGTTCAGTTCAGTCACTCAGTCATGTCCGACTCTCTGTGATGCCATCAATCACAGCACACCAGGCCTCCCTGTCCATCATTAACTCATGGAGTTCACTCAAACTCATGTCCATCAAGTCGGTGATGCCATCCAGCCATCTCATCCTCTGTCGTCCCTTCTTCTCCTGCCCACAATCCCTCCCAGCATCAGGGTCTTTTCCAAAGAGTCAACTCTTCGCATGAGGTGGCCAGAGTACCAAACAAATCCCAGGGCTGATCTCTTTCTGAATGGACTGGTTGGATCTCCTTGAAGTCCAAGGGACTCTCAAGAGTCTTTTCCAGCACCACAGTTCAAAAGCATCAATTCTTCAGAGCTCAGCTTTCTTCACAGTCCAACTCTCACATCCATACACGACGACTGGAAAAAAAGTAGCCTTGACTAGATGGACCTTTTTTGGCAAAGTAATATCCTCTGCTTTTCAATATACTATCTAGGTTGGTCATAACTTTCCTTCCAAGGAGTAAGCATCTTTTAATTTCATGGCTGCAATCACCATCTGCAGTGATTTTGGAGCCCCCCACCCCCCCAAATAAAATCTGACACTGTTTCCACTGTTTCCCCATCTATTTCCCATGAAGTGATGGGACCAAATGCCATGATTTTAATTTTCTGAATGTTGAGCTTTAAGCCAACTTTTTCACTCTCCTCTTTCACTTTCATCAAGAGGCTTTTTAGTTCCTTCTCACTTTCTGCCATATCGGTGGTGTCATCTGCATATCTGAGGTTATTGATATTTCTCCCAGCAATCTTGATTCCAGCTTGTGCTTCTTCCAGCCCAGCGTTTCTCATAATGAACTCTAAATAAACATTAAATAAGCAGGGTGACAATATACAGCCTTAGCATACTCCTTTCCCTATTTGGAACCAGTCTGTTGTTCCATGTCCAGTTCTAACTGCTGCTTCCTGACCTGCATACAGGTTTCTCAAGAGGCAGGTTAGGTGGTCTGGTATTCCCATCTCTTTCAGAATTTTCCACAGTTTATTGTGATCCACACAGTCAAAGGCTTTGGCCTAGTCAATAAAGCATAATTAGATGTTTTTCTGGAACTCTCTTCCTTTTTCCATGATCCAGAAGATGTTGGCAATTTGATCTCTGGTTCCTCTGCCTTTTTTTAAAACTAGTTGGAACATCTGGAAGTTCACGGTTCACGTATTGCTGAAGCCTGGCTTGGAGAATTTTGAGCATTAGTTTACTAGTGTGTGAGATGAGTGCAACTGTGCAATAGTTTGAACATTCTTTGGCATTGCCTTTCTTTGGGATTGGAATAAAAACTGACTTTTTCCAGTCCTGTGGCCACTGTCGAGTTTTCCAAATTTGCTGGCATATTGAGTGTAGCACTTTCACAACATCATGTTTCAGGATTTGAAATAGCTCAAGTGGAATTCCATCACCTCCACTAGCTTTGTTCGTAGTGATGCTTTCTAAGGCCCCCTTGACTTCACATTCCAGGATGTCTGGCTCTAGGTGATTGATCACACCATCGTGATTATCTGAATCATGAAGATCTTTGTACAGCTTTTCTGTGTATTGTGCTTCTTTTAGGTCCATACCATTTCTGTCCTTTATTGAGTCCATCTTTGCATGAAATGTTCCCTTGGTATCTCTAATTTTCTTGAAGAGATCTCTGCTGCTGCTGCTGCTGGTAAGTCGTGTCAGTCATTTCCAACTCTGTGAGACCCCATAGATGGCAGCCCACCAGGCTCCTCCATCCCTGGGATTCTCCAGGCAAGAACACTGGCGTGGGTTGCCATTTCCTTCTCCTAGTCTTTCCCATTATGTTATTTTCCTCTATTTCTTTGCATTGATGGCTGAGGAAGGCTTTCTTATCTTTCCTTGCTATTCTTTGGTACTCTGCTTTCAGGTGCGTATATCTTTCCTTTTCTCCTTTGCTTTTTTTTCGCTTCTCTTCTTTTCACAGCTATTTGTAAGGCCTCCTCAGACAGCCATTTTGAAATGCTTTTTTGCATTTCTTTTCCATGGGGATGGTCCTGATCCCTGTCTCCTGTACAATGTCACGAACTACAGTCCATAGTTCATCAAGCACTCTGTCTATCAGATCTAGCCCCTTAAATCTGTTTCTCACTTCCACTGTATAATCATAAGGGATTTGATTTAGGTCATACCTGAATGGCCTAGTGGTTTTCCCCACTTTCTTCAATTTAAGTCTGAATTTGGCAATAAGAAGTTTATGATCTGAGCCACAGTCAGCTCCCTGTCTTGTTTTTGCTGACTGTATAGAGTTTCTCCATCTTTGGCTGCAAAGAATATAATCAATCTGATTTCAGTGTTGATTATCTCTAGTAATTTTCTGGTGGAGTCTTTAGGGTTTTCTTTGTAGAAGATCATGTCATCTGCAAGCACTGAGAGTTTACTTCTTCTTTTCCAATCTGTATTTCATTTATTTCTTTTTCTTCTCTGATTGCTGTGGCTAAAACTTCCAAAACTGTGTTGAATAGTAGTGGTGAGAGTGAGCACCCTTGTTTGGTTTATGACTTTAGGGGAAATGCTTTCAGTTTTTCACCATTGAAGATAATGTTTGCTGTGGGTTTATCATATATGGCTTTTATTATGTTGAGGTATGTTCCTTCTATGCTGGCTTTCTGGAGGGTTTTTTTCTTTTTTTTTTAAATCATAAATGGATGTTGAATTTTGTCAAAAGCTTTCTCTGCATCTATTGAGATAATTATATGGTTTTTATCTTTCAATTTGTTAATGTGATGTATCACATTGTTTGATTTGTGGATATTAAAGAATACTTGCATCCCTGGGATAAAGCCCACTTGGTCATTATGTATGATCTTTTTAATATGTTGTTGTATTATGTTTGCTAGAATTTTGTTAAGGATTTTTGCATCTATGTTCATCAGTGATTTCCATAAGCCTCTTATTCTTCTCCATCAGAGGTCAGATAGACTGAAAACCACAATCACAGAAAACTAACCAGTCTAATCACATGGACTATGGAAGGGTCATGGTGGAGAGTTCTGCAAACCGTGGTCCACTGGAGAAGGGAATGGCAAACCACTTCAGGATTCCTGGCTTGAGAACCCCATGAACAGCATGAAAAAGCAAAAAGATAGGACACTGAAAGAACTCCCCAGGTCGGTAAGTGCCCAATATGCTGCTGGAGATCAGTGGAGAAATAACTCCAGAAAGAATGAAAAGACAGAGCCAAAGCAAAAGCAACACCCAGTTGTGGATGTGACTGGTGATGGAAGTAAAGTCCAAAGCCAAAAAGAGTAATATTGCATAGCAACCTGGAATGTTAGGTTCACGAGTCAAGGCAAATTGGAAGTGGTCAAACAGGAGATGGCAAGAGTGAACATCGACATTTTAGGAATCAGTGAACTAAAATGGACTAGAATGTGTGAATTTAACTCAGATGACCATTATATCTACTATGGTGGGCAAGAATCCCTCAGAAGAAATGGAGTAGTCAACAAAAGAGTCCAAAATGCAGTACTTGGATGCAATCTCAAAAACGATGGAATGATCCCTGTTCATTTTCAAGGCACACTGTTCAATATCACAGTAATCCAAGTCTATGCCTTGACCAGTAATGCTGAAGAAGCTGATGGTGAACGGTTGGTTCTAAGATGACCTACAAGACCTTCTAGAACTAACACCCAAAAAGACATCCTTTTCATTCTGTGGACTGGAATGCAACAGTAAGAAGTCAAGAAACACCTGGAGTAATAGGCAAATTTGGCCTTGGAGTACAGAATAAAGCAGGGCAAAGTCTAATAGAGTTTTGCCAAGAGAACGCATTGGTCATAGAAAACACCCTCATCCAACAACACAAGAGAAGACTACACATGGACATCATCAGGTGGTCAATACTGAAATCAGATTAATTATATTCTTTGCAGCCAAAGATAGAGAAGCAAGCTCTATACAGTCAGCAAAAACAAGACCAGGAGCTGACTGTGGCTCAGATCATGAACTCCTTATTGACAAATTCAGATTTAAATTGAAGAAAGTAGGGAAAACCTCTAGACCATTCAGGTATGACCTAAATCAAATCCCTTATAATTATACATTGGAAGTGACAAATAGATTTAAGGGATCAGATCTGTTAGAGTGCCTGAAGAACTATGGATGGAGACTCATGACATTGTACAGGAGGCAGGGACCAAGACCACCTCCAAGAAAAAGAAATGCAAAAAGGCAAAATGGTTGTCTGAGAAGGACTTACAAATGGCTGTGAAAAGAACAGAAGCAAAAGGCAAAGTAGAAAAGGAAAGATATTCCCATTTGAATGCAGAATTCCAAAGAATAGCAAGGAGAGATAAGAAAGCCTTCCTCAGTGATCAATGCAAAAAAAAAAAAAATAGAGGAAAACAATAGAATGGGAAATACTAGATATCTCTTCAAGAAAATTAGAGATACCAAGGGAATATTTCATGCCAAGATGGGCACAATAAAGGACAAAAATGGTATAGACCTAACAGAAGCAGATGATATTAAGAAGAGGTGGCAATAATACACAGAACTACACAAAAAAGATCTTCACCACCAGGATAATCATGATGGTGTGATCACTCACCTAGAGTCAGACGTCCTGCAATGTGAAATCAAGTGGGCCTTAGGAAGTATCACTATGAACAAAGCTAGGGGAGGTTTGAGCTATTTCAAATCCTAAAAGATGATGCTGTGAAAGTTGCATTCCATATGCCAGCAAATTTGGAAAACTCAGAAATGGCCACAGGCCTGGAAAAGGTCAGTTTTCATCGAAAACCCAAAGAATGCTCAAACTACTACACAATTGCACTCATCCCACACACTAGTAAAGTAATACTCAAAATTCTCCAAGCCAGACTTCAACAGTATGTGAATTGAGAACTTGCAGATGTTCAAGCTGGATTTAGAAAAGGCAGAGGAAACAGAGATCAAATTGCTAACATCCATTGGATCACTGAAAAAGCAAGAGAGTTCCAGAAAAACATCTACTTCTGCTTTATTGACTACGACAAAGCCTTTGACTGTGCGGATCACAACAAACTGTAGAAAATTCTGAAAGAGATGGGAATACCAGACCACCTGACCTGCCTCTTGAGAAATCTGTATGCAGGTCAGGAAGCAACAGTTAGAACTGGACATGGAACAACAGACTGGTTCCAAATAGGGAAAGGAGTACCCTAAGGCTGTATATTGTCACCCTGCTTATTTAACTTATATGCAGAGTACATCATGAGAAACGCTGGGGTGCATGAAGCACAAGCTAGAATCAAGATTGCTGGGAGAAATATCAATAACCTCAGATATGCAGATGACATCACCCTTATGGCAGAAAGTGAAGAGGAACTAAAAAGCCTCCTGATGAAAGTGAAAGAGGAGAGTGAAAAAGTTGGCTTAAAGCTCAACATTCAGAAAACGAAGATCATGGCTTCTGGTCCCATCACTTCATGGGAAATAGATGGGGAAACAGTGGAAACAGTGTCAGACTTTATTGGGGGTGGGGGGCTCCAAAATCACTGCAGATGGTGACTGCAGCCATGAAATTAAAAGACACTTACCCCTTGGAAGAAAAGTTATGACCAACCTAGATAGTATATTCAAAAGCAGAGACATTACTTTGCCAACTAAGGTCCGTCTAGTCAAGGCTATGGTTTTTCCTGTGATCATGTATGGATGTGAGAGTTGGACTGTGAAGAAGGCTGAGCACCGAAGAACTGATGCTTTTGAACTGTGGTGGAGAAGACTCTTGAGAGTCCCTTGGACTTCAAGGAGATCCAACCAGTCCAAGGACGTGAGTCTGAGTGAACTCCGAGAGATGATGATGGACAGGGAGGCCTGGCATGCTGCAATTCATGGAGTCGCAGAGTCGGACATGACTGAGCGACTGAACTGAACAGTATTAGGGAGTGTCCTAATTTTATTCTTTCACGTGTCCAGTTTTCCCAGCACCAGTTATTGAAAAGACTGTCATTTCTCCATTGTATAGTCTTGCCTCTGTCAAAGATTAGGTCACCATACGTACATGGGTTTTTCTCTGGGTTTTCCATCTTGTTCCATTGATATTTATTTCTGTATTTGTGCCAGTGGCATGTTGGTTTGATTACTGTGGCTTTGTAGAAGAGTTTGAAGTCAGGGAACCTGCTTCTTCCAGCTCTGTTCTTTCTCAAGACTGCTTTGGCTATTTGAAGCCTTTTGCTTCCATATAAATAGCAAACATTTTTATTCTGATTCTTTGAAAAATGTCATTGGCATTTTGATAGGGATTGCATTGAATCTTTAGATTGCTTTGGATAGTATAGTCATTTTCACTATATTGATTCTTCTCATCCAGGTATATGATATATATTGCTTCTTCTGTTTGTGTCATCTTTGACTTCTTTCATCAGAGTCTTATAGTTTTCTGACTATAGGATTTTTGCCTGCTTAGGTAGGTTTATTCCTAGGTATTTGTTGTTGTTGCAATGGTAAATGAAATTGTTTCCTTAATCTCTTTTTCTGCTCTTTCATTGTTAGTGTATATGAATACAAGATTTCTGTATATTAATTTTATATACTGCAACTTTACCAAAACCATTGACGAGCTGTAGGAGTTTTCTGATAGCATCTTTAGGATTTTCTATGTATAGTACCATGTCATCTGCAAACAGTGAGTGTTTTACTTGTTTGTTTCCAACTTGAAAAATTTTTTTAAATCTCTTTTCCTTCTCTGATAGATGTGGCTAGGAATTCCAAAATTATGTTGCATAAAATTGGCAAGAGTGGACATTTTTGTCTCATTCATGGTCTTAGGGGAAATGCTTTCAGCTTTCCACCATTGAGTATGATGTTAGCTGTAGATTTGTTGTATATGGCCTTTATTATGTTGAGGTAGGTGCCCTCATGGCTCAAATGGTAAAGAATCTGCCTGCAAGGCAGGAGACCCAGGTTCTATCCCTAGGTCATTCTTGCCTGAAGAATTCCATGGACAGAGGAGCCTAGTGGGCTACAGTCCATGGGGTCACAAAGAGTCAGGCATGACTGAGTGACTAACACTTTCAAGTTTCCTATAAGCCCACTTTCTGAACTTTTTTTTTTCAATTTATCATAAATGACTGCTGAGCTTTGTCAAAAGCTTTTTCTGCATCTATTGAGATAATCATATGATTTTTATTCTTTAATTTGCTAATGTAGTGTATCACACTGATTGATTTGCATATATTGAAGAATTCTTGTATCCCTGGGATAAATTTCACTTGATCAGGGTATATGATTTTTTTAATGTGTTATTGGAGTCCGTTTGCTAGTATTTTTGTGAGGATTTTTACATCTGTGCCCACCAGTGATACTGGTCTGTAATGTTCTCTTGTTTTGTGTGATATTTTTGTCTAATTTTGGTATCTCATGATGTTGGCCTTGTAGAATGAGCTTGAGAGTATTCTTTCCTCTGCAAATTTTTGGAAGAGTTTCAGTAGGCTAGGTGTTAACTCTTCTCTAAATGTTCGATAGAATTCAGCTATGAAGCCACTGTCCCTGGCCTTTTTTGTTGGAAGAATTTTAATCACAGTTTCAATTTCAGTACTTGTGATTAGTTTTTTCATGTTTTCTATTTCTTCCTGGTTCAGCTGTGGAAGGATGTATCTTTCTAAAACTTTGTCCATTTCTTCTTCTTGACTTTGTTCAGTTGCTCAGTCATGTCCAACTCTTTGGGACCCCATGGACTACAGCATGTCAAGCTTCTCTGTCCTTCACCATCTCCTAGAGCTTGCTCAGACTCATGTCCATTGAGCTGGTGATGCCATCCAACCATCTTATCCTCTGTCATCTCCTTCTCCTCTTACCTTCTATCCTGCATCAGCATCTTTTCATATCAGGTGGCCAGAGTATTGGAGTTTCAGCTTCAGCATCAGTCCTAATGACTATTCAGGTTTGATTTCCTTTAGGATTAACTGGTTTGATCTCCTTGCAGTCCAAGGGATTCTCAAGAGTCTTCTTCAAAACCACAGTTCAAAAGCATCAATTCTTCAGTGCTCAGCCTTCTTTATGGTCCAACTCTCACATCCATACATGACTACTGGAAAAACCATAGCTTTGACTATACAGACCTTTGCCAGCAAAGTGATGTCTCTGCTTTTAATATGCTATCTAACTTTGCCATAGCCTTTCTTTGAAGGAGCAAGCCTCTTTTAATTTCATGGCTGCAGTCAGCACCTGCAGTGATTTCAGAGCTCAAGAAAATAAAGTCTGTCACTGTTTCCATTGTATTCCATCTATTTGCTATGAAGTGATGAGACCAAATGCCATGATCTTAGCTTTTTGAATATTGAGTTTTAAGTCAACTTTTTCACTCTCCTCTTTCACTTTGATCAAGAGGCTCTTTAGTTCCTCTTCACTTTCTGCCATAAGGGTGGTGCCATCTGCATATTAATATCTGAGGTTATTAATATTTCTGCTGGCAATCTTGATTCCAGCTTGTGCTTCATCAAGCCTGCCATTTCATATGATGTACGCTGCATATAAGTTAAATAATCAGGGTGACAATATACAGCCTTAACGTACTACTTTCCCAGTTTTGAACCCATCTGTTGTTCCATGTCTGGTTCTAACTGTTGTTCCTTGACCTGCACACAGGTTTCTCAGGAGGCAGATAAGGTGGTCTGGTATTCTCATCCCATTTATATCTGCTCTGATGTTTATGATTTATTTCCTGCTACTACTTTGTGTTTTATTTGTTCTTTTGTCTTTAGTTGCTTTAGGTGTAAGGATAGTTTGTTTGAGATTTTTATTGTTTCTTGAAGTAGTGCTGTATTGCTATAAAATTTCCTCTTACAGCTGCTTCTCCTTATCCAGTAGGTTTTGGATTGCTGTATTTTTGTTGTCATTTGTCTCTAGGTATTTTTTATTTTCTCTTTGATTTCTTCACTGGTCCATTGATTAATTAGTAACATATTGTTTATCCTCCAAGTGTTTGCATTATAAATAGCTTTTATTGTGTTGAGACATATTCTTCCTATATGCACTTTAAGAGATTTTACCATGAATGGATGTTTAACTTCTTCAAGAGCTTTTTCTGCATTTGTTGAAATGATCATGTGGTTTTTGTCTTCTTTTGTTGATGTGGTTTATCACATAGATTGATTTATGCATGTTGAACCATCCTTGTGAACTTGGGATGCATCCCACTTAATCATGCTGTATGATCTTTTTTATGTATTATTGGATTCATTTTGCTAATATTTTAGTGAGAATTTTTGCATTTAATCAAAGATATTGGCCTGTAATTTTCTTTTTTTCTATAGGATCTTCGGTTTTGGTGTCAGAATGATGATGGCTTCATAGAATGTCTTTGAAAGTGTTGCCTTCTCTTCCATCTTTTGGAAAAGTTAGAGAATGATTAGTACAAGTTCTTCTCTGTATGTCTCCAAGAATTCATCTGTAAAGTCATCTGGTCCTGGATTTTTGTTTATACAGAGTTTTTAAAATTACAGGTTTTACTTCATTTCTAGTGATCAGTCTGTTCAAATGATCTACTTCTTGACTCAACTTGGGTAGGTTGTACATTTCCATTGATCATTTCTTCTAGGTAGTTGAATGTGTTAGCATATATCTGTTCATAATATTCTAATGTTTTTTTATTTGTTTTTATGCAGTATTGTTTGATATTTTTCACTTCTTATTTTATTTATTTGGATTCTCTCTCTTTTCTCATTGGTGAGTCCAGTGATGGGATTATCAATTTTGTCTACTCATTCAAAGAACCAGTTCTTGATTTAATTGATTATTTCTATTTTTTAAAATCTATTTTATTTATCTCCACTCTAATCTTTATTATTTACATCCTTTTGCTAACTTTAGGTTTCAACTCTTTTTCTAGTATTTTCAGGTGTTTGTTTTGGTTGTTTATTTGAAATTGTTCTTGTTTTGGAAGAAAGCTTGTATTGCTATGAACTTCCCTCTAATAACTACTTTGTTGTATCCCATAGGTTTTGTATGGTTTTGTTTTCATTGTCATTTATCTTAGGGAATTTTTTAATCTCCTTATTGATTTTCTTTGCTGTCCCATTAGATTTTCAGTTGCATTATTAAAATGAAATAACAGCCTCCATGTAATCACTTCCCCATCCCTATTTCTTTTTTTTTGTGGTTGATTTTAAGTTTCATGCCATTGTGCTCAGAGCAAATGCTTAAAATAATTTCTATACTCTTGAAATTTTTGGATATTGAAATTATATTGATTACATTCTTTGAAGCCAAAGAGAGAGAAGCTCCATACAGTCAGCAAAAATAAGGCCTGGAATTGACTGTGGCTCATATTTATTGCAAGATAAGATTGCATTTATTGCACTACCTCCATATTGCAAAATTTAGACTAAAATTAAAGAAAGTAAGGAAAACCACTAGGACATTCAGGTATGACCTAAATCAAATCCCTTATGATGATACAGTGAAAGTGAAAAATAGATTCAAGGGTTTAGATCTGATAGACAGAGTGCCTGAAGACCTATGGACAGAGGTTCATAACATTGTACAGGAGGTAGTGACAAAAACATCACAAAGAAAAAGAAATGTAAGAAAGCAAAATGATTGAAGAGGTCTTATAAATAGCTGAGAAGAGAAGTGAAAAGCAAAGGAGAAATGGAAAGATATACCCAACTGAATGCAGAGTTCCAGAGAAAAGCAAGGAGGGATAATAAAGACTTCTAAGTGAACAATGCAAAGAAATAGAGGAAAACAATAGCATGGAAAAGACTAGGTATCTTTTCAAGAAAATTGGAAATACCAAAGGAACACTTCATGCAAAATGGGCACAATAAAATACAGAAATGGCAAAAACCTAACAGAAGCAGAAGAGATTAAGAAGAGGTGGCAAGAATACACAGAAGAACTGTATAAAAAAGATCTTAATGATGCAGTTAACCACAGTGGTGTGGTCACTTACCTAGAGCCTGACATCCTGGAGTGAGAAGTCAAATGGGCCTTAAGAAGCATTACTATGAACAAAGCTAGTGGAGTTTCTGGAATTCCACCTGAGCTATTTCAAAGCCTAAAAGATGCTGCTGTTAAAGTACTGCACTCAACATGCCAGCAAATTTGGAAAACTCAGCAGTGGCCACAAGGGCAGGAAAATGTCAGTTTTCATTTCAATCCCAAAGAAGGGCAAAAAGAATGTTCAAACTACCTTACAATTGCTCTCATTTCACATGCCAGCAAGGTCATTTTCAAAATCCTTCAAACTTAGCTTCAACAGCATGTGAACATTTAGAAAAGGCAGAGGAACCAGAGATCAAATTGCCAACATTCACTGGATCATAGAGGAAGCAAGGGAATTCTGGAAAAAAATCTACTACACTGACTGCATCTACTTCATTGACTACACAAAGTCTACACCAAAGGCTTTCCACACTATTGAAACTGTGAAATTCTTAAAGAGATGAGAATACCAGACCACCTTACCTGCCTCCTGAAAAACCTGTATGCAGGTCAAGAAGCAGCAGTTAGAATCAGACATGGAAAAATGGACCGGTTCAAAATTGGGAAAGGAATACATCAAGGTTGCATATTGTCACCCTGTTAAATTCTATGCAGAACACATCATGTTAAATACTGGGCTGGATGCATCACAAGCTGGAATCAAGATTGCTGGGAGAAATACCAGCAACCTCAGAAATGCAGATGATACCACCCTAATGGCAGCAAGTGCAGAGGAACTTCTAGAGGAACTTCTTGAGCTTCTTGATGAAGGTGAAGGAGGAGAGTGGAAAAGCTGGCTCAAAACTCAACAATCAAAGAACAAAGATCATGGCACCTGGTCCCATCACTTCATAGCAAATAGAAGATAAAAAAGTGAAAACATAAAGAAGGCTGAGTGCTGAAGAATTGATGCTTTCAAACTGTGATGCTTGAGAAGACTCTTGATAGTCCCTTGGACAGCAAGGAGTCCAAATCAGACAATCCTCAAGGAAATCAACCCTGAATATTCATTGGAAGGACTGATGCTGAAACTGAAGCCCCAATACTTTGGGCACATGATGAGACAAGCCAACTCATTGGAAAAGAACCTGATGCTGGGAAAGATTGTGGGCAGGAGGAGAAGGAGTCAACAGAGAATGAGATGGTTGGATGGCATCACCAAATCAATGGACATGTGTTTGAGCAATCTCAGGGAGATAATGATGGACAAGGAAGTCTAGCACGTTGCAATCCATGGAGTTCCAAGGAGTTGGACAGGATTTAGCAACTGAACAACAAAATTTTTGAGATTTGTTTTGTGCCCTAGTATGTCGTTAATACTAGTAAACATTCCACGTACACCTGAAAAATATGTGTGTTCTGTTATTTTAATTAAAGTGCTGCCAATATCAATTGTCTGTTTTATAGTATCATTTATGATCTCTGTTGCTTTATTTATTTTCTGCCTCAAAAATCTGTCCATTGATGTGAGTTGTATGTTAAAGTCTCCTACTATAATTGTATTCTTGTCAATTCTCCCTTTCTGTCTGTTAGTATTTGTTTCATGTATTTGGGTGCTCCTATAGGAGCCTCCCTGTTCATCACCAACTCCCGGAGTTCACTCAGACTCACATCCATCGAGTCAGTGATGCCATCCAGCCATCTCATCCTCCGTCATCCCCTTCTCCTCCTGCCCCCAATCCCTCCCAGCATCAGAGTCTTCTCCAATGAGTCAACTCTTCGCAAGAGGTGGCCAAAGTACTGGAGTTCAGCTTTAGCATCATTCCTTCCAGAGAAATCCCAGGGCTGATCTCCTTCAGAATGGACTGGTTGGATCTCCTTGAAGTCCAAGGGACTCTCAAGAGTCTTCTCCAACACCACAGTTCAAAAGCATCAATTCTTCAGTGCTCAGCCTTCTTCACAGACCAACTCTCACATCCATACATGACCACTGGAAAAACCATAGCCTTGACTAGACGGACCTTAGTCGGCAAAGTAATGTCTCTGCTTTTGAATATACTATCTAGGTTGGTCATAACTTTTCTTCCAAGGGGTAAGCGTCTTTCAATTTCATGGCTGCAGTAACCATCTGCAGTGATTTTGGAGCCCCCACAAATAAAGTCTGACATTGTTTCCACTGTTTCCCCACCCACTTCCCATGAAGTGATGGGACCAGATGCTATGATCTTAGTGTTCTGAATGTTGAGCTTTAAGCCAGCTTTTCACTCTCTACTTTCACTTTCATCAAGAGGCTTTTTAGTTCCTCTTCACTTTCTGCCATAAGGGTGGTGCCATCTGCATATGTGAGGTGATTGATATTTCTCCCAGCAATCTTGATTCCAGCTTGTCTTTTTAGAACTAATACCCAAAAAAGATGTCCTTTTCATTATAGGGGACTGGAATCAAAAGTAGGAAGTCAAGTAACACCTGGAGAAACAGGCAAATTTGGCCTTGGAGTACAGAATGAAGCAGGGCAAAGGCTAATAGAGTTTTGCCAAGAGAACACACTGGACATAGAAAACACCCTCTTCCAACAACACAAGAGAAGACTCTACACGTGGACATCACCAGATGGCCAACACCAAAATCAGATTGATTATATTCTTTGCAGCCAAAGAAGGAGAAGCTCTAGTCAGCAAAAACATGACCAGGAGCTGACTGTGGCTCAGATCATAAACTCCTTATTGCCAAATTCAGACTTAAATTGAAGAAAGTGGGGGAAAACCACTAGACCACTGAGGTATGACCTAAATCAAATCCCTTATGATTATACAGTGGAAATGAGAAATAGACTTAAGGGACTAGATATGATAGACAGAGTGCCTGATGAACTATGGACAGAGGATCGTGATATTGCACAGAAGACAGGGATCAAGACCATCGCCAAGAAAAATAAATGGAAAAAAGCAAAATGGCTGTCTGAGGAGGCCTTACAAATAGCTGTGAAAAGAAGAGAAGCAAAAAGGAAAAGATACAAGGAAAGATATAAGCATCTGAATGCAGAGTTCCAAAGAATAGCAAGGAGAGATAAGAAAGCCTTCTTCAGCGATCAATGCAAAGAAATACAGGAAAACAATAGAATGGGAAAGACTAGAGATCTCTGCAATAAAATTAGAGATACCAAGGGAACATTTCATGCAACGATGGGCTCAATAAAGGAGAGAAATGGTATGGATCCGACAGAGCAGAGGTATTAAGAAAAGGTTGCAAGAATACACAGAATAACTCTACAAAAAAGGTCTTCATGACCCAGTTAATCACAATGGTGTGATCACTCACCTAGAGCCAGACATCCTGGAACGTGAAGTCAAGTGGGCCTTAGGAAGCATCACTATGAACAAAGCTAGTGGAGGTGATGGAATTCCAGTTGAGCTATTTCAAATCCTGAAAGATGATGCTGTGAAAGTGCTGCACTCAATATGCCAGCAAAGATGTGTATAAGAGACAGGTCCAACTCTCACATCCATACATGACTACTGGAAAAACCATAGCTTTGACTATACAGAATTCCAGTTGAGCTATTTCAAATCCTGAAAGATGATGCTGTGAAAGTGCTGCACTCAATATGCCAGCAAACTTGGAAAACTCAGCAATGGCCACAGGACTAGAAAAGGTCAGCTTTCATTCCAATCGCAAAGAAAGGCAATACCAAAGAATGTTCAAACTATTGCATAATTGCACTCATCTCACACGCTAGTAAAGTAATATTCAAAATTCTCCAAGTCAGGCTTCAGCAATACGTGAACCGTGAGCTTCCAGATGTTGAAGCTTGTTTTAGAAAAGGCTGGGGAACCAGCGATCCAATTGCCAACATCTGCTGGACCATCAGAAAAGCAAGAGAGTTCCAGAAAAACATCTATTTCTGCTTTATTGACTATGCCAAAGCCTTTGACTGTGTGGATCACAATAAACTGTGGAAAATTCTGAAAGAGATGGGCATACCAGACCACTGACCTGCCTCTTGAGAAACCTGTATGCAGGTCAGGAGGCAACAGTTAGAACTGGACATGGAACAACAGCTTGGTTCCAAATAGGGAAAGGAGTACATTAAGACTGTATATTGCCACCCTGCTTATTTAACTTATATGCAGAGTACATCATGAGAAATGCTGGGGTGGATGAAGCACAAGCTGGAATCAAGATTGCCAGGAGAAATATCAGTAACCTCAGATATGCGGATGACACCAGCCTTATGGCAGAAAATGAAGAAGAACAAAAGAGACCCTTGATCAAAGTGAAAGAGGAGAGTGAAAAAGTTGGCTTAAAGCTCAACATTCAGTAAACAAAGATCATGGTATCTAGTCCCATCAGTTCATGGCAAATAGATGAGAAAACAGTGGCAGACTTTATTGTGGGGGGGCTCCAAAATCACTGCGGATGGTGACTGCAGCCATGAAATTAAAAGACGCTTACCCCTTGGAAAGAAAGTTATGACCAACCTAGATGGCATATTCAAAAGCAGAGACATTGTTTTGCCAACAAAGGTCCATCTAGTCAAGGCTATGGTTTTTCCAGTGGTCATGTATGGATGTGAGAGTTGGACTATAAAGAAAGCTGAGCACTGAAGAATTGATGCTTTTGAACTGTGGTGTTGGAGAAGACTCTTGAGAGTCCCTTGGATTGCAAGGAGATTCAACCAGTCCATCCTAAAGGAGATCAGTCCTGAGTGTTCATTGGAAGGACTGATGCTAAAGCTGAAACTTCAATACTTTGGCCACCTGATGTGAAGAGCTGACTCATTTGAAAAGACCTTGATTCTGGGAAAGATTGAGGGCAGGACAAGGGGACAACAGAGATGAGTTGATTGGATGGCATCATCAACTCAATGGACATGAGTTTAGGTAAACTCCGGGAGTTGGTGTTGGACAGGGAGGCATGGCATGCTGCGGTTCATGGGGTCACAAAGAGTCAGACACGACTGAGCAACTAAACTGAACTGAACACTGCCAAAGCCAGAAGGACTGCCCAAAGACATGCTGAACCCATAGACACCCCTGTGATAGTCTCCTGGTTGGGGGAATTTGTGCCTTTTTTCTTGTTGATGGATCTGGGTCTTGTCTGTCTGAAAGGCAGTGTCTTGTCCTACTACAGGACACTGTGTCCTACTACTGGACACTAAACTTCCCTTCAGAGAAACGAGATCCAGTTCCATCAACCAGAACACAGGCACAAGTTCCCCCAACCAGGAAATTATGACAGGACACTATCCAACCCCATTGACGGGAGAAGACTCCACAACCAAGGAGTATGACCTTGAGAACATTTTGTTGTTGTTATAAATCACACTATTGATTCCCTGTACATATTTCTACCTTAACATTATCCTTTTGTGGTATTGTGGAGTTTTCATTTTTGTTTTTATTGTTTTAAAAATACCCTCTTTTAAAGATTTTTTCACCTTTTTTTTGTGATTTTTCTAATTTTGCTTTCAATATATTTGACTCTGTTTCTTATATTATAGTTATTACTGAATATATAAAAATCTTTTTCACATATGTCTATTTATCCTTGCTTTTCTAGTTTTTCCTTTCCTTTTTTCCCTTTCTTCCACCCCTTCCTTTTCTATTTTCTCTCCCTTCTACTTTTTCTCTCCCTCTTTTTTTCCTTCCTTCTTTTCCCTTCACACTTTCTTTTTTCACCATGTAAGTTAAATTGTTGTGCTCTCTTTCTTATATTCCCCAGTTGGCAATCTGCTGAGGCTCAGTTTTCTAGGCTGAGCATTACTTAGCTCTGTTTTTAATTGGTCAGTATTACCTTTGGTTTCCCTTGTTCACCAAGTCTATTTCCTGTACTCTATACTTTGGTTATAACTGTGTGTGGAAGTGTGGGTATATGTCTAATTATTTTTGTGATTACTTGCTTGATCTCCTCCCACTAGTACACAGGCACAAGTCATCCCTAACAAATAATAAACACAAATTACTCAACCAACCTTTCCCTCTGAGGGCAAAAACAAAAGGAATAAGGACTACAACCCTAAAGTTTGGGTAAAGAGGCTCTCAAGCAGAGCAAAGTAGAAGAAAAAAATAAAAGACAGAGAATACAGCGCAAATGAAAAAACAAGGTATAAACTCACAAGACCAAATAAATATGGAGAGAAAATAAGCCATCTATCTGAAACAGAATTCAGATAATGATAGTAAAGATGTTCTGAAGACTTGAAAATAGAATGGAGATAATGTAAGAAACAATTAACACAGTTAATACAATCACCAAGGACATAGAAGATATATAGAAAAAGCAAACAGATGAATATCACAATTACTGAAATTAAAAGTACTCTAGAAGGAACAAATAGCAGCATAACTGAGGCAGAAGAACAGATAAGTGAGCAGGAAGATAAAATGGTAGAAATAACTGCTGAAGAGCAGAATAAAGGAAAAAGAATTAATAGAATTGAGGACAGCCTCAGAGACTTTGGGGACAATATTAAACGCATCAACATTTGAGTTATAGGGATCCCAGAGGAAGAAGAAGAAAAAAGAAAGGCACTGAGAAAATTTTTGAAGAAATTATAGTTGAAAACTTTTCCAACATAGGAAAGGAAATAGCCAATCAATTTCAAGAAATGCAGAGAGTCCCTTACAGGATAAACCCAAGGAGAAACACGAGACAGATGTTAACCAAGCTTACAGAAAGAAAGCTAACAAACCAAGGGAAAAACAACAAGTAACATACAAGGGAAAATCCATAGAATTAACAGAGGATCTTTCAGCAGAAACTCTGCAGGTCAGAAAGGAATGGCAGGATATATTTAAAATACTGAAAGGAAAAAAAAAAATCTATAACCAAGATTAGTAAACCCAGTAAAGATCTCATTCAAAATTGATGGAAAAATAAAAAACTTCACAGAGAAGCAGAAGTCAAGAGAATTTAGTGCTATCAAACCAGTCTTACAACAAATACTAAAAGGAATTAGATAGCCAGTAAATGCAAGAGAAATGAAAGACCTAAAACACAAACCCAAAACAATTAAGAAAATGCCAATAAGAACATTATCAATAATTACCTTAAATTTAAATGTATAAAATGTACCAACTAAAAGACTGATTGAATGGATACAAAAACAAGACCCACATATATGCTGCCTACAAGAGACCCAATTCAGAGCTAGAGACACATAGAGATTGAAAGTAAAAGGATGGAAAAAGATATTTTGTGCAAATGGAAAACAAAAGAAAGCTGGAATGGCAATCCTATTTCAGACAAAATAGACTTTAAAATAAAGAATATTATAAGAGACAAAGAAGGACACTACATACTGATCAAAACATCAATCCAAGAAGACATAACAATTTTAAATATTTATGCACCCAACATTGGAGCACCTCAGTACATAAGGCAAACACTAACAGGCATAAGAGGGGAAATCTACAGTATCACAATAATAGTAATGGACTTTAACATCCCACTCACACCAATGGACAAATCATCAAAACAGAGACTCAATAAGGAAACAGAAACCTTAAATGAAACAAGAGACCAAATGGACCTAATTGATATCTTCAGGACTTTCCATCCAAATGTAGAATACACTTCTTCTCAAGTGCACATGGTAGATTCTCTAGGATAGACCACATCTTGGGCCACATCAAGCCTCAGTAAATTTAAGAAATTGAAATTTTATTAAGTATCTTCTCTGACCACAACACTATGAGACTAGATATCAACTAGAGGAAAGAGACTGCAAAAAACACAACCTCATTGAGATTAAACAATACATTACTAAATAATGAACAGGTTACTGAAGGAATGGGCTCCCCTGGTGGCTCAGATGGTAAACCGTCTGCCTGCAATGCAGGAGACCTGGGTTCAATTCCTGGGTTGGGAAGATCCCCTGGAGAAGGAAATGGCAATCCACTCCAGCACGCTTGCCTGGAAAAGCCCATGGGCGGAGGAGCCTGATAGGCTACAGTCCAGGGGGTCGCAAAGAGTCGGAGACTACTGAGCGACTTCACTTCACTTCACTACTGAAGAAATAAGAAAGGAAATCAAAAGCTTTCTAGAAGCAATTGACAGTGAAAACATGATGACCTCAAAACCTATCGGATTCAGCAAAAGCAGTTCTAGGAGGGAAGTTTATAACAATACAATCCTACATCAAGAAACAAGAAAAACATCAAACTGACAACCTAACTCTGCATCTAAAGCAGTTGTAAAAAGAAGAACAACAATAAAAAAAAATCAAAAGTCAATAGAAGGAAAGAAATCATAAAGATCAGAGCAGAAATGAATGAAAAAGAAATGAGGAAAACAATAGCATTGTTAATAAAATTAAAAGCTGATTCTTTGAGAAGATAAAATTAACCACTAGCCAGACTCATCAAGAAAAAAAGGAAGAAAAATCAAATCAACAAAATTAGAAATGAAAAAGAAGATGTTACAGCAGACAAGAAACACAAAGGATCATAAAAGACTATTATGAGCAACTTTGATAGCATATTCAAAAGCAGAGACATTACTTTGCTGACTAAGGTCCATCTAGTCAAGGCTATGGTTTTTCCTGTGGTCATGTATGGATGTGAGAGTTGGACTGTGAAGCAGGCTGAGTGCCGAGGAATTGATGCTTTTGAACTGTGGTGTTGGAGAAGACTCTTGAGAGTCCCTTGGACTGCAAGGGGATCCAACCAGTCCATTCTGAAGGAGATCAGCCCTGGGATTTCTTTGGAAGGACTGATGCTAAAGCTGAAACTCCACTACTTTGGCCACCCCATGCGAAGAGTTGACTCATTGGAAAAGACGCTGATGCTGGGAGGGATTGGGGGCAAGAGGAGAAGGGGACGACTGAGGATGAGATGGCTGGATGGCATCACTCACTTGATGGACACGAGTCTGAGTGAACTCCGGGAGTTGGTGATGGACAGGGAGGCCTGGCTTGCTGCGATTCATGGGGTTGCAAAGAGTCAGACACTACTGAGCAACTGAACTGAACTGACTGATGTTCTAACAAAATGGACAGCCTAGAGGAAATGGACAGGTTCTGAGAAAAGTTCAACCTCCCAAGACTGAACCAGGAAGAAAAAAAATCATAAACAAGCCAATTACAAATACTGAAACTGAAACTGTGATAAAAAATCTCCCCCAAAATACAAAAGCCCAGGGCCAGATGACTTCACAGGGAAATTCTACCAAACATTTAGAGAAGAGCTAATACATATTTTTCTGAAACTCTTCCAAAAAGTTGCAGAGGAAGGAACATTTCCAAACTCATTCTACAAGGCCACAATCACCCTGACATGAAAATCAGGCAAAGACAACACAAAAAAAGAAAATATGGGTCAATATCACTGATGAACATAGATTCAAAAATCCTCAAGAAAATTCTAGTAAACAGATTTCAGTTTCAGTTCAGTTGATCAGTCGTGTCCAATTCTTTGCTGCTGCTCTGGTAAGTTCGACACTTTGTGACCCCATGAATCGCAGCACGCCAGGCCTCCCTGTTCATCACCAATTCCCGGAGTTCACCCAAACTCATGTCCATCGGGTCGGTGATGCCATCCAGGCATCTCATCCTCTGTCATCCCCTTCTCCTCCTGTCCCCAATCCCTCCCTGCGTCAGTCTTTTCCAATGAGTCAACTCTTCGCATGAGGTGGCCAAAGTACTGGAGTTTCAGCTTTAGCATCATTCCTTCCAGAGAAATCCCAGGGCTGATCTCCTTCAGAATGGACTGGTTGGATCTCCTTGCAGTCCAAGGGACTCTCAAGAGTCTTCTCCAACACCACAGTTCAAAAGCATCAATCCTTTGGTGTTCAGCTTTCTTCACAGTCCAACTCTCACATCCATACATGACCACTGGTAAAACAATAGCCTTGACTAGATGGACCTTTGTAGGCAGAACAATGTTTCTTCTTTTTAATATGCTGTCTAGGTTGGTCATAACTTTGCTTCCAAGGAGTAAGTGTCTTTTAATATCATGGCTGCAGTCACAATCCACAGTGATTTTGGAGCCCTCAAAAATAAAGTCTGACACTTTTCCCACTGTTTCCCCATCTATTTGCCATGAACTGATGGGACTGGATGCCATGATCTTCGTTTTCTGGATGTTGAGCTTTAAGCCAACTTTTTCACTCTTCTCTTTCACTTTCATCAGGAGGGTTTTTAGCTCTTCACTTTCTGCCATAAGGGTGGTGTCATCTGCATATCTGAGGTTATTGATATTTCTCCCAGCAATCTTGATTCCAGCTTGTGTTTCTTCCAGTCCAGGGTTTCTCATGATGTACTCTGCATATAAGTTAAATAAGCTGGGTGACAATATACAGCCTTGATGTACTCCTTTTCCTATTTGGAACCAGTCTGTTGTTCCATGCCCAGTTTTAACTGTTGCTTCCTGACCTGCATATAGGTTTCTCAAGAGGCAGGTCAGGTGGTCTGGTATTCCCATCTCTTTCAGAATTTCCCACAGTTTATTGTGATCCACATAGTCAAAGGCTTTGGCATAGTTAATAAAGCCAAAATTGATGTTTTGCTGGAATTCTCTTGCTTTTTTGATGATCCAGTAGATGCTGGCAATTTGATCTCTGATTCCTCTGCCTTTTCTAAAACCAGCTTGAACATCTGGAAGTTCATGGTTCATGTATTGCTGAAGCCTGGGTTAGAGAATTTTGAGCATTACTTTACTAGCATGTGAGATGAGTGCAATTGTGCAGTAGTTTGAGCACTCTTTGGCATTGCCTTTCTTTGGGATTGGAATGAAAACTGACCTTTTCCAGTCGTTTGGCCACTGCTGAGTTTTCCAAATTTGCTGGCATATTGAGTGAAGCACTTTCACAGCATCATCTTTCAGGATTTACAGTTGAGCTATTTCAAACAGAATTCAATAGCACATTAAAAAGTTCATACACCTTGATCAAATAGGGCTTATTCCAGGGATGCAAGGATTCTTTAATATATGAAAATCAATCAATGTGATACACCATATTAACAATTGAAAGATAAAAATATATGATCATCTCAGTTCAGTTCAGTTCAGTTGCTCAGTCATGTCCGACTCTTTGCAACCCCATGAATCACAGCACGCCAGGCCTCCCTGTTCATCACCATCTCTCAGAGTTCACTCAGACTCACGTCCATCGAGTCAGTGATGCCATCCAGCCATCTAATCCTCAGTCGTCCCCTTCTCCTCCTGCCCCCAATCCCTCCCAGCATCAGACTCTTTTCCAATGAGTCAACTCTGCGCATGAGGTGGCCAAAGTATTGGAGTTTCAGCTTTAGCATCATTCCTTTCAGAGAAATCCCACGGTTGATCTCCTTCAGAGAGCTGGGCCAGCGCACTACGCGCGGTCCACTGTGAGAGCCGGGCCGGCACAGCCGAGAGGAGTTACACCGCGTCCGAGGTCAGTGGTGGCTCGGGAGGAGACACCCCACGTTCAAGGTCAGGGTGGCGGCCTGGAGGAGCTGCCCCACGTCCGAAGTCAGGGGCGGCCAGGAGGAAACACCCCACGTCCGAAGTCAGGGGCGGCCGGGAGGAGACACCCCACGTCTGAAGTCAGGGGCAGCCGGGAGGAGACACCCCACGTCTGAAGTCAGGGGCGGCCGGGAGGAGACACCCCACGTCTGAAGTCAGGGGCGGCCGGGAGGAGACACCCCACGTCCGAAGTCAGGGGCAGTTGGGAGAAGCCACCTCGAGCTTGAGGCCAGGGGCAGTGACCCCAGGGAGCCACCATGAGCCCGAGGCCAGGGGCGGCAGCTGGGAGGAGCCACCCACGCCCGAGGCCAGGGCCGGCGGCCAGGAGGAGCAACCCAAGGAAAGGTGGCTGAGCAGGCGCAGGAGGGCCTAGAGGAGCTATCTCACGTTGAAGGTCAGGAATGGTGGTGGTAAGGAGATACCCCTTGTCCAAGGTAAGGAGCAGCGGCTGTGCTTTGCTGAAGCAGCCGTGAAGAGATACCCCACACCCAAGGTAAGAGAAACCCAAGTAAGATGGTAGGTGTTGCAAGAGGGCATCAGAGGGCAGACATACTGAAACCATACTCACAGAAAACTAGTCAATCTAATCACACTAGGACCACAGCCTTGTCTAACTCAATGAAACCAAGCAATGCCTGCAGGGCAACCCAAGACAGGCAGGTCATGGTGGAGAGGGCTGACAGAACGTGGTCCACTGGAGAAGGGAATGGCAAGCCACTTCAGTATTCTTGCCTTGAGAACCCCATGAACAGTATGATCATCTCAGTAGATGCAGAAAAAGCCTCTGACAAAATTCAGCACCAATTTATGATAAAAACACTTAAAAATGGGCATAGAAGGAGTCTACCTCAACATCATAAAGTCCATATATGATAAGCCCACAACAAACATTATTCTCAATGGTGAAAAACTGAAAGTGTTCCCTCTAAGATCAGGAACAAGACAAGGGTGTCCACTCTTACCACTATTATTGAACATAATTTTGAAAGTCCTAGCTATGGCTGTCAGAGAAGAAAAAGAAGTAAAGGGAATACAGATGGGAAAAGAAGAACTAAAACTCTCACTGTTTGCAGATGACATGTTACTATACATAGAAAAACCAAAAGAAACTACTTGATAATTTCCAGAACTAATCAATGAACTGAGGAAAGTCATGGGATACAAGGTCAACAGACGGTAATCACTTACATTTGTATATACTAACAATGAAAAAGTCAGAAAGAGAAATTAAGGAATCAATCCCTTTCACCATTGCAACAAAAAGAATAAAATATCTAGGAATAAACTTACCCAAGGTGACAAAAATCAATACAGAAAATTATAGGATGCTGATGAAAGAAATCAAAGATAACATAAATGGATGGAGAGATATTCCATGTTCCTGGGTAGGAAGAATCAATACTGTGAAAATGACTATATTATCAAATGCAGTCTGCAGATTCAGTGTGATCCCTATCAAATTACCAATTGAATTTTTCACAAAACTAGAACAAAAAATTTCACAGTTCATATGGAAACATAAAAGACCCTGAATAGCCAAAGTAGTCTTGAGAAAGAAGAATGCAGCTGGAGGAATCAACTTTCATGACTTCAGACTATACTACAAGGCTACAGTCATCAAGACAGTATGTTGCTGGCACAAAAACAGAAATATAGACCAATGGAAAAAGAGAGAGCCCAAAGACAAACCCAAGCACTTATGGGTACCTTATTTTTGACAAAGGAGGCAAAAATATACAATGGGGGCAAAGACAGCTTCTCCAACAAGTGGTGCTGGGAAGACTGGACAGCTACATGTAAAAGAATGAAATTAGAATACTTCCTAATACCATACACAAAGATAAACTCAAAATCGATTAAAGATCTAAATGTAAGACCAGAAACTATAAAACTCTTCAAGGAAAACATAGGCAGAACACTCAATGACATAAATCAAAGCAAGATGCTCTATGTCCCGCCTCCTAGAGTAATGGAAATAAAAACAAAAATAAACAAGTGGGACCTAATTAAACTTAAAGGCTTTTGCACACAAAAGTAAAATACAAACAAGGTGGAAAGACAACCCTCAGAGTGGGAGAAAATAATAGCAAATTAAACAACTGAAAAATAATTAATTTCCAAAATATACAAGCAGCTCATATAAGTCAATACCAGAAAAACGAACAATCCAACAAAAAAGTGGAGAAAAGACCTAAACAGACATTTCTCCAAAGAAGACATACAGATGGCTAACAAACACATGAAAAGATGCTCAACATTTCTCATTGTTAGACAAATGCAAATCAAACTACAATGAAATACCACCTCATAACAGTCAGAATGGCCATCATCTAAAAATTTACAAACAATGAACACTGGAGAGGGTGTGGAGAAAAGGGAACCCTCTTTGCATTGCTGGTGGGAATGTAAATTGATACAACCACAATGGAAGATGGTATGGAGATTACTTAAATAACTAGGAATAAAACTACTATATGACCGAGCAATCCCATTCCTAGGCATATACCCAGAGGAAACCAAAATTGAAAAAAAACACATGCACCCCAGTGGTCATTGAGGTGCTATTTACAACAGCTAGAACATGGAAGCAACCTAGATATCCATCAACATATGAAAGGATTAAGAAGCTGTGGTACATATATACAATGGAATATTACTCAGCCATAAAAGGGAACCCATTTGAGTCAGTTCTGAGGAGGATGAACCTAGAGCTTATTATACAGAGTGAAGTAAGTCACAAAGAGAAATATAAATATCATAAATTAACACATATATATAGAATCTAGAAAGATGGTACTGATGAACTTATCTGCAGGGCAGCAATGGAGAAACAGACATAGAGAACAGACCTATGGAAACAGGGAGAGAGGAGGAGAGAGAGATGTATGGAGAGAGTAATATTGAAATTTACAATAACATATGTAAAATAGATAGCCAATGGGAACTTGCTGTATGACTCAGGGAACTCAAACAGGGAATCTGTGACAATCTAGAAGGGTGAAATAGGAAGGGAGATGGGGTTGAGGTTTGCAAGGGAGGGGACATGGGTGTACCTAAGGCTGATTCTTGTTGATGTTTGACAGAAAAGAACAAAATTCTGTAAAGCACTTATCTTTCCATCAAAAATAAATAAATTAAAATAAATAAAGTGGCAAAAAAGAAGTAAGATATTGAGAAAAATTTAATATCACATATTTGAAAATTTAGGTGAAATGGAAAAATTCCTTTAAAAAACTTCCTAAAACTAATACAAAAAGAAAAAAAAATCTGAATTGTCCTATCTATGAACCTAGAATAATCTTGATATCAAAACTAGATTTTAAAAAAACATGAGAACAGAGTTTTAATACATTCTATTTCTGCATATACATGCAATATCTAAACAAAATATTAGCAACCAGATACAGCAACGTATAAAAATGTACTACATCTCAAATGAGATAGGTTTATTCTAGGAATAAAAGTTGCCTTATAATTTTTTAATTAATGTAATTCATCACATTAACAAATTAAAGGAGAAAAACCTTGTCACTGAGAAAAAAATTTTATTGACTCTCCATTCATGACAAAAACTCTCAGCAAACTAGAAGCAAAAAGCAGAAAGTAACTGATAAAAGGATAACTTTTTATAACTCACAGTGAACATTTTGCTTTTTGGTGAATACTTGAAATCTTCTCTACAAGACTAGGAACAAGAAGAGAATGTACGTGATCACCATACTGACCTGGAAGTTTAAGCAAAAAGGAAGAGAGATGAAAGTTATAAGAATTGGTAAAGAGGAACCAAAATTGCTTTTTTTCACAGGTGATAAGATCGTCTAATTCTAGCAAATCCTAAAATCATCAGAAAATCCTAAGAAATCCATAGACAAATGATTAGCATAAATACAAGCATTTTGCAAGGCTACTGGACAAAAAAATTCAATATACAAAAATAAATTTCACTTCAGTCAGTCAGTCAGTTCAGTTGCTCAGTCATGTCCGACTCTTCGCGACCCCATGAATTGCAGCACGCCAGGCCTCCCTGTCCATCACCAACCCCCGGAGTTCAGACTCACGTCCATCGAGTCCGTGATGCCATCCAGCCATCTCATCCTCGGTCATCCCCTTCTCCTCCTGCCCCCAATCCCTCCCAGCATCAGAGTGTTTCCCAATGAGTCAACTCTTCGCATGAGGTGGCCAAAGTACTGGATTTTCAGCTTTAGCATCATTCCTTCCAAAGAAAGACCACGGCTGATCTCCTTTAGAATGGACTGATTGGATCTCCTTGCAGTCCAGGGGACTCTCAAGAATCTTCTCCAACACCACAGTTCAAAAGTATCAATTCTTTGGTGCTCAGCTTTCTTCACAGTCCAACTCTCACATCTATACATGACCACTGGAAACACCATAGCCTTGACTAGATAGACCTTTGTTGGCAAAGTAATGTCTCTGCTTTTCAATATGCTATCTAGGTTGGTCATAACTTTTCTTCCAAGGAGCAAGCGTCTTCTAATTTCATGGCTGCAGTCACCATCTGCAGTGATTTTGGAGCCCTGAAAAATAAAGCCTGACAGTGTTTCCACTGTTTCCCCATCTATTTCCCATGAAGTGATGGGACCAGATGCCATGATCTTCGTTTTCTCAATGTTGAGCTTTAAGCCAACTTTTTCACTCTCTACTTTCACTTAATTAACTTTATTTTCATGAACCAACAAAAATGGATGAAGAATCTAACCTTTAAAACTTGTTCTTCAGTCAATAAGTCGTTTTCACCTCTTTGTGGCCCCATGAATTGCAGAATGCCAGGCTTCCCTGTCCTTCCCTGTCTCCTGGAGCTTGCTTAAACTTATATCCATTGAGTCAGTGATGCCATTCAGCCATCTCATCTTCTGTAACCTCCTGCCCTCATCTTCCCCAGCATCAGGATCTTTTCCAGTGAATTGGCTCTTTGCATCAGGTGGCCAAAGTATTGGAGCTTCAGCTTTAGCATCAGTCATTCCAATGAATATTCAGGGTTGATTTCCTTTAGGATTCACTGGTTTGATCTCCTTGCTGTCCAAGGGACTCTCAAGAGTCTTCTCCAGTACTGCAATTCAAAAGCATCAATTCTTCAACACCTAGCCTTCTTTATGGTCCAACTTTAAGAATACTGGAAAAACCAAGCTTTTACTTTATAGACTGTTGTCAGCAAAGTGATGTCTCTGCTTTTTAATACTGAAGCAAATGTCTTTTAATTTTATGGCTGCAGTCACTGTCCACAGTGATTTTGGAGCCCAAGAAAATGAAATCTGCCACTGTTGCCACTCTTTCCCCATCTATTTGCCATGAAGTAAGCAAAAAGTTCCAGAAAAACATCTATTTCTACTTTATTGACTATGCCAAAGCCTTTGACTGTGTGGATCACAGCAAACTATGGAAAATTCTTAAAGAGGTGGAAATACCAGACCACCTGACCTGCCTCTTGAGAAACCTGTATGCAGGTCAGTAAGCAACGGTTAGAACTGGGCATAGAAAAACAGACTGGTTCCAAACAGGGAAAGGAATATATTAAGGCTGTATATTGTCACCCTGCTTATTTAACTTCTATGCAGTGTACATCATTAGAAACACTGGGCTGGATGAAACACAAGCTGGAATCAAGATGGCCAGGAGGACTATCAACCTCAGATATGCAGATGACATCACCCTTATGGCAGAAAGTGAAGAACTAAAGAGCTTCTTGATGAAAATGAAAGAAGAGAGTGAAAAACCTGGCTTAAAACTCAACATTCAGAAAATTAAGATCATGGCATCTGGTTCCATCACTTCATGGCAAATAGATGGGGAAACAGTGGAAACAGTAGCAGACTTTATATTTTTGGGCTGCAAAATCACTGTGGATGGTTACTGCAGCCATGAAATTAAAAGACGCTTACTCCTTGGAAGCAAAGTTATGACCAACCTAGGCAGCATATTAAAAAGCAGAGACATTACTTTGCCAACAAAGGTCCATCTAGTCAAAGCTGTGGTTTTTCAAGTAGTCATGTATGGATGTGAGATTTGGACTATAAAGAAAGCAGTCACTCAGTCGTGTCTGACTTTTTGCGACCCCATGGACTGTAGCCTACCAGGCTTCTCTGTCCATGGGATTCTCCAGGCAAGAGTACTGGAGTGGGTTACCATTTCCTTCTCCAGGGGATCTTCCTGACTCAGGGATCGAACCTGGGTCTCCTGCATTGGAAGCAGACGCTTTAACCTCTGAGCTGCCAGGGAAGCCAAAGAAAGCACAGTGTCAAAGAATTGATGTTTTTGAACTGTGTTGATGGAATGGAGATCAACCCTGGGATTTCTTTGGAAGGAATGATGCTAAAGCTGAAACTCCAGTACTTTGGCCACCTCATGCGAAGAGTTGGCTCATTGGAAAAGACTCTGATGCTGGGAGGGATTGGGGGCAGGAGGAGAAGGGGACGACCGAGGATGAGATGGCTGGATGGCATCTCTGACTCGATGGACGTGAGTCTGAGTGAACTCCGAGAGATGGTGATGAACAGGGAGGCCTGGCGTGCTGCGATTCATGGGGTTGCAAAGAGTTGGACACGACTGAGCAACTGAACTTAACTGATGGAGACGACTCTTGAGAGTCCCTTGGACTGCAAGGAGATCCAATCAGTCCATCCTAAAGGAGATCAGTCTTAAATATTCACTGGAAGGACTGATGCTGAAGCTTAAACTCCAATACTTTGGCCGCCTGATGCAAAGAACTGACTCACTGGAAAAGACCCTGATGCTGGGAAAGATTGAAGGCGGGAGGAGAAGGGGATGACAGAGGATGAGATAGTTGGATGGCGTCACCGACTCAGTGGACATAAGTTTGAGTAAACTCTGGGAGTTGGTGATGGACAGGGAGATCTGGTGTACTGCAGTCTATGGGGTCACAAAGAGTCGGACACGATTGAGTGACTGAACTGAACTGAACTGAACTGATGGGACTGGATGCCACGATCTTAGTTTTTTGACTGTTGAGTTTTAAGCCAGCTTTTTCACTCTCCTCTTTCACTCTCACCAAGAGGCTCTTTAGTTCCTTTTAAAACTAAAGCCTCAGTCATTTGAAATAACATAAAAATATAAAGTAACTAGGAATAAATCTAACAAAAGATTGCAAGATTTTTATAAAGAAATATTTAAAACTTTATTATAAAACATTAAAGGAAAATTATTATTTCATTTAACAAATACTTATGCAGAAGCCACTACATTTTATGTAATTCTAAAATTTTATAGTTGTTAACCTGATAAATCCTCATAACCATTTCTGAGAAAGGTACTTTTATTATTAAAATAATCACAGTCACAGTTAAGGAAACTAGAAACTATCACAAAGTTGGAAATCTACTGAGTGACAGAGCAGAGATTTGAACCAAAGCAACTTGGCTATGGAATCTTGTATTATGTTACCTTTCTTGACAAATAAAATAAATGGAAGGAGACTTTCTATTTACCATTTAGAATACACAAAATTATAAAAATGTCAGTTCTTAAAATTATAAAGATATCAATTTCTCCCCAAAAGTAACCTATAATTGCAATGCAATTCCCATCAAAACTACAAGGGATGCCATCATGGTTCAGCATGGATGGTGCAGCATCCAGCTGGGTTTTAAAGTGCACTAGAAATGTAGGGGACAAATCAGATAACTGCTGTGAGACATGTAGAAGCCAAGGACTGGGCCATCCATTTTATTAAGCGCCTTCTATGTTCCAGTTGGGGTTCCCTGGTAGCTCAGAATTAGAAGACACTTACTCCTTGGAAGAAAAGTTATGTCCAACCTAGATAGCATTTTCAAAAGCAGAGACATTACTTTGCCGACTAAGGTCCGTCTAGTCAAGGCTGTGGTTTTTCCTGTGGTCATGTATGAATGTGAGAGTTGGACTGTGAAGAAAGCTGAGCGCTGAAGAATTGATGCTTTTGAACTGTGGTGTTGGAGAAGACTCTTGAGAGTCCCTTGGACTGCAAGGAGATCCAACCAGTCCATTCTGAAGGAGATCAACCCTGGGATTTCTTTGGAAGGAATGATGCTAAAGCCGAAACTCCAGTACTTTGGCCACCTCATGCGAAGAGTTGACTCATTGGAAAAGACTCTGATGCTGGGAGAGATTGGGGGCAGGAGGAGAAGGGGACGACCGAGGATGAGATGGCTGGATGGCATCACTGACTCGATGGATGTGAGTCTGAGTGAACTCCGAGAGATGGTAATGAACAGGGAGGCCTGGCGTGCTGCGATTCATGGGGTTGCAAAGAGTCGGACACGACTGAGTGACTGAACTGAACTGAACTGGTAACTCAGATGGTAAAGAATCTACCTGTAATGCCAGAGACCTGGGTTGAGATGATCCCTGGAGGAGAGGATGGCAACCCAGTCCAGTATTCTTGCCTGGAGAATTCCATGGACAGAGGAGCCTCATGGGCTATATGAGGGATTCAAAGAGTCAGACACAACTGAGTGACTAACATACACACACACACACACAAATATTCCAGTCACTGCTCTAGAAACTAGGGTACAGTGATGAACAAGATAGGCAAGGTCCTTGCTCTCATTGAGTTTTTAATCTAAGAGGTACTTTTATTTCTACTTTTGAAAAAAATAATTGGCATCAGATTACTCCTCACACTGAGAATTTTAAATCCTGGGTAAAAGTATTTGAAGGCACAAAGCTGGTAACAAGGACTCAACGGGCCAAGATCCAAAGAAAAGGGAAATGTGCTCTGATAAGTGCAACATTCTAAAGCCAATTTCCAATGAAGACCTTTGTTTAAATTTTGCACATGTGAGGCAATGCTTCAAGAAAGAAAGTAGATGACATGGAACTCTGATCAACATAACATGGCAGCCTGGATGGGAGGGGAATTTGGGGAAGAATGGATACACATATATATGTATGGCTGAGTCCCTTTGTTATTCACCTGAAACTATTACAACGTTGTTAATCAGCTATATCCCAATACAAAAGTTTAAAAAATGAAAATAAAAGAAAACAAGTAGAAATTTTGGCAATGTTTATGGATGAGGAGAGACAAAATTAGAGTTCAGGGCCCCAGTTTAGCCACCAGATATTCTAGAAATAAGGATAACATAGAAACAGGTAAGTCTCAATTGGACCAAGTTATTCTGCTCATAACCTATCTGCCTACCACAAGACAATTAAAGCCTTATTTGGAGGAAGTTACCGTCAAGAGCTCCTAAAATTTTTGAGAAAAAAAATATCCAGCAAGTAGTTGAAAATTAACAACAAAAGAAAGATTAAAAGCGAAGAAAAAAGGCTCCTCCCCCCAAAAGGAAACCCCAGAACCATAGATGATTCAGATTTTTTTTTTATTTACCAGATACACACTTTAAAATAACAATGATTAATATATTTTAAAATAATTGGAATTGAATGGAAATCCTAGGACTGAAAAATACAGTAGCATAAATTAAGAATTCATTTGATGAGTTTAACAGTAGATTAGACAAAGCAAAAGAGAGTATTGGTAAATTGGAAAAAGGAAACAATAGAAAATATTCAGATTAAAATATGTACCCCTCCTGTCCTGTGTGCTCAGTCATGTCCAACTCTGCAACCCCATGGACTGTAGCCTGCCAGGCTCCTCTGTCCATGGAATTTTCCAAGCACTGGAGTGGGTTGCCATTTTCTTCTCCAATGAGTGTGAACTCAATGCAGAGTATGGAATTTTGCAGGCAAGAATACTGGAGCGGGTTGCCCTTTCCTACTCCACGGGATCTTCCCAACACAGGGATTGAATCAGCGTCTCCTGCATTGGCAGGCAGATTCCTTACCACTAGCCCCACCTTAGAAGCCTCCACCTGCCCCCTAAGAGGGTGGAAAATGTGTGAGACATATAGTACATAGTTAAAATCCCAACGTACACATAATTGTAGTGCCAGAGGAGAGGGAGAAGAATAAGACAGATTCAGTATTTGAAGAAATACTTCACATAGAAGTATTCTAAATCATAGAGTATTTCAAAATGAAGCCACAGACTGAGGAATATCCATAAAACAACTCTCTTCTCCCAAATCTAAATACATCACAATAATCTAGAGAAAACAAAGACAAAGAGAATATCTTACAAGTGAAATCATTCATCTCAGATTGGGACTTGAATCCATGTGCTGGGACTTGAACCCAGCCGAAACCCAGTTTGGGACTCAAACCCATATGGCTGGGACTTGAATGCAGCCAAAACCCTGTTTGGTACTTGAACCCATGTGGCTGGGACTCAAACCCAGCCAAAATCTTGTTTGGGACTCAAACCCACGTGGCTGGGACTCAAACCGAGCCAAAACCCATGGTACCTGGTTTAAGAACCTAATGAAACTCAGGTTCTTGATGTCTCATCACAGAAAGAATTCAGTGAGAGACAAAGCGATAGGTGATAAGTGGACTTATTCAGATTCAGAAAGAGGCACACTCCACAAACAGAGTGTTGGCCATCACAGATGTCAGCATGCCACAAAATGTGGCACAGTTAGCTGTTATAGACTGGGTAATTTAACATGCTAATGAGTGGGGGGATTATTCCAACTATTTTGGGGAATGGGTGGAGATTTCCAGGATTTGGGCCACCACCCACTCCTTGGTCTTTTGACAGTGCCTTGAAAATGTCATGGCACCTCTGGTGTGTCATTTCACTTGCTGATTGAAGATCAAGGTCTTGTCTTATCTGCCACCTTGGTCTCATTTGATTCTAATTGGTTTATGTTGTGTCGGAGGGCTATGTCATTCTTTGTCATTCTTTGTGCCCTGCCCCTTTCCCTCCTGTTACAAAAGGATGCATGGTAAAAACAAATTTTGTTGCAATTAGTGAACTTTTCAACAGAAACAATGAAGCCAGGAGACAATAGAATAATGTTTTTAAAGTGTGGAAAACAACCACATGTAGCATTTTATAAACAGCAAAAATAGCCTTGGAATGACATTAGCAAGATGATAGAGTAAGAGGTAGGAGCACTTTTCTGCCAACAAACAACTGATGGCTATCTACAAACAAAAAATAGCTCTGGTACGCCCAAGAGTTTAGAACTTCAGCAACATAGTGGAACAGAAAACAAAGAACAACCACAGGAAGAGTATTAGGGAGTTTGGCTTAGCTGAGATGTCTAGAGATGGATAGGGATGAAGAAGGACGGAAGGAGCCGTCAGTATCAATATCATCTCGGTTCCCTGTGGTCCTCTCCATGGAGATCTCTGGAAGACTTTGCCACTAAAGACCTCAATAGCTCCCACGACAACTATGGGCTCCCCACAACTTTCACAGCAGAGGACCCTGTAGTGTTCCTTGGCACAGACATCTACAGGTCTTCTGAGGTCTGTTCCACAGAAGACCTGGACAGCTTTCACCACTGAGGTAACCAACAGCTTCCCATTACATACAAAACTCAGTTCCAGAAAAAGAGAACTAATGTAAAGATAAAACAAGAAAATTTCTGGAAGAAAATATAAAAGAGTACCTTAATGACCTTTAAGTAGGCAATATTTCTTTAATAGGAACTAAAAGCATTAGCTCAAAAGCAAAAGAGGTGGAAAGACATCTTAAGAGAGTGAAAAGGCAAACTGGAATGGAAAGAGATTCATAATACTTATATCTGATAAAGCACTCCTATTGATAATATATGAGGAACCTCTACAATCAATAAGAAAATAACAAACAATACAATAGAAACATGGGCAAAATACTTGAAGAGGAACTTCATAAATAAATCTGAATGGCCAAAAAATATCTTTAAAAATAGCCATCAAGGGATATGTAAATTTGAAACACAAAAGATATCAGTTTGTTCCCTCCAGATAAACAAAGAAAAATTAAGTCTGACAAATCATCATTAATGGCAGTATAAATTGGTATAATTACCTTGGAAAACAGTTTTTATGTTATCTAGAAAGGTTTAAGATGCATATACTCTGTAACCCACCAATTCCATTTCTATATATATAGCCTACAGAAACTCTTCAGCACATGCATCAAGAGACATGAAGAAGAATATTCATTGTAGCATGGTGTTCAGTACTCTCAAACTGGGAAAGAAATACTTTTCATCAACAATAGAATTGAGAAGTAAGTTGTGATATACTCACACAATGGAATTCTGTACTACAAACAAAGAAAATAATTTGCAATACACATCATACAGATGAAAGAAGTTAGTCACAAAAGAAGATATTTACTTTGACTCCATTGATAAAATATTCAAAAACACATAAAATCAAAGATTATACCATTTAGAGATTTAAAATGTGATAAAACTGTAAAGAAAAGCAAATGAATTGTAAGCACAAAATTAATGATGAGGACTACCTTAGGCTGAGGAGGGAATGGATGAGAGCAGGAAGGCATACAAAGGTAATGCTGCCATATTCTCTTTTTTAAATTGGATGGTGGGAATACAAGTGTTTGTTAAATTGTTATTTTTATACTGCATGACATAAATAAATATTACTTTATAATCAGTAAAATTTGGTACAATTAAAATTTTGTATCTATTCTATAAATACATTTAAAATATATTTACATGTAAATATATGTAAAATATAAATCTTAAATAAAGATTTCTGGTCATGTTGCTTATGATGGAAAAAAACATGGCTGCCTCTGTACTAGGTTTCACTAAAGAGTAGACTACAGTCATTGACATTGTCTCCAGGAATTACCCTGTTGAAATTCTCTTCCTGAGCAGAGGGAATGTCCTAACCATTCTGTTTATATAGAGTATAACATGACTTAGGCTGCCATGAGAAAATACATTGGACTGGGTGGCTCAAATAGCAGAAATTTACTTTCTTGCAGTTGTGGAAGCTGGAAGTCCAAGATTAGGTGCCAGCATGGTCAGATTCTGGTGAAGAGTCTTCCTGGCTTGCAGACAGCTGCCCTCTTGCTCTGTTTATATGGCCTTTCTTTGATGCATGTAAATAAAAGTAAGCCCTCTGATGCCTCTTCCTAGAGGGGCACTAATCCAGTCATGAGGGCCCCACCCTCATGACCTCATCTAATGCTTATTTCCTCTCCAAATATCATCACATTATCATATTCACATATGAACTTGGGGGTGCAAGACAAACATTCAGTCTATAACATATAGTCACCCAGATTAACTAATTATCCCTTTGGCAGGTTGAGAGGAACTGAGGCACAGAAGCCTGATATAGCATATACATTTTTAGGGGTTGAGAATGAGTATGAAAAAAGAACCCAAGGACTTTCACTTTATTCCCTCCATCAAGGTGAGAGCTTGGTTAGCTCTGGGGACTTAGCCACTGCTTCAGAACCCCTTTGCCATGGATGGTACCTATCTCACAGTCTCCTCATGTTTTCTGTGCACATTCCAACAGCCTTGCAGCTGCTTGCCTAAGGGTTGAGGAGGGAGCACACTATTTCTATGCAATGTCCTTAAATGAGCACTTCCTTCTTAGGAGAACTTTTCCCCAGTGATTTCCTCAACATGTGCAATGACAGAGATTCTACACAAGGCTTGGGGTTGGGGAAGAAGGCACTAAAGGGAAAAGATTTAAATTCTAAAACAGAGAAAATTAAAATCCTGCCAGAAGCAGAATAACATGGGGAAGGATAGGGAAGTTTTGTTTTTGGTCTCAGTATGGGAGTTTCAGAGAACAGATGGCTGGGGGTTATTTATAACTTATAACAGGCAGAACTGAGATCTGTGAAATGCCAGGTGGCTTGGCTGAAAATGAATAAGGCCAGGGTAAGGACCGAAGCCTCCACATGGACTCCTAGAATGTGGGTATTTGTAGGGAGGGACGGTTCCACCATAGAAAGGTTATGAAGCCAATCTCCATCCTCCAGGCTAGGTGAGAAACCCTTCAGAGAATCTCTGCTCTTAGGAATAATAATAATTAACATGTTATTAGCTGACTAGGTGTCAGGCACTAAGGTAATTATATATTTGTAAAATGAGAAAGCTGAGTCTTGGTGAGGGCAGGTAACCATCCTAAGACCTCATAGCTATGTGAAGCTCTCTGCATGGCACCCTGGCCTGTGTGGGAGTGGGAAGAGTGCCAAGTGTTTAGACAAGTTCCCCTATCACTTCAGCCCTAAGTGACTTAAAGAGGCAAGATCACAGAGCTTGAAATATGGACCAGGAACTTTGATAGGAGTGGGGAAGGGGACAGGGAACTGGCACATTAAGGAGAAGTGCTGAAGGGCAGCTCTGAACAGCGCATGTGTATGTGAATATCCAGGTGATCACCCAGATAAAGGCAGTATGATTATATGTAGAAGAGATTAAGTTATTTATTAAATGCTTATTTAATAAATCTGGCTCTAGAGGACAAGGCAGGCAGGCACTGAAGTCCTATCTGGCTTATTCTACTCTGCCAAAGGGCTTATTCTACGCACCTCTTAGGAAGGAAGGCAAGCCACTTCCTCTTCTCTAGTTCTCAGTCTCTCCTCTTTAAAACAAGACAGTTGGTCTAAGATTCTTCCCAGCTCTGATCATTTATGCATCTGCGATTCCACTGTAGTTAGCAAACGTGGAGAAGAGGATGGTTGGGGATGTCAAAAGTCAAACTCTTGGCTATCAACTCAAAGGGCAAGAGCCAAACCTTGGCAAGAACGGTCAGCAAGGCAAAGCAAAAGGAAGAAAAGTCAGGAGGTACCATCTGTGCCATGTAGCAGGGAGTGAGATGCTATAAGCACCACTGATCATGCCAACACCCACTCCCAGGGCTATACGCTGGTGCCAGCCATGCCTGCCAATGGGGATAGAATGCTTCCAACTTCTTTGAGCAAGGTTGTCTATCTCAGAATAAGTAAAGCCCTAGGCAACTTGATGCCTTCTTGAGGAATTCCCTTCTGGGAACTAGAAGACTTCCCTTCTGGCTCAGCTGGTAAGGAATCCCCCTGCAATGTGGGACACCTGGGTTCAATCCCTGGGTTGGGAAGAACCCCTGGAGAAGGGAAAGGCTACCCACTCCAGTATTCTGGCCTGGAGAATTCCATGGACTGTATAGTCCATGAAGTCACAAAGAGGCAGACATGACTGAGTGATTTTCACTTTCAGGCAACTTGATGCAGTTCGTCTACTTTTCAGGCTGCAACAATCCTTTTGAAGGTCAAATGTCCAACTTCGTACCTCTATTAGTCTACAATTCTATGTCCCTCTGAACCACAACTTCATTTTTTCCCAGTGGACATCATTATCATCCAAAGGTCAAGCATTGACCCCAGGTCACAAAGCACATAGGCTATGATGTTCAGGTCAACCTAGGGAAGAAATGACTCTGAACTCTCACACTCTGTGCCATAGAAGGGACTTGCATTGATGATATGGGCTCCATTGCTTAGTTCAGCTAATTAGTAAGCATTTAGCGAACAGCCATTATGTGCACTTGCTGGGTACCTACAATATGCCTAATCTGAGCTGGTTACCAAAGTCATCCAAGAACTGAGTCTGAGATAGCAGACTTTAATGAAGATGATTGTCCACTGAGATTGAGGTTGGTCAGGCTGGGTTCTAATCTTGCATCTGTCTTCAGTTAGTACCATTAGAAAATTTCTTAACCAGAACTCCCAGTCTGAAAATTATAGTAATGATACATACCTCCAATTATTGAGGGCAGGTAACCATCCTAAGACCTCACTGTAGAGACAAAATAGTTAATGAGACATTATAGAGACAAAATACTGTCTGGGAGACAGGAAAGTCCTAAATGCTGATGTAGCTGTTGATGATGACATGGTGATAATTGCCCTGCCCTGAGTCAATCTCACTTTAGGCCTAGAGTACTTCCCTATCTAACACCCACTGGCTGATATTAGATAGAGAATGCAGCTGGTTATGGGTTCAGGAATCCAGGAAAACATTGCCCTTCACTCCTGGACCAGGAAGCATGAAAGCCTCATTAGCAAACAAAGGAAACCATTACTTTCAGAAATCTAGATTCATTCAAGAAAGATGAAAAACAGGCAACTGGAGACTTGGGAAGCCAGACACAGGGTTGTGAAAGTAGCCTTATGAAGAGACCACGGAGGAAGGAACGTGTTAGGTGAAGGGCAGGTGCCTGAGATCCTATCCTGCTCTGGCCCTCTGACCCACATCCCAAGGCCTCAACTTCCCCAGACATAAGTGCAGAAAAGCAAACTATAGGCTGAAGTGAACTGTGGCTAGAAATTTGAAGTTAGGGCTATGCCTCCACTGTTAAGGAGCTGAAATGAGGTAAGGACATGGAACATATGAGTTGATGAATGTTTGGGTGTGTGAACTCCATGGGTGGTCTGGGAGTGTGAGGATTGGAACTCCAGGGATGGAAACAGCCTACTGAGGAGAAGTCTCTGGACCCAGGAAGCAATTTCACTCAGTTACACATTTACCACCAGGAGACTACCTGCTTTCAGAGGCAGAAAAGCAAATGGGTCCTCCTTTGGGCTGGTTCAAGCTCACACAAAGAAAGGAATGCAGAGAGGCAATATGGCTCAGGGAAAATACTCCAGGCAACAGGATGTGGAGAGTGGAATGCAGTGTTCCCACAGCTCATTACGTAGGGAACGCAGCAGATGGAACTGCCCTGGTTCAGGGGAACATTTGGTTTCTGTCTCACATCGACTCACTGGAGAGGATTGTGAGGAGGGCCTGGAGACAGAGAAACAAAAGAAAATGTCAGGAAAGGGAAAGCCAGGAAACTGTCCACAAGTTTCCTAAGATCCTTCCAGAGGCCTTGAACAGGTGGTAACAAAAGGTCAAATTGAATGAGACCTTCCAGGACACAGAATCCAATTATTTTATTTTATAGCTCAGGAACCTAAGGCCCTTGGAGAAGTTGGCATATCACAATAGAAAGAGGCTGTGGAGTCAGGGAGACATGAACTCACCACTTAATAGCTGTGTGACTTAGTGCAAGTTTCTTAACTACTCTGAGCCTTAGACTTTTTTATAAAGGGATTATATCACCTGTAAGAAGTGAATGAGGTAATTTATGTAGACCACTTAGAATAGTAGCCAGTAGACAGAAAAGACTCAGTAAATATTAGCTTCGATTTTTCAAGGTCACACAGGGCTTAACAGTAGATCTAGGACTAAAGACCAGGTGCCCTGACTTTTAAGCCAATGAGTCGGACATTCTACCACCCAGCTATAGAAAAGTGTCAAAGACAAAACATGCCTATGATGTGCCATTAGAGGTGTGGTAGGGAGGGGTTGAAGCCATGTTAGAAGGGATTTTCTCATGACTAAAGAACAGGAATGTATTACCAAAGGTTCCATTTTGGGAACTTATTTAATTGTGTGCTTGGAATGGATTAAAGGCTGGGAGTGAACTAAATGTCATCTCGATGAACTGTAAGGCTCACTGATGCAGGAATTCAACTTACCAGAGGCAGGGTTGGTTATACCTTTCTCTAAACCTCCCAAAAGAAAGAAAATAAACATGCAATCATTTATTCAATAGACATTTATTAAGTACATTGTATGCCCAAAGAAATAGGGTTCCTAATTACCATTTTGCCTATGAGGAAATGAAAGTTCCAAGATATTAAATGAAAAAAAATGTCATACAATTAGCAAGTGTCACAGCTAGGATTTGATGCCATCTTGATTTATCTTTGTCCTGCACCACACTGCATTTCTTGTTTTCTGATAGAGAGAAAGGAATAAGATTGGCTCTAGGGCTGATACTCTCAGAATGGTGAGCATGGAAAAAGGTCTAAGGAGGATATTTGGCTTGCCCCTTACTAAGAGTAGAAGTAGTCTTTGGAGGCTGCCTTTTATATTGCCCCTGGAGTTTCCCAGCTTGTTCTGGGGGGCACTCTGCCCCTGGTAGGAATCTCTATCTAGGATCCCATGGCTGTCTCACCAGGACCAGACAATCTCCCAGGATCACTCCCCAAGATAGTCTCACTGCCCAGGAGCTTCACAGGGACTGTCATATTCACATCCTGAGTAATTAGGGGCAGAAATATTCAGGCACAGATATATTTCCTGTGTGATGGGGGAAACATGAGGGAGCCCTGACTCTTTAGGGGAGATGCAACCCCTTTCCCCAGAGAGTTCCCAGGATGATAAAGTGATAGAACAGACACCACTTTTGCTCTTAAAGAGCTCCCAGCCTGATGGGGGACATGTAGACCAAGATTGCTGTTGTTGTTCAGTCACTCAGTGGTGTCCGACTCTTTGCGACCCCGTGGACTGCAGCATGCCAGACTTCCCTGTCATTCACCATCTCCCAGAGCTTGCTCAAACTCATGTCCATTGAGTCGGTGATGTCATCCAACCATCTCATCCTGTGTCATCCCCTCCTGCTCCTGCCTTTAGTCTTTCCCAGCATCAGGATCTTTTCCAATGAGTCGACTCTTTCTATCAGGCGGCCCAAGTACTGGAGCTGCAGCTTCAGCATCACTCCTTCCAATGAATATTTGGGACTCATTTCCTTTAGGATGGACTGGTTTGGTCTCCTAGAAGTCCAAGGGTCTCTCAACGTCTCCATACCACAGTTCAAAAGCATCAGTTCTATGGCTCTGAGCCTTCTTTATGCTCAAACACATTCATCCTTATATGTCTACTTGAAAAACCATTGATTTGACTATACAGACCTTTGTCAGCAAAGTGATGTCTCTGCTTTTTAATATGCTGCCTAGGTTTGTCATAGCTTTTCTTCCAAGGAGTAAGTGTCTTTTAATTTCATGGCTACAGTCACCATCTATAGTGATTTTGCAGTCCCAAACTATAAAGTCTGTCACTGCTTCTCCATCTATTTGCCATGAAGTGATGGGACCAGATGCCATGACCTTAGTTTTTGGAAGGTTGAGTTTTAAGTTCACTCTCCTCTTACACTTTCATCAAGAAGCTCTTTACTTCCTCTTCACTTTCTGCCATAAGGGTAGTATCATCTGCATATCTGAGGTTATTGATATTTCTCCCACCAATCTTGATTCCAGTTTATGCTTCATCCAGCCTGGCATTTCACATGATGTACTCTGCACATAAGTTAAATAAGCAGGGTGAAAATATATAGCCTTCAGTTCAGTTCAGTTGCTCAGTCATGTCTGACTCTTTGCGACCCCATGAATTGCAGCACGCCAAGCCTCCCTGTCCATCACCAACCCCCGGAGTTCACCCAAACTCATGTCCAACGAGTCGGTGATACCATCCAGCCATCTCATCCTCGGTCGTCCCCTTCTCCTCCTGCCCCTAATCCCTCCCAGCATCAGAGTCTTTTCCAATGAGTTAATTCTTCGCATGAGGTGGCCAAAGTACTGGAGTTTCAGCTCTAGCATCAGTCCTTCCAAAGAACACCCAGGACTGATCTCCTTCAGGATGGACTGGTTGGATCTCCCTGCAGTCCAAGGGACTCTCAAGAGTCTTCTCCAACACCACAGTTAAAAAGCATCAATTTTTCGGTGCTCAGCCTTCTTCACAGTCCAACTCTCACATCCATACATGACCACAGGAAAAACCATAGCCTTGACTAGACGGACCTTTGTTGGCAAAGTAATGTCTCTGCTTTTGAATATGCTATCTAGGTTGATCATAACTTTCCTTCCAAGGAGTAAACGTCTTTTAATTTCATGGCTGCAGTCACCATCTGCAGTGATTTTGGAGCCCCCCAAAATAAAGTCTGACACTGTTTCCACTGTTTCCCCATCTATTTCCCATGAAGTGATGGGACCAGATGCCATGATCTTTGTTTTCTGAATGTTGAGCTTTAAGCCAACTTTTTCACTCTCCTCTTTTACTTTCATCAAGAGGCTTTTTAGTTACAGCCTTGACCTACTCCTTTCCCAATTTTGAACCAGTCTATTGTTCCAGGTCTGGTTCTAACTTGCTTCTTGACCTGCATACAGATTTCTCAGGAGGCAGGTCAGGTGGTCTGGTATTCCCATCTCTTTAAGAATTTTCCACAGTTTGTTGTGATCCATACAGTCAAAGGCTTTAGTGTAGTCAATGAAGCACAAGTGGTTACTTTTCTGGAATTCTCTTGCTTTTTTGATGATCAGTCGGATGCTGGCAATTTGATTTCTGGTTCCTCTGCCTTTTCTAAATCCAGCTTGTACATCTGGAAGTTCTTGGTCCGTGTACTGTTGAAGCCTAGCTTGAAGGATTTTGAGCATAATTTTGCTAAAATGTGACCAGTGTTTGTTGCTCAGTCATGCCCAACACTTTACGACCGATGGATTGCAGCCCACCAGGCTCCTCTGTCCATGTGATCTTCCAGGCAAGGATACTGGAGTGGTTTGCCATTTACTTCTCCAGGGGATCTTTCTGACCCAGGGATCGAACCCGGGTCTCCTGCATTGAAGGCAGATTCTTTACCAACTATGTGAAATGAGCACAGTTGTATGGTAGTTTAAATATTCTTTGGCATTGCCCTTCTTTGGGACTGGAATGAAAACACATGTCCAGTCCTGTGGCCACTGCTCAGTATTCCATATTTGCTGGGTAACTGAGTGCAGTACTTTCACAGAGTCATCTTTTAGGATTTGAAATAGCTCAACTAGAATTCCATCACCTCTACTAGCTTTCTTCATGGTGATGCTTCCTAAGGCCCACTTGACTTCACATTCCAGGATGTCTGGCTCTAGGTGAGTGATCACACCATGGTTATTTTGGTCATGAAGATCTTTTTTTGTATAGTTCTTCTGTGTATTCTTGCCTCCTCTTCTTAATATCTTCTACTTTTTTTAGGTCCATACCATTTCTGCACTTTATTGTGTTCATCTTTGCATGAAATGTTCCCTTGGTATCTCTAATTTTCTTGAAGAGATTTCTAGTCTTTCCCATTCTATTTTTCCCCTCTATTTCTTTGTATTGATCACTGAGGAAGGCTTTCTTATCTCTCCTTGCTATTTTTTGAAACCCTGCATTCAAATGGGTGTATCTTTCCTTTTCTCCTTTGCTTTATCTTCTCTTCTTAGCTATTTTGCAAGGCCTCCTCAGACAACCATTTGCCTTTTTGCATTTCTTTTTCTTGGGGTTGATGTTGATCACTCCCTCCTGTATAATATCATGAACCTCCATCCATAGTTCTTCAGGGACTCTATCAGATCTAATCCCTTGAATCTATTTGTCACTTCCAATGTACAATTGTAAGTGATTTGATTTAGGTCATAACTGTATGGTCTAGTGGTTTCCCCTACTTTCTTCAATTTAAGTCTGAATTTGGCAATAAGGAGTTCATGATCTGAGCCACAGTCAGCTCCCAGTCTTATTTTTGCTGATCATATAGAGTTTCTCCATCTTTGGCTGCAAAGAATATAATCAATCTGACTTTGGTATTGACCATCTGGTGACGTCTATGTGCAGAATTGTCTCCTGGGTTGTTGGATGAAGGTGTTTGCTATGACCAATGCGTTCTCTTGGCAAAACTATTATGCTTTGCCCTGCTTCATTTTGTACTCCAGAGCCAAACTTGCCTTTTACTCTAGGTATTTCTTGACTTCCTACTTTTGCATTCCAGACCCCTATAATGAAAAGGGCATCTTTTTTGGGTGTTAGTTCTAGAAGGTCTTGTAGGTCATCATAGAGCCATTCAACTTCAGCTTCTTTGGCATTAGTAGGTGGGGCATAGACATGGATTACCATGATATTGAATGGTTTGCCTTGAAAATGAACCAAGATCATTTGGTCATTTTTGAGATTGCACCCAAGTACTGCATTTCAGACTCTTTTGTTTACTATGAGGGCTACTCCATTTCTTCTAAGGGATTCTTGCCCATAGTAGTAGATACAATGGTCATCTGAATTAAATTCACCCATTCCATTCCATTTTAGTTCACTAATTCCTAAAATTTCGATGTTCACTCTTGCCATCTCCTGTTTGACCACTTCTAATTTACCTTGAGATTCATGGACCTAACATTCCAGGTTCCTATGCAATATTATTCTATACACCATCAGACTTTACTTCCATCACCTGTCACATCCACAACTTGGCACTGTTTTCACTTTGGCTTCATCTCTTCATTCTTTATGGAGTTATTTCTCCATTCTTCTCCAGTATATTGGCACCTACTGACCTGGGGAATTCATCTTTCAGTGTCCTATCTTTTTGCCTTTGCTAGGACTCACAACAGATTTCCCAGCCTGGAGATCTGGCAAAGGGAGAACCCCCAAGGAATTTGACTTTGGAGGCCAGTGGGATTTGATTACAGAACTTACAGAGGACTGGGGAAACAGACTTTTGGAGGGCACAAACAAAACCTTGTGTGCACCAGGACCCAGGAAAAAGGAGAAGTGACCCCACAAGAGATAGACCCAGACTTCCTTGTGAGTGTCCAGGAGTCTCTGGCAGAGACATGGGTCAGTGGTGGCCTGCTGCAGGGTTGGGGGTACTGAGTGACCCCATGGGACCTTTTGAAGGAGGTTGCCATTATCTTCATTACTTCCACCACATTTGGTCTCAGGTCAAATAAAAGGGAGGGAACACAGCCCCACCCATCAACAGAAAATTGTATTAAAGATTTACTGAACATGGCCCTGCCCATCAGAACAAGACCCAGTTTCCTCCAGTCAGTTTCTCCCATCAGAAAGCTTCCATAAGCTTCTTATCCTTATCCATCAGAGGGCAGACAGAACTAAAACCACAATCACAGAAAACTAACTAATCTGATCACATGGACCACAGCCTTATCTAACTCAATGAAACTATCAACCATGTCCCGTGTAGGGCCACCCAAGATGGATGGGTAATGGTGGAGAGTCCTGACAAAACGTGGTCCACTGGAGAAGGGAATGGCAAGCCACTTCAGTATTCTTGCCTTGAGAACCCCATGAACAGTATGAAGGGAGGGACTGCTGGTGGGGAAAAATGAGTCTTGCTCTGGTGGGCAGGGTCTTGCTCAGTAAAGTTTTAATCCAATGATCTGCTGATGGGTGGGGTTGCACTCCCTCCCTGGTAGTTTTTTTTTTTTTTGGCCTGTAGCCCGAGGGCTACAGGCTCTATGGTCAGGTAAATGACAACCTTCAAGAGTGCTTACACCAAAGGAGACCTTCCCAGACAACTGCTGGCCATCTGCCCATCCCTGCAGTGAGCCCCTGCTGACCCACGACTCCACAGGAACCCTCCAACACTAGCAGGTAGTTTTGCTTCAGTTTCCTATGGAGTCGCTGCTCCTTTCCTCTGAAGCTTGGTGCATGCAAGGTTTTGTTTGTGCCTTCCTAGCCCAAAGTCTCCCTTTCCCCTAGTCCTGTGGAAGTCTTGTAATCAAATCCCACTGGGCTTCAAGGTCAGATTTCCTGGGATTCCTAGTCCTTTTGTCAGGTCCTCAGCCTGGGAAGCCAAAGGGGGTTCCAAACCTTCACAACAGTGGGAGAACTTTTTTGGTGTTATTATTCTCCAGTTTGTGGGTCATCCACCTGGCGGGTATGGGATTTGCCTTTATTGTGATTGTGCCCCTGCTACCATCTCACTGTGGCTTCTTCTTTGTCTTTGGCCATGGGGTATCTTTTTTTGGTAGGTTCCGTGGGTAGGGAAAACCACTAGACCATTCAGGTATGACCTAAATCAAATCCCTTATGATTATACAGTGGAAGTGAGAAATAGATATAAGGGCCTAGATCTGATAGATAGAGTGCCTGATGAACTATGGAATGAGGTTCGTGACATTGTACAGGAGACAGGGATCAAGACCATCCCCATGGAAAAGAAATGCAAAAAAGCAAAAAGGCTGTCTGGGGAGGCCTTACAAATAGCTGTGAAAAGAAGAGAAGCGAAAAGCAAAGGAGAAAAGGAAAGATATAAGCATCTGAATGCAGAGTTCCAAAGAATAGCAAGAAGAGATAAGAAAGCCTTCTTCAGTGATCAATGCAAAGAAATAGAGGAAAACAACAGAATGGGAAAGACTAGACATCTCTTCAAGAAAATTAGAGATACCAAGGGAACATTTCATGCAAAGATGGGCTCGATAAAGGACAGAAATGGTATGGACCTAACAATCAAGGCTGTATATTGTCACCCTGCTTATTTAACTTTTATGCAGAGTACATCATGAGAAACGCTGGACTGGAAGAAACACAAGCTGGAATCAAGATTGCTGGGAGAAATATCAATCACCTCAGATATGCAGATGACACCACCCTTATGGCAGAAAGTGAAGAGGAAGTAAAAAGCCTCTTGATGAAAGTGAAAGAGGAGAGTGAAAAAGTTGGCTTAAAGCTCAACATTGAGAAAACGGAGATCATAGCATCCGGTCCCATCTCTTCATGGGAAATAGATGGGGAAACAGTGGAAACAGTGTCAGACCATTTTGGGAGGTGGGGGCTCCAAAATCACTGCAGATGGTGACTGGAGCCATGAAATTAAAAGACGCTTATTCCTTTGAAGAAAAGTTATGACCAACCTAGATAGTATATTCAAAAGCAGAGACATTACTTTGCTGACTAAGGTCCGTCTAGTCAAGGCTATGGTTTTTCCTGTGGTCATGTATGGATGTGAGAGTTGGACTGTGAAGAAGGCCAAGCACCGAAGAATTGATGCTTTTGAACTGTGGTGTTGGAGAAGACTCTTGAGAGTCCCTTGGACTGCAAGGAGATTCAACCAGTCCATTCTGAAGGAAATCAGCCCTGGGATTTCTTTGGAAGGAATGATGCTGAAGCTGAAACTCCAGTCCTTTGGCCACCTCATGTGAAGAGTTGACTCATTGGAAAAGACTCTGATGCTGGGAAGGATTGGGGGCAGGAGGAGAAGGGGACGACTGAGGATAAGATGGCTGGATGGCATCACAGGCTCGATAAATGTTGAGTCTGAGTGAACTCCGGGAGATGGTGATGGACAGGGAGGCCTGGCGTGCTGCGATTCATGGGGTCACAAAGAGTTGGACATGACTGAGCAACTGAGCTGAACTGATCTGGACTGTGGGGTCGCACAGAGTCTGACACGACTTAAGTGACTTAGCAGCAGCAGCAGCAGCAGCAGCAGCAGCAGCATCCTGTCAATGGTTGTTTAATAGCTAGCTATGATTTTGGTGCTCTTGCAGGAGGAGATGAGCACAGGTCGTTTTTCTCTGCCATCTTGAACTGGAAGTCCCTCTCAGCTATTTGTAAGGGCCCTCAGACAACCATTTTACCTTTTTGCATTTATTTTTGTTGGGAATGCTTTTGATCACTGCCTCCTATACAACGTTACAAACCGTCTTCCACAGTTCTTCAGGCACTCACCTATCAGATCTAATCCCTTGAATTTATTTCTCACTTACACTGTATAATCATAAGGGATTTGATTTAGGTCATACCTGAATGGCCTTGTGGTTTTCCCTACTTTCTTTAATTTAAGTCTGAATTTGGCAATAAGGAGTCCATAATCTGAGCCACAGTCATCTCCAAGTCTTATTTCTGCTGACTGTATAAAGTTTCTCCATATTCAACTACAAATAATATAATCAATCAGATTTCGGTATTGACCATCTGTTGATGTCCATGTGTAGAGTCATCTCTTGTGTTGTTGGTAGAGGGCATTTGCTATGACCAATGTGTTCTCTTGGAAAAATTCTGTTAGGCTTTGTCCTGCTTCATTTTGTACTCCAAAGCCAAACTTGCCTTTTACTTCAGGTATCTCTTGACTTCCTACTTTTGCATTCCAGACTCCTATGATGAAAAGGATGTGTTTTCTTGGTGTTAGTTCTAGGAGGTCTTTAGGTCTTCATAGAACCATTCAACTTCAGGTTCTTTGGCATTAGTGGTTGGGGCATAGACATGGATTACTGTGATACTGAATGATTTGCCTTGAAAATGAACCAAGATCATTCTGTAATTTTTGAGATTGCACCCAAGTATTGCATTTTGGACTCTTGTATGAGTAGTATGAGGGCTACTCCATTTCATCTAAGAGATTTCTGCCCACAGTAGTAGATACAATGGTCAACTGAATTAAATTCACCCATTCCCTTCCATTTTAGTTCACTGATTCCAAAAATGTTGATGTTCACTCTTGCCATCTCCTGTTGACCACTTCCAATTTACCTTGATTCATGGACCTAACATCCTATCCTATGCAACATTGTTCTTAACAGCACTGGACTTTACTTTCACCACCAGACACATCCACAACTTGGCATTGTTTCTGCTTTGACTCAGCCTCTTCATTCCTCCTTGAGCTATTTCTCTGCTCTTCTCCAGCAGCATATTGGGCACCTACCGACCTAGGGAGTTCATCTTTCAGTGCCATATATTTTTGCCTTTTCATATTGTTCATGGGGTTCTCAAGGCAAGAATGCTGAATTAGTTTACCATTCCCTTCTCCAGTGGACCACGTTTTGCCAAAACTCTCCACCATTGACCCATCTGTCTTGGGTGGCCCTACATGTCATGGCTAGGCTCAATAATAATTATGTAGATAAAGCTTTTTGAGTACATACTACATGAGAAGCATTCATATAAATATGAACTAATTTAATCCAAAAAATAACTTTATGAGACAGGTCTTATTTTTATCCTTGTTAAACAGATGAAGAAGTGGACGCACAGTGAGGTCAAGCCACTTACACATCTAGAAAGTGACAATGCTGACATTAAAATCCAGGCAGTCTGACTAGTCTGGATAGTTTGGGGATGCTCTAACTCCTCAAGGGTCTAGGTGACCAGCAATAGTGGGTCTGGTCTGAGAAGGCTGTCTCAGGAACATAGGTAGTCTCAAGGCTTGTTTGGAGCTCAGGGCCCAGAGAAAAGGATCCAGAAAGCCCTGGGGCAGAAAGCAGGCCTGCTAAGATTAGGAAGTCATAAGTGAGAGCAGAGGAGGTGGACTCCTAGAGGAGGAAGACCAGGAAGACTTGTGAAGAGTTTATTCATCTATTTGTTTACCATCGCACCATATGGAATGTGGTATCTTAGTTCTGCGTCAAGGGGTCATACCCATACCTCCTGCATTGGAAGTGCAGAGTCTTAACCACTGGACACCAGGAAAGTCCAGTCTAGATAGACCACATGAGAAAGGCCTGTGAGCCTGCCATGGAGAAAGCTGTCTAGGGACAGAGGAGCCCTAAAACAGAGAGGAATCAGGGTGGGGAAGAACACAAGGAAACATCCAATGGGAGACTTTCCATAGGGAAGGAGCTTGAGCACCAAGTATGAGGGTAATATTGAGTGTGGGGAGCTGGTAAGGAGACAAGTGGCAACTCAACAACTGAGTCACACAGTTCCCCACCCATACACCCAACAGGGCTCTCTTTGGGACACCTGTCTCAAATGCTCTAACTAGTTGATTATTAAATAACATACTGATCATGACCTGGGCTTTGGCTTTAGATAGATAAGAGTTTCTGGTCCTAGCTTTACAACTCACCAGCTGCCTACCCTCTCTGAATTCCGGGTCCTCATCTGTAAAATGGTGATAATAGTAGTTACCTTATGGAATGACTGTAAGGATTAAATGAATTACAGGTTATCCAGCACTTAGCATAGGGCCTAGAAGAAAAGGCTCAATAAATAATGACCCTTGGACAGTAAGGAGATCAAACCAGTCAATCATAAAGGAAATCAGTCCTGAATATTCATTGGAAGGACTGATGCTGAAGCTGAGGCTCCAATACTGTGGCCACCTAATGAGAACTGACTCATTAGAAAAGACCCTGATGCTGGGAAAGATTGAAAGCAGGAGGAGAAGGGGATGACAGAGGATGAGATGGTTGGATGGCATCACTGGTTTAATGGACATGAGTTTGAGCAAGCTCCAGGAGTTGGTGATTGACAGGGAAGCCTGGCGTCCATGGGGTTGCAAAGAGGTGGACATGACTGAGTGACTGAACTGAACTGAGTCATTTAAAAATTTAATTTCAAAGCATTTGGGGATTTTCTAGAAATTTGTTATTGATTTCTAATTTAATCTCATTGTTTTCAGAGCACATGCTCTTTATTATCAGTATTTTTAAATTTATTTAGACTTGTTTTGTGGTACAGCATATCTTAACCATGTGCAGCTACTGTTGGGTGGAATATACTACAAATGTTGATAGGCAAAACTGATTGATAAATTTAAGTCTATTTCCAAGTTGATTTTATCTACTTGTTCTATGAACTACTGGAAGAGGATTTTTAAAATCTCTAGCTAAAATTTTGGATTTGTCTATTTCTCCCTTCAGTTTTATTTTGTGTATGTTGCTTTATGCATTTTTTTTTTACTTTATGTATTTTAAAGGGGTTGTTATTAGGTACATAAATATTTAAGATGATTGCTTTTTGATAAATTCAGCCCTTTATCATTGTATAATGTATTTCTTTATCCCAAGTAACAGCTTTTGTTCTGAAATCTACTTTTCTGATATGAATATAGCCACTCCAGGTTTCTTATGATTAGTGTTCTCATTGTATATATTTTCCCATCATTTTACTCTCAATTTATCTGTGTATTTGTGCCAAAGTCTACTTATATTTAATGCAGTTATAGATATGGTTGGATATAAGTCTCCCATCTTGGTAATTGTTTTCAATTTATCCTATTACTCTTCATTCTTTTTTGTTTCTTTTCCTAT
>SJYT01084648.1:52613-161769 GCA_006410635.1 Cephalophus harveyi
TAGTAGTTGCTCTAGATTTGACAGTATTCATCTTTAACTTATCACAGTATACTTTCAGATAATACTATACCACTTTTACATAGAAGAATCCTGCAACAGTATAATTCTTTTCTCATCTCCCATTCTCTTTGCTATTGTTATCTTACATTTCATTTTTGTGTTATAAACTCTAAAATACATTGCTATTATTTTTGTTTTAAATAGATAATTATCTTTTAAAGAAATTTTACAGTGAGGGATCTTTTTATATTTACCCACATTTACCACTTCTGATGCTCTTCATTCCTTTATGCAAATTCAAGTTTCAAGTTTGTATCATTTTCCTTCTGCCTGAAGAACTTGCTTTACCATTTATTATAGTAAATATGTCCTGGTGATAAATTCTGCCACCTTATTTTTGTTTGAAAAAAAGTCTTTATTTTACTTAATTCTTAAAAGATATGTTTTGTTGAGTACAGAATCTTGTTTGATAGATTTTCTTTTCTTTCAGCACTTTCAAGAGGTTCTACTGTCTTCTGTCCTTTATAGTATCCCTCATAATACTTAGCACCTTTTAACAATCTTCATTCCTCTATGCTTTAAAATGTTTCTATCACTGATTTTGAGAACTTTGATTATGATGCTCCTTGATGTGGTTCTCTTTGTGTTTATCCTTCATTAAGTTACTTAGATTTGTGAGTTCATACTTTCTACCAAACTTGTAAAAATTTAGCCATTATTTCTTCTAATATTTTTCTGCCCCTTTCTGGAACTTTAATTACATGCATATTAATCCATTTGATACTGTCCCACATGTCACTGAAGCTCTTTTTTAAAATATTTTTTGTTTCATTTTTTATTTTTCCTATTACTTTGTATTCAGATTCAATGAAATCTTTCTCTGCAATGTCTAATTTGTTATGAACTGAATGTATCCCCATCTTCATATGTTGAAACCCTAATCCCTCAGTGTAATCAATGTAACTGTATTTGAAGATGGGGCTGTGGAGTTGGTTAGGTATTAAGGGTGGGGGCCTGGTCTGATGGGATTATTAACCTTATAAGAAGAAATATGAGAGAGACTGGTCTCTCGAGGAAAAGCCATGTGAGCACTCAGCATGAGGGCAGCAACCTGCAAGCCAGCAAGAGGGCTCTCACTAGAATCCAACCATGCTGGTACTCTGATTTCAGACTTCTAGCCTCCAGAATGGTGAGAAAATAAAATGCTGTTGTTTAAGCCATCCAGCCTATGCTATCTTGTTATGGCAGCCAAAGCAGACTAATACATAATTCTACCAGTAAAATTTTGATTTCTTTTTATATCTTCTATTTTTTTCTTCATTATGCTTGCGTTTTTCTTTAAATCCTTAAGCATATTGAGCATATTTAAAAGCTCTTTTAATGGTCTTGTCTGTTAATTATATCATTTCTATTATTTCTGGGTCTATTCCAATTACTGATTTTTCTCCTGATTATAGGAGAAAATTTTCTCCTGATTTTAGGTCACATTTTTTTTTTCTGCTTCTTTGCTGCCTACTAACTTTTGATTGAATAACTGACATTAATTTTATATAATTGAGTGTTGAATTTTATCATATTCCTTTGATGAGTGTTAGACTTTGTTCTAGCAGGAAGTTAGTTTGACTCTTGAGGCTTGTTTTGAATTTTTTAAAAAGCAGATTTAGAGTACTCTTTATTTTACTGCTAAAGTGTGACTCTTGTGTGAAGTTCTTGCTATAACTAGTGGAAATTTAAATAATTTCTGGCTTTGTGTGAAGCTAGGAATTGTTAAGATACAGAGGGGAGCAGAGATTGAGGGGTTTTTGATGAATTGAGTTTGGAAGGATAAGAGGTAGAGAGGAATTACTGAACGGTGGCGTCAGTTACCTACAGTTAATAGGTGGCACAACTAACAGCTGGCAGGGAAGACATTACTCATCTTCCCCATTTTAAAGATAGAAAAGTGAATCCCAAAGGAGGAAAAAATTTGTCTCAAACCACAACAACCTGGGACTTGGCAGAAAAGATCCTGTTCCCTACACCTGGCCACCTGACTTCCTATCCTACAAAGCTCCCTCCGTATCAACCTACAGCCCTGGCCATGCCTGCAGGAACCTAGGAAAAGCTGGCGGCCTGAGTTCCAGGGAGAGGAATGCAGGGAGGGTCTTACAGCAAATTCTGGGAAGTGGTGGCTATTGAAAGAGATATTGGGGAGGAGAAGATAGAGCTGGGAGAAAAGCAAAAGCACTTCCACCCAGGCAGCAGCTGCTCCCAAATATGTCACAACTCGTCAAAGAGGCAGAAATAGAAGCTGTCCAGGGAGCAGGAGGGGGTGGGGTGGCATGCTAGGACTCAGCCCACAGGGAGGAGAGAATTGAGCGGCTGGAAGAGAAGGGGGACAGGTGGGGTGTGCTGTTAGAGATGAGTATGACACACACATGCTAGGCAGTTCTAGGTAGGCTGAAGTGGGTCCACAGAACATCCCAGTTGCCCTTCAGTGAGCTTGAGTATGGGAGCAGAGCAGAGACGTGAAAAGGACAGACTAGCCAAGGAAACCTGCCTGCTCTGACCCTATGAATCGATCTTTAGAGCTGCATCTGACTTAAACACTCAAAACAGTCCTTCTACCCCAACCCCAGGAGTACTTCCTACAGCCCCACATGCTGTGTCAGAAAAAGAATGTCACCTCTCAAAGGGCCACTGGAATCATTCAATCCAGCATCTTGATTTACAAACAGGAGAGTTCAGAAATCGGGACAGTAACGCACCCTGACTCCGTATCTAGGGTTCCCTCTTTCTCTTTCCCTGAACTGTCTCAACTGGGAGCTGAAAGTCAAGCCCACACAGAAGCATGAACTACTTACTCATAAGAAATTCTCACCTGTATTTTCCCCAAGTTCCTTAGGTTTACACTGCCACATGCTCTGCTAAGCCCTGTTCTATTTATTTTAAAAAGTAGCTCTGCAATTTGTGTCTACCAACCACCTCTCCATGACCCTCATTTCCGGAGGACCCTACCACCTCCAGACCTGCACTTCCCCACCCCAACACCAGAGATTCTTAATGAATGAGCCTGGCCCTGATCTCCAGATTCCAGGCAGGGACGGATTTCCCAGTGGTAATTTGATGCTCAGTTCTCAGTGGAAACAATGTGTTGTCTCCAGAGGCCTGGAGCCCTCCCCTCCCCCTCATTTCTCCACCACGACTCCCATCTGCGTCCAAACCTCTCCTCCCTTCTCAAGACTTCAAGATTCCCCCTGGTCTCTCCAGCCAATTGTCTCACCCTTCTCTTGTGTCTTCTATTCATTTACCTCTCCCAATAGCTCTCTAAACACTCTATTTGAAACCTAGAGCACCTCCAATTTCCTTGTTGCCTCCCACCTATGGCCTCAGGCTTACCTGGAAAACATGTATTCACAGCACACTTCTTCACCTGTCAGCCTCAGAGAGGGAGAGGAGGCATCTTCATTCAGCTCCGAGGCCTAAACTCCGGCTAAGAGCCAACACCTTTCACACTTCTGACACTAGTGCTCTGTGCACCCAATATATAAAAAGAAGGTGTACTGATTTTTAGACTACCTCACAGTTTGGACATTCTATGATTCTGTGATCTCTTCTCACCCTGCTACAAAGTCCTAAAAATAATGCTGATTTGCATGCCATGTTCTTGCATCTAAGTCCTATTGAAATGCACGTGCATTCTGCCACCCAGCTCCCACCTGGTACTCATTCATAATACCAGAGAACTAGCCTAGGCAAACAAAATGTGGGGCCTGTCTGGAGAAACCAGAGGCTCCCACCCTTCCAGAACCTCCTCCTTGATCCTTTATACCTACGTATGTGAGACTCCGGGATAGGAAACTTGCTTTGATGTAAGTCAAGCAAATTAACAGCCCAGGTCAGCCCCGCTGTGAGGTCAGTAGGGACTGGAAGATCCTGGGAATCAGACAGCTGGGACTGGGTATGCAGCAGATGAAGAAACAAAGAGTCAGGAGCAGGTGAAAGGGATCTCTGAGCATTTTGAAATTCAACCAGTACCATGCAAATGAGATCAGCCCAGCATGCAAATAGACAGAATCAAGTTGAGACAGTCAGGGTAGGGGCACAAACAGCCTGGCTCTGGAGCCTTGGACAGGGACAAGGACTTCCTCTGGAGGAAGCAGGACTGCTAGAGGAGGAGGCTACAGTCAGAGAGGGGTCCCTGAGTGCTCACGCCAGCAGGGGTAGGGATTAAGACCTGACGCCCTGCTGTCAGGTTAGAGCTGATGGATCACCACTGGTGGCAGAGCACAAAGGCTGTTCTGTGCTTGGCACCAATGTGTTCCCATCCATCAGAGGGTGTTTAGCATGGAGCAGAGGAATATGCAGGGGGGGCCTCTAGGGGCAACTTTTCCACAGTTCAGCTCTGAGAGAGGAACAAGGTGAGAAAAGGGCCAGTCTCTCCATTAGGGTTCTGAGGTCAGAGACACTTGGGCCACCCTAATTTCTCAGTCCTGGAAGGGTCTTTTCCTCACAGCTGGGATTTAACATAGTCCACAAGCCACTTACTTGGACTGACATACACAAATACATCCACAGACAGGAATTCATTGAAACCCAGACACAAGGTCACCCTCATCTCCCAGTCTTGTCCTCACATTTGGTCAGAAGCAAGTGATACACAGACAGGAGGCTAAACTCACACCCAGACTGAGGGCAGGAACTGACCTCATTTGCCACTCTTGCCAATGTCCAGTCTTGCCCAGGGAATGATAGAGAGTAGGCTCTCAGGAAACTGAGTTGAGCAGAGAAAGGAATAAATGAATAAATTCCTTCTCTGGATTATATTAAGCACTGTTTCTAGCCTACTCTATTATCACCGACTTTGTATAAGCATCTTCCCATGGGTGAAGTGAAGATGGCAGAAAGACCACGTCTTATTCACATTAGTGACTCTGACACCAGCACAAGGTACACATTATGTAATCCTTGAATGAAAAAGTGAATGAATAACTATGTACACACATGGCATGGGGTCATGTTTTCCCTCTCTCATTCCTGTTGTTCTGGTCCCCTGGAGACAACGAAGACAGCCAGAGAAATGGCCTGAGAGAGAGGCCAGGAGTGGAGGAGGGGATAAAACAAGAAAGGGAATGAACATTTTAGGGGTGTTTCCATGCACCAGGTGCCCTTTCATTAATACAGCAATGATTCCCCTATCGTGCACATGTACTATCCCTTTACCAGCTGAAACTTGCATCCTCTCCCAGCTGAACCCACCCTCTTGTCTCTGCGTGGCTTCTGCAGGTCTTCAGCACTTTGCACTGTGTCATTATCATGGTCTTCTGTGTGGTCTCCTTGCCTCAAGTCCTCCCCTGCTGCCAGGTGGACCTCCTCTCATCTGTGCAGGCTTGTCCAGTCATCCACTTACTTGAACCCTGAGCTCCAAACAAGCTCATCTACCCAGTGATCCCCCTGCCCTCTTCTCCTCATCCAAACCTACCGTTTCTCCAAGATCCAATCCAGGGATCTCCTCCCCTTCCACAAAGACTCCAGCCTTTGGTGGTTTTAATTTTCCATAAACTGAAACATTCATTTGATGAACCCACTCATGTGCAATAGGTCATGACCCCATGTTTACTGCTGAATTAAAACATCTCTCTCTCTTGCACTGTAATTTAACATTTGCACAGTATTCACACTCACCAACTAGATAGTTCAGTTCAATTGCTCAGTTGTGTCCAACCCTTTGCAACTCCATGGACTGCAGCATGCCAGACCTCCCTGTCCATCACCAACTCCCAGAGTTTACCCAAACTCATGTCCATTGAGTTGGTGATACCATCCAACCATCTCATTCTCTGTCATCCCCTTCTCCTCCTGCCCTCAATCTTTCCCAGCATCATCTTTTCCATTGAGTCAGTACTTTGAACCAGGTGGCCAAAGTATTGGAGTTTCAGCTTCAACATTAGTCCTTCCAATGAAAACTGAAGACTGATCTCCTTTAGGATGGACTGGTTGGATCTCCTTGCAGTCCAAGGGACTCTCAAGAGTCTTCTCCAGCACCACAGTTCAAAGACATCAATTCTTTGGTGCTCAGCTTTCTTTATAGTCCAACTCTCACATCCGTACATGACCACTGGAAAAACCACAGTCTTGACTAGATGGACCTGTGTTGGCAAAGTAATGTCTCTGCTTTTTAATATGCTGTCTAGGTTGGTCATAGCTTTTCTTCCAAGGAGCAAGCATCTTTTAATTTCATGGCTGCAGTCACCATTTGCAGTGATTTTGCAGCCCCCCAAAATAAAGTCTGCCACTGTTTCCACTGTTTTCCCATTTATTTGCCATGAAGTGATGGGATCAGGTGCTATGATCTTCGTTTTCTGAATGTTGAGCTTTAAGCCAACTTTTTCACTCTCCGCTTTAACTTTTGTTAAGAGGCTCTTTAGTCCTTCTTTACTTTCTGCCGTAAGGGTAGTGTCAACAGCATATCTGAAGTTATTGATATTTCTCCCAGCAATCTTGATTCCAGCTTATGCTTCATCCAGCTCTGCATTTCCACGATGTACTCTGCATATAAGTTAAATAAGCAGGGTGATGATATACAGCCTTGATGTACTCCTTTTCCCAGTTGGAATCAGTCTATTAAGATCCTAGAAGTAATCACAGAACAAGCTCAATTCTTCTGCTTCCATTTTTAGAGGATGAGGTCACATTGTTTAAGAGTGTGGCAGACCGGATCCCAAAAGGACAAAACAGTGCAATTTCTGGGTTTCTATAGTAACTTCAACATCACTCTTTTTCTCAGCACTCAGAATTTGAGTGTAAACTGAGGCAAGGGCTTTCTTTTTTCTTTTCTTGGTGGGGTGTTAGAAATATTAATAGATTCTTCTTCACCCTATCTGAAAGTGAAAGTCGCTCAGTCATGTCTGACTCTATGTGACCCCACGGACTATAGAGTCCATGGAATTCTTCAGGCCAGAATACAGGAGTGGGTAGGCATTCCCTTTTTCAGGGGATCTTCCTAATCCAGGGATCGAACTCAGGTCTCCCACACTGGAGGCGGATTCTTTACCAAGTGAGCCATGAAGGAAGCCCAAGAATACTGAAGAGGGTGGATTTTCTCTTCTCCAGCGGATCTTCTAGACCTAGCAATCAAACCAGGGCCTCCTGCATTGCAGGCGGATTTTTTACCAACTGAGCTATCAGGAACCCCGCAGCTATCAGCCTATCTGGTCAGGATCAAAGCAAAGTTTACAACCCATAGCTCCCATACTGCCACTTTTTATCACACTAGTAAAACCAAAAACCAAATTAAGGCCTTGTTGCTTCCCCTCAACATGCTTGGGTTAAAAAAAAAAAAAAATGTCTAGCTATGTACCCTCCTCATCTCTGTTCCTTATCCCAAAGGACACATTTTTGGGATAGCAACATTTTTCTGCTCCTCACCATAGACAAAGAGAGGGTGGAATGCTGCATTTTTCAAGCTCTATTCAGATTTCACCTCCCCTGTGAAGTCTTCCCCAAGACTCCAGCACAGTTCCTCTTCCTCTTATTATCCTTGCCACCAGCTGGAACTTGTAACATCAGTCTCATCTGTCATTTGAGAAGAAATGAGGCTAAGTCCAGAGTGTCATAGGGGACAAAAAAAAAAACAAAAACTGGGATCAAAGGATAGAAGATTCAGGGTGCAGGCTGCAGTTTAAAACCCAGAAGGGCTTCCTGCTCATTATTGGAAGGGGCTGCCTTAGGAAGTCAGCAGATGTTGGACAATGGCTACCTGGGAAGGGGATTCAGGCATCAGGGGTTGAGCAGAATTAGGTGGCCAGCAGGGTCTACTAGATGGGAAGGTCCTCAAGGGTAGAGACACTGCTTTGGGCATACCTATGATTCTTTAGTCCTAAGACTGAGCCTTGTTCGCTGCTGATCTCTGAGGGCCTACCGTATTGGGATCATTGTTCCCTCAGACCCCAAAGCATCAGCTGAGAAGTGATCACAGACTGAGAAGCCCAAAGATTAAGCAGTCCCTCCTCCACCTGACATTTGAGATCTGCGTGGTATATATAAAGCTGATGGCTCAGATGGGAAGACCAGAGCAACTCAGCCAAATGGTCAAGGAGAGGGTATATTTAAACTTGCATTTGAAGGTCTCTGCTTTCTCTCCTTCCCTCCTCACCCACATTAAGGAGCCAGGAGAATCCTGGTGTCTACATTGGGTAGGAAACAAGTTGAAAAGGTGACATGGGAAGACAGATAAATGATTCAGAGTCAGAAAGGGGGGAGACAGAGGGCTTAATAGATCTTGACCTTGCCGCTGTGGGGAAGATGGTGATGTGTAGACTGTAAATTCCAATCTCTGCTCTAACCCTGGTCAGCTGTATTAAAGAGAAAACTTCCACTGACTCCTACCAAAAAGGAGAAAACAAGACCGAAAAATTCCTTTTGCCTCAGTTTATCCACAATCACATGAGATCTAAGAAATATATGATGTCAAAACTGCTTTGAAAACTTAAAAGTTGAATTCATCTGCCAATCCTTTTTACCCTGGACACTGAGTATCCATACATGTCTGCAAACTGAATTACTGTCACCTTCTGGAAAGGGAATATTTTTAAGAGTTTCATTTCACCAATACAGTCTGGGTAAGGCGCTATGAGGAAGCAGGGAGATGAGTAGACTGACTTCCTATGGCCCCTTCCAGCCTAAGCCTGCTCCTTCCTTGTCCTTCCCCCACCCCACCCCTCTTCTTTGAGGCTAGCAGCAGGCAGGCCGCCCAGCTTGGAGTAATTGAAAGGAGCAGATGAGGGGAGAATGTGTGTCCTCCCCCAGCTCCCCGGCCCCCACGGGGGCTGTCGAGAAATGAAAACTAGTCAGATTACACCCTGTGGCCTCCCTCCCAGTGCACGGGAGCCAGCTAGGGGTAGGCTGGCTGGGGCAGGGGCCGGGGTGGTGTGTGCAGGGGGAGAGGGAAGGGGAATCACGTCTAATCCACTGTAAACGTCTTGATGTGCAGCAACAGCTTAGAGTGGGGCTCAAGTTTCTGTGGCGTTGGCTATATTTATCTCTGGTTCCATGCCAGCGGGGAGGGTTTAAATGGCACCCAGCAGTTGGCGTGAGGGGCCGCAGGAGCTTGGGGGCTGGTGGCAGGAACAAGTCTCTGCTGACCCCATGGAGCTGTATGAGACCTCTCCCTACTTCTATCAGGAACCTCACTTCTATGACGGGGAGAACTACCTGCCTGTCCACCTCCAGGGCTTCGAGCCGCCAGGCTACGAGCGGGCTGAGCTCGGCCTGAGCCCTGAGGCTCGCGTGCCCCTTGAAGACAAGGGGCTGGGGCCCGCGGAGCACTGCCCGGGCCAATGCCTGCCGTGGGCGTGTAAGGTGTGTAAGAGGAAGTCGGTGTCTGTGGACCGGCGGCGCGCCGCCACTCTGAGGGAGAAGCGCAGACTCAAGAAGGTGAATGAAGCCTTTGAGGCCCTCAAGAGGAGCACCCTGCTCAACCCCAACCAGCGGCTGCCCAAAGTGGAGATCCTGCGCAGCGCCATCCAGTACATAGAGCGCCTGCAGGCCCTGCTCAGCTCCCTCAACCAGGAGGAGCGCGATCTCCGCTACCGAGGTGGGGGCGGACCCCAGCCAGGGGTAAGTGGCCACCCCACCCGCCTGCCCGGGGAGGGGGGCACAGGAGGCATCTGGACAGCCTCAGGGGACCCATCGTGGGCTCAGTCAGATGGCTGGAGCAGGAGGCAGGCAGGGTCTTAGGAGGCTGCAGGATGCCTTTCCTTTGTTACAGCTGGACCGCCCAGCTGACCTCCTGTGTCCCCGTGTCCTTTCCAGACAAGACAAAGGCAACCGGGAGGAGAGGCATGTGGAGGGGGGTGGCACAGGCCTGAAGGAGGGGTCCAGAAGCAAGTCGAGAGTCATCTGGATGAGGAGGAAGGTTAACCCCAGCGTCTGGCGTTAGGGCCTCAAAGGCAAGGTCAAGCGTACCTGAGAAGACTGATTCGCCCCTTAGTCAACCCCATCCTGGGTATGGCGAGCAGAGAGGAATCCCACTCAACCTCCCTCATGCAACCCCAACAGGCCTGCACAGAAGTGGGCCCGGTTGGGCCAGACACTCTGCCTCCTTTGCCCCCTCCTTCGTTTGGGTGCCCTATAGGGGCAGAATCACCACAGGATGGGTGCTGGGAAAGGCCTTGAAGCAGGGGTTCTGTGGCCAAATTAAAAGAGGTAATTTTGAAGATTCTGAAATAGGGGGTGTGCTAGGCTGGAGAGCTGCAGCTTGTGACCCTCCCTCCAACCCCACCACAGGCACTTCTGTCCACTGGGACTGGACAAAAGAGACACTACCAAGAATGGTGGTGCCCTAACCCTGGGCCTCCATTCTGTCTTGCAGGTGCCCAGTGAATGCAGCTCCCACAGCGCCTCCTGCAGTCCACAATGGGGCAGCGCACTGGAATTTGGCCCCAACCCAGGGGGTAAGTGAGACCAGGACCCTGCTTGCTTTGACTCAAATCACGCAGTCTGTCTCTAGGCCCAGTTCTTCCCTCTTCCCTTATTCCCTGCTCCAGTACTTTCCCCTCAGCCTCTCTAGGAGGTTTTTGAAACTAGGGCCCAAATGGTGGGTTAGAAGGCCCTGTGCCTCTCTGAAGCTTTGACCCGCTAAGGAGTTGTCTAGGCTGCCTGCAACAGCCCAGCTGGTGCCTGGTGGCTGACCTTCCCCACAGAGAGGACAGTGTACCTGCTCTGGGAATTGCTGAGTCAACGGTGCAAAACTGGCCAGCAAAGGGCAGTTCCAGTCTCCCAGGATACAGTATTCTGGCTCCACCTCAGAATAGCTGCTTCCAAATTCTAACTACATCGGGGATTTCAGAGGACACACTGGTGTTCAAACACACATACACACATGTATGCACCTAGCATTAGGAAAGGCATGGGCTGTGGAGTAGAACCCCAAGCTTTTCTCACCCATCTGTCCTGGAAAACCTGTGCTACTCCAGAGCTGACTCTGGTTATACGATCCTTTCATCAACCAGGTAACATCTTCCTACCTTCTCCTTATAGATCATCTGCTCCCAGCGGACCCTACAGATGCCCACAATCTGCACTCCCTCACCTCCATCGTGGACAGCATCACAGTGGAGGATGTCACTGCGGCCTTCCCAGATGAAACCATACCAAACTGAGATTGTCTGCCAGGATGGGCATCCATGAGAGCCCCCCAAGCTGGCCACAGATGCCACCACTTCTGCAGCAGGGCTCTTCTAAGTCAGGCTTTCCTGATGTCAGGAAACCAGCTCTGGGGCTGACAAATGCCAGACTACCCCCTCCTCATCCACTTAAGGTTAACCTGCCACCCAGAGAGGGAAAGAATGCTCTCACTTAGCTGACTCCTTAGAGCAAGAGGGCAGTTCTGTTTCCAGGGAGATAAAGCAAGGGACCAGAGTGCCCCCTTGTGTAAGCCCTCTGGTCAGGGGGCAACTCAGGAGCTGCCCTTTGATTGTTATGCAGCCTCCAAATCCACTCCCTGAAAAGATAGCTTGAGATACGAAGACAGTGTCTTGACCTGGACAAACTATGCACATCTCCTGTTCGTCTCTTTCTATGCCAGTGGCTGGGCTGGGCCTGCCCTGAATTGAGATAAGGGAGAGGAATAATCCAGTTCCCAAGTCACTGGGGGGGCCAAGCTTTTACAGTGAATCCTGGGAACCTTCCAGTGGTTTTATGTTTTGTTTGTTTTGTGTGTTGTTTGTAAAGCTGCCATCTGACCAAGGTCTCTGTGCTGAAGTTGCCAGGGATAGGTGCGGGGCGGGGGGCAGGGGCTCCTGGGGTGATTAATTTTGTTAACTAAGCATTGTGTGGTTTTGCCATTGTTTTGTATATTTTTTTTGCTAACTTATTTGGATTTCTTTTTTTAAAAAATAAATAAAGACTGGGTGCTTGAAGAGCGTCTGTGATATAGAGGGAGGAGATGACTGATGCTATAGCCTCTTCCACCTCGGTGGTCCAGACACGTTGCAGGTCCAGGGCTTGTGAAGCAGATGGGGCTCCCAAAGCATCCGAGGCACCACACTGCTGGTGGTCATGAGGTGCCTGAACCCTTTTGTCACCATTACAAAGGAAGCCATGTCTGGTTCATTGGCTGGGCAAAGACAAGATTTTACAGAAATCCTTGGGGGACATGCAGGAAATTTCATTCAGTATTCTGTTGCCCTCTAGTTCATAGGTGCTATTCACAGTTTCCTGCACTCCATCCCAATAGGTTCATTCCCTTTCAATTAACTGAGCATGCTCATTTTCCTAGCACTCAGAACACAGCCAGCAGACAGGGGTAGAGAGCTGGAATCTGTGGGTTTCCCCTCTCTAATTCCTGCCTCTCCTCTGGTGCAACATTAGGAGTCCTGTGAGGAAGTGGGAGGTGATCAAATCAGAGGGATTGGGGTCAGACACTATCCCTTTATTCCAAGCTAAATAGCATGCCTTCTCGCCACACTCTTCTGATACTCCAGGCTGCAGGAGATTCTGGTCCCTGTCTACAGCTCAGAGGATGAAGCCAGTTTCGTTGTGGGTGGGGGGCAAGGGGTTTATAAAGAACAATCAAAGGAAATGAAGCTAGGACTCTCTTCATATGGGATGCGGTTTTCCAAAGACTAGCTTCCTGAGGGGAAGAAGGTGGGTGGAGAATTGAGATGGAGGATTTGGATAGAGATCACATACATTAACTGTTAAAACATCAGAAGCCAGAAGTCAGCTAGAATTTAGTCAATTCAGACTAGAAACTATTAATTCCAACTGCTTCAGGCTGTGTCTGATTTAATGCAAATTATAAGTTTCAGAATCATTACAGAAGTCAGGGGATTCAGAGTGCAGTACATTCCAGCCTCAATTCTTTCGGGTCCTTCACAACAGACTTGACCCAGTTTTATCAGCCAGGCCCAGGCCCCGATGCCCCTTCTGCACTAGCTCCGGGCCCAGCTGCACCATCTCTACCACACCTATCTTCCTGACTTATCCTGGAGAGGGAAGACAACACACTGCTCCTGGAGGTTTCTCCAAAAACCCTGTGTAAGCAACAGGAGAAGCAAGCCTCAGAGCAGGCTCACAGAATGCAGGTGAGAGCACAGAAGAGTGTGGCGGGGTGGGTTTCTCCAGGGCTCGCTCATCCCAAACCACCAGGCAGGGCTGGGTCTACTGGGAAGCATAAACTGGCTTAATCTTTCCCCATTTGTGAGATTTTCTTTTTGGGTTTATGTCACTGTGTTTACGCTGTGGTCAGGGGGTGTTATTCCATTTGCTGTTCCATTTACTGGAATGTTTTTCATTCCAGTAAACAAAAATCTTGCCTGCCATCAAGTCATCAGACACCGTAGTGGCAAGGTGCACCCATTTCCTGCATGGAGAAAATAACAGAAATATACTGTTCAGATACTGGCCCTAGAGTGTTAAGATGCTTATGTAAAGAGTAATGCCAATAAGCCCAGACTCTTGCATATTCCCACATATAAAAGGCACTAAAATCATTAATGTGATATGCTTATTTTTTGTGATTATCAGTAATCTTTGACATTTGACTATGTTTTTATTTTTAGCAAAAACTCCTATATGTCCTGGCAGAACAGTTCCTCAGAGCTATTTGAGAGGCTCTTCCCTGGGCTATAGTCCTCAGTAAGTTCCCCCAAGTAAAACATACCTTTCAATTGTTAGGTTGTGCATTTTTCTTCTGTTGGACAGTCTTACCTCCTTGGAAAGACTGGAGAGGAATACTTAGGTCACTGCCACAACTCTTAGCTCTCCGTGGCTCATTGCCCTTGGAGATGAGGAGGGTAACACGTGTGGGTATTGAATCAATATTCATTCTCTTATTATCCAACGCAAATATCAAACTACCCATTCAAGGGGTATCTTTTCCCATCAGATTCATTTCCTCTGTCCCTGGCACCTTCCAAGCTCCTAGGGGGATACAATCCCATCGCATTCAGTTGCCCAGTAAGTGGTCATGGTCTGACCAAGAGAAAGACACTTATCTCTACTAAGGAACTGATAGGTTCTCTGGTTGCTGGATAAGTTTATTTCTTCTCAATTATCATTTCAATTGGAATTTGCAGTTGATATTTATAATCTTACAAATGAACAGTTCTCAGCAATGGCTATTAGGGTTGATTGTCAAGTATTGTCATTGTATACTTATTTCTCAGTCTTTAAGTCCTTGAGCCTCCCACCTGGAAGAAACAATTTGCTGGAATTTCACATGTGTGAGCATTACTTTACTCTGAGCATTCTTTGGCATTGCCTTTCTTTGGGATTGGAATGAAAACTGACCTTTTCCAGTCCTGTGGCCACTGCCGAGTTTTCCAAATTTGCTGGCATATTGAGTGCAGCACTTTCACAGCATCATCTTCGAGGATTTGAAATAGCTCAACTGGAATTCCATCACCTCCACTAGCTTCACATTCCACTTGACTTCACATTCCAGGAATGTCTGGCTCTAGGTGAGTGATCACACCGGTGTGACTATCTTGGTCATGAAGATCTTTTTTGTACAGTTCTTCTATGTATTCTTGTCATCTCTTCTTAATATCTTCTGCTTCTGTTAGGTCCATACCATTTCTGTCCTTTATTGAGCCCATCTTTGCATGAAATGTTCCCTTGGTATCTCTAGTTTTCTTGAAGAGATCTCTAGTCTTTCCCATTCTGTTCTTTTCCTCTATTTCTTTGCATTGATCACTGAGGAAGGCTTTATCTCTCCTTGATATTCTTTGGAACTCTGCATTCAGATGCTTATATCTTTCCTTTTCTCCTTTGCTTTTCGCCTCTCTTCTTTTCACAGCTATTTGTAAGGCCTCCCCAGACAGCCATTTTACTTTTTTGCATTTCTTTTCCATAGGGATGGTCTTGATCCCTGTCTCCTGTACAATGTCACGAACCTCATTCCATAGTTCATCAGACACTCTATCAGATCTAGTCCCTCATATCTATTTCTCACTTCCACTGTAAAATCACTGCAGGTGGTGATTGCATCCATGTAATTAAAAGATGCTTAACTGGAAGGAAAGTTATGACCAACCTAGATGTATATTCAAAAGCAGAGACATTACTTTGCCAATAACGGTCCGTCTAGTCAAGGCTATGGTGTTTCCAGTGGTCATGTATGGATGTGAAAGTAGGACTGTGAAGAAAGCTGAGGGCCGAAGAATTGATGGTTTTGAACTGTGGTGCTGGGGAAGACTCTTGAGAGTCCCTTGGACTGCAAGGAGATCCAACCAGTCCATTCTAAAGGAGATCAGTCCTGGGTGTTCTTTCGAAGGATTGATGCTAAAGCTGAAACTCCAATACTTTGGCCACCTCATGTAAAGAGTTGACTCATTGGAAAAGACTCTGATGCTGGGAGGGATTGGGGGCAGGAGGAGAAGGGGATGACAGAGGATGAGACAGCTGGATGGCATCACCAACTCGATGGACATGGGTTTGGGTGAACTCTGGAAGTTGGTGATGAACAGGGAGGCCTGGCACGCTGCAATTCATGGGGTTGCAAAGAGTTGGACACAACTGAGTGACTGAACTGAACTGGACACATGTGTGAATGGCAAAGTTTTGTCAAACTGGAGCCTAGACTCATTTATTATTTTCACAGGATAAACATTTGTCATCAAAGCACAGTTCAGTTCAGTTCAGTTTAGTCGCTCAGTCGTGTCCGACTCTTATTTGTCATCAAAGCATAGAGACTTTCTTAAATTAACAAACACTTTCACATTGAATTACAGATAAAGCTCCAATTAATGAGTAATGAGTGATAGTTCTTTAGGGAAATCAGCTTAAATTTGGTGTCCAGTGGAAGCACCTGCAATAAATCAAACAAGCTTAACCAAATGCTGCCTAATAATGAACTTTAGGGAATCTGCTAGAATAAAAAGATAAGAATTATTTGAAGTCGATATACCAATTGACAGTGTGTAGAGAGGAACTTCTTGGAGTGTTTAGATAATTGATGTGAACTGTGGAACACTTAGAGTACTATTTGCTGCAGTTTAATAAACATCCTTGGGTATCTAACTTCTTAGAGTAACCGAGTTGGCAGTGAAAAACCTTTTAAAGTGCTGCAGGTGGTTGGACCAGCTGGAGAGGGAGGTAAAGAAGGTACAATGGAGGGTGAGAGCAGAGAAGCCCCCTCAGTTCAGTTTTACTATTTCATGGGTAAGAGGTAACATGTCACATCCCCTGGACTTGTCTGAATTCCTGGCCTCTGGGCTCCAGGCGAGGGCTGAGACACCTGGAGGTGAGCTAAGCTCAGGAAGAACTGAAGGGGTTGGACTAGGGTCATGGCTAGGGGCGTACCACCTAGACCCAGATGGGAATTCCAAACGCCACAGTGATTATGGCTGTGCCTCACCCCTCAGCCACATGCAACCACCAAATTCAGATTCTCTGCCTCTCACTATGCTGGGTACATTCCTAAGAGGAGCAAAGAAAAGTGTTCAAGGGAAGAAACCTAGAGTCTTCTTTTTCACAAATGCTGACAGAAACACGATGTCAGGGTCTCATCTCAAACGCAGCCTGTCCAATGTCAAGTTCACATTTCCACATAAGCCTGTTTCATCTACATTTCCCACCCCAGTGGATGGCAATGTTGGGAAACAGCAGTTTTCCTGAAATCCTTCAGAACTCACTCCTTTAGCCAACTGGTCACCAAAGTTGGTCAAGTCTACCTTTCATCATTGAGAGGGTAGTAGGGGACCCCTAGAGGCTTGCAGGCACTAGACCAGCAACTTCCCTTGCCTGTGTGGCCACCCGGAATCAAAGGTTGCTTTGTCTTGCTCTCATCCTGCCATCTGTGCCCATGGACTCTGCCGTCCCATATCATCGGTGGAATGGTTCCCCTTGAAGATGCAAGGCTGTATTATGCTGCTATCAGGGACTGCACCATTCTAGTGAACAAAGAAAGAAGTATCCACGAAGAGCAAAGGAACCAAGTGCCATAGGAGTGGCAGAGATGAGAGTCTGAGAAAGGCAGGTGGGGGGCTTAGCCTCAAGATAGGGGCTCAAGCTCACTCAAAAGAAGCACGTATACTGGTAGCGGGTAAGAACTTTTAACAAACTTCTACATAGTTATATCATACTAGTTACATGGTCTCAGCTTTACAATTTTCTGTTCTATAAAATGGTGATGATGATACATCACAGGGTTGTGAAGATTTAATGAGCTAATACATTTACCATGCTTAGAACAGTGTCTGGCACAGAAAAATTCTCAATTTTTAGATTTAATAATAATCCTCATAAAGACCCTCTGAGATAACGTTAGCTCATTTATTCATTCAAGTATATTCATCTAGGGACTCATGAGATCAATGGGATTCACTTAAAGGAGCTTCCTCACAGCCCTGTGGGAAAGACTAGAGAGGACGATGACTAGGCATTATTGTGGTGGGCACAGAGTGCCCAGGTCAAAAAGGGTTGCTGGTTACCTAATTCTGCTGAGGAGAGGCAGGCAGTGCCTCCCAGGTGACGCTTGAAGTGGGTCTGGAAAGTTCACAGCTGCAAAGGCAAGAAATGCATTTGTGCTGCCTTCTGGTGACGGGGCTGGATAGACACATTTCTGAGTTAGGCTGACTCAAGACAGATCTTCCCCCGACCCAGGGATTGAACTCAGGTCTACCACATTCCAGGCAGATGCTTTAACTTCTGAGCCACCAGGGAAGCCTGAGAGGGAGAGAGGGCATGGGAAAAAGTCACGACAGCCTCTTGTCCTGCCCCAAAGACTTGGATCTCAGGTCTAGAGGTGCTGGGGAGTTGCTACATAAGTGCACAGCAGAATGACATGACTGAAGGGTGTTTAGGATAGAGTTACTTATCCTCTGGCATCAGTGTGAAAGGCTATGAGAACAGTGAAGCAAGTGTGTACAGAGGAAGAGAAGGAAATAAATCAATCTCAGCAGTTAGGACTCCCCACTCCTTTTCCTATACTCCCTTGGCACAAGTAACCCAAGCATTAACCTATCAATTCCAAGGTTATATAAGTAAACAGAAGATTACTAACTACAAGTTTGAAAAACTCTGATATTTACATTCCAGCATATAACAGCCCTTAGGACTGTGGAATAAGCTAGATGTATCAGGTAAGTTTGAAGTTAAAAAAAAAAAAAAAAGACCAGAGCCATGTGTATGTTGTCTCAAGACCAGTTTATTTATTGGTATATACACACCCACACTCAACACTCATACACACCCATCCGCCCATTCTTGATGCACTGAGCCAGTACAGTGCTGAGAAGGGACCTGGTAAGACACAGGAAGGTGACGTGGGCAGGGAGGGTATGGGTCACTGGTGAGTCTCCAGATAAAAAGTATATTGATGGTGAGGCAGAAGATATACCAAGCCAAGAACCCTCCATCACTGTATGCATAACCTCGCTGAAATATATCCCAAGATACCCTGAACAGACCTGGATCCTGCTAGCTGCTGGCTTATGATATAACCAAGTAAGATAGGGTTAAGTCACAGAGGAGAAGCTGGGACTGAATTTCCCACTTAGCTAGCCCATCAGAGTTCCCTGAAGGAATCAGATGGCCTTATGGTCTCTGATTGTGAGTTCATCAATCACAGGAATCTGGGGCTCCTCCATAATCTTAACATCCATTACCCAGAGACAGGGGCTCTTTCTCTCCATCCGACTCGTTCTCTGCTCAAGAACTCCTCCAGCTCCATTGCCAGTGGCCTGACAGACAGGAAGGGCAGGCAACAATGAGAGCAAGGGCAGGTGAATATCTTGTCCAGATGCATGGAAGCCCACCCAGCCCCACCACTCTGCAGCAGAAGGCTGTAAGTGTGGCACTGCCCCAGGCTCCATCACTCTTTCTAGACAGGGTTCTCTAACCCTTCATCCAACCTGCTAGCCTAGCCCCTACTCAGACCCAAATCATCAGCTTGCAAACTAGCTGCTCAGCCACCTGAAGGTTGGCACTGTACTGGCCACTCTCCAGGTAACATGCCCCAGGTACTTTTCCTCTCCTCTCACTAGGAGAAGCTCTGGGTTCCATCAACTCACCCTAAACTTGGGTTCCAAACACTTTCAAGCACCTTGGCAGGAGAAGTATGTGAGTGAAGAAGGAGAATTTATTGCAAATGACATTCCTACCAAACCAGGACCTATATCCCTAAGCCCTAAATGCAACCACGCTGCTGGGGAAAGCAACTGAAACTGAGCAGGTCTCAGGAATTTCTGGAGGCAGCCCCTGAACACCAAAAGCACCTTGAACAAAGGGTGACAGTTTGGGGACAAGCAGGAGAATGACAGTCTTCAACAACACTGGATTTCCTGGACCTAGGACATGATTCACTAAAGGGGAAGCTTTATTTTCTTGCTAGGAGATCAGGGGAAGGAAGCCTCAGATTACCTTTTTCCCAAACCAGATTTTAAGATCAGTGTATTAGTATATACTCAATTCACTCACTAGGTACATTTTTGTAGGGCTGGGGTTATCAAAGAAGTGAGCCAGAGGGGGACAGCAAGGGAAGAAATACTGGGAGCACAGCTGGCAGTTCATGGTTAGCTCTGTTCTGCCCCAGAGCCAAGATCCTTCTCCCTCCAGCCCAGCAGCAGCTCTACCCTACAGCTGGGGCAGGAGGCAATTCCCACTGCCACTTGGGCTTAGAGCTACCACAGGACATTGGCTCTCTCTCTAGCTGACCTGCCTGCAACCACTCACTAGGCAGGAGGTCTTAATTTCCCCATGCTTATGCTTGACGTTTGGGATTCAACTTAAACCAGGGCCTAGAATCTCCACCTGAGCCTTCCTTCTTCCCAGGTTCATCATCCTGAGAAAGAATGGGGCCGTCTACATCTCCCAGCCCCCAAAGAGTTCCTGAAGGTGTGGCAGCAGCTACAAGGTGTGGATGAGTCAGGGGAGGGAAAATGGCGGGGGGCGGGGGTGGTTGCCAAAAGCAGACGTAGGCCATGTAGTGCAACCAAGAGACGGACAGAAACCAGAAGGCTAAATAACCCAAGCAAGGAAGTCTGAAGCGCCCTTTCCTTGGAAGGGCCACCCCAGCCCTTGGTGCTGCATCTTGGTCTCCGGTGGAGTGTGTGGTCCAGACCTGTTAGATGCAGAAGACGGGAAGCGGAGTCCGTCTATCTCCGGCTGCCTTTCTCTCCCTGCCGCAGACCCACAAGCATGGACGACCTGGCTGCCTCACACCACCAGGAAACCCAGACACATCCCAGAGAGCCTTACAAGGGACACACGGTGGACTTGGGGTAGCGGGATGCTGAGGGGTAGACGAGTATATTCTGAGAGAGGAGACTAGGAGCCCTGGGAGTAAGGGGAGCCAGCAGGACGGTAAGGGCTATCCGAGCCTGTGAAACCAAGCAGGAGGAAGCTGGCCTTCCGGGGCTGTCGCTAGTCCCGGAAGGCGGAGAGCATGTGTCCGTAGAGATAGTGGGAGCGAGCTGAGAGAGAGAGAGAGAAAGGCATTTACGCAGTGAGTTGGGAGCGACCCCCTGGGAGACGGGTTGCAAGGTATCTGCGGCTCGAAGCGCCCCAAACCTGAGAAAGCAGTAAGGGCAAGCGGCAGTGGGCGCGAGCAGCATGGAGCAGCAGGGCCGGCCCGCCAGCCACGGGCGCGGGGAGGCCTCGAGCCGGCGGACGGCGGGCCGCGGAGCGCCTGCGCCCCGGGCCCGGCCCCCTCACCCCGAGCCGCGGGCACAGCCGTGAAGGACCCGGGGCGGGAGGCGGGCTCAGCAGGAGTAGGTCCGCACTGCTGGGGTCTCCAGTCACCGCGCCCCCGCGCCCCCGCCGTCCGGACTGAGTCAACAGCCGCCGGGGAACACAGAGCGACGGGTTAGCGAGCGCGCAGCTCGCAGGTGGAGCCCTCTCGCCCGCGGCCGCGTTTAACAGCGCCAGCCCGGAACGGCGCGCCCCGCCCCGCCGGCCGCTCACCTTCAGGCGTGATCTTCTTCCGCGGGGACGGTGGAGGGGGCACGGGCCCCACGGTGGACGCGCGGAAAGCTGCCGGGAGCGTGTCGGCCGCGGCACTGAGCGGGGCGCGGCCGTGGGGGTCCCGCGGGCGGAAGCGTTTCCTCCAGGAGGGCGCGCGGCGCAGCGCCTGGTCTTCCCCCTGCACCGGAGGGCGCGCAGAGGCCCGGGGCTAGGGCGCTATGGCCGCCCTTGGTCCCTGCCTGGGAGGGCAGGCAGTGCCTGTTCTAGGGGCACCTTTCCCTTCAGAAACAACGGAGCAAGGTCAAGTCCCGTTTCCGGCCCTCAGCCTTTCCCTGTGGAAAGTGACTGGACGAAGCGGATGGCTCTGGAGAGCCCTCGCGACTCTGAAGGCCCCTGTGTCTAGCGAGGTGCGGTCCCCTGTTCGAATCTGACATCCTGCAGTTTAACTCGGTTTCCCGGTCGCCTCAATCATCTCAAAGTGGGCTTGGGATGCCCACTGACCTTTAAAGTATCCCTCCTCTCAGCTTCATGCATGGGAAGTGGTCACCAGCCAGCCTCCATGGACTCCTTCCTGCCCTTCTGGAGACAATATGGCTGCAGCCCCAGTGTCCTAGAGGAGTGCTGGATCAGGAGCCAGGAGACCTGGCTTCCATTTTACTAGCTGTGTGACCCTCATAGGTGACCTCTCTGAGTTTCAGTTTCATTATGTATAAATGTACAGGCTGCCTATATGCTGGATCTGGGGAGAGCAGTGACAAGGCTAGGTCAGGCAGATGGCCAATCTGAATAGGCTCTTCCAAAGGAGGCAGTGGACAGCACTCCCCTGCTATCTGCCCGCTGTATTGCCAGCCAATCCTCCAAAATAACTGTCTCTGCCAAAGGGCACCCAGAGCCATAACCCTACAGGATGTCCCTCTGCACAAGCCTCCCAACCCACCCTTCAGAGCCCACATCCACCCTCCTTGGCGGCCATGCCTAAAACCCCTCAACCCTTGTGTTGGCAGAACTGTTGCAGGTAGAGTGCTACCAGCGGGACTGAGAGACACCAACCCACCAATTCTCACCTCAACAACCTCTCCCAGCCCCATTAGGGTTTGCTGCTCCTGCCCCGATTAGGCCAAATGTTCCCATCAGTTCTTAGCACCATGTATGTCTGTCATAGCATTTTTAAATGTACTGATGAGATTATGTCATCAATTTATTTCTCTTCTCGTCTTCCTTCTCTCCCCCACCTCCACTTTCAAATTCTAATCTTCATGGGGCAGAGATTTTGTTCTTTTTGTTTCAACCAATATATTCCCCAGCCTCTGAGTAGTGCCTGGGAACACTGTAGGTACTAAATAAATAATTATTAAATGGCAGCTGGCTGTCTATGCACACATCCCACCCCTGAGTTTATGAGGAACTTTCCTCATCAGTTCTGTCTTCCCCATGAACCTATCCTTATCCTAGTCCCGAGACCCTTCTCTTCTGCATGCTTTCTCTCCATTTCCACCTTCAGCCAACACTAAGGTCTTCTTTCTGTTTTTCTCCCCTGTCCTCTAATAGTCAGGCGTTCTTTCTGTTAAGCATCTCCTCATTTCCCTTCAGTCCTGCTATCCCTGTACAGGAGAACTGGATCTAGCCCTCCAGGGCCTTAAAGCTTGAGAAGGGAAACCAAGAACTAGAACTGTCAGAGAACACAGTTCCTAGAGACAACCCAAGATTGCTTATGATGTGCTAGATGGCTGGACAGGAGGCAGGCTCTTGGATCTCCAACCTCCCCCCTGCTACTGCCCCATAGCCCCACATCTCATTATTCATGGGACCTGGCCTTCTACTTTAAGCTTCCTTTTAAAAAATCAGTTCTCTCCAGCCCTACATCCAACTGCATCCCAGAAAGACCACTACATTGCCAAGATAATATCACCTACTCAATAACTCCACCTCAATGTCTGAAGCCTGGTATCTCCACTTTTAGGAGGCAATGGAATGTAGGAAAAAGAATACAGCAATCAGATACACTTTTGCTCGAGTCTTGCTCTGCCACATACCAGCCTATGACTGTAGATAAGTTACCTGTGACAGCAAGTTACCTCTTTGATCTTCAATTTCATCTGTAAGATGGGATAATAACCTGTCTCGTGATTATTACTAGCATAAAATAAGATGTCTGCCATCACTTCACTACCATGCCTTGCCCTATGCCTGGCTTTGAATAGGCATTCAAAGACTATTTTTGTCAGGACTGAAGAAGTAAAGAGCTCTCTAAATTAGAAAGCACCATTCAAAGATTTATGAGAAAGCTATATCAAAGAAAGCTTAGATCCTAGCGTATGGGAAATAAGTAGGAAGGTCCTCCTTGTAGGAGCATTGGGAAGATTCAGATCTCAGAACGGGGACACCTAGTGGGGTTTGGCAGTTTATCTCTTTGACTGAAATGCACACACATACACACATGTGATAAATAACACACTCCAAATTTCAAGGTACCTCTGTGAAGAAAACACCCCTTTACAAATTCTGTGTGTTTCTAAGTGTGTCCTATCTACCAAGGCAGAGTAGTCATTCCACACATGGGTTTTATTCCTGCTAAACCCAACCAAGAAAAGATTAACTGATAAGTAGGTAATACTAATGGTGTCCCACAAGGAGGCCCAGGAGTCTAAAGAGAGGCAGTGATGGGGTGGGGGTGCAAACAAAGGGAAGCTGCACAGAAAATGGGGATCAGCAGATCTGACTGAAGATGGAGAAACTAAAAATAAAGAGTCTGGGCTCTTTTTTAACTTGTTTGAAACCAAGGCAGGTAAAGCGGACCTGACAGGGAGGGCAGGCAAGGCTGATGATAGGAAAGTGAGTAGGGAGGCGGAAGGGGAGAGAAGGCAGGCACTGAGGGGACTGTGTCCTCAGGAAACCTATGTGCTAGCAGGCATCTCTTACAGAAGTATTATGGCCAGAACTTAGGAGTCTTCCCAGAAACAGTCCAGCCTAAACTTGAGAGGAAGGCCTGACAAAATCTAGTTGGAAGAGACTTTCTTCAGTGACCAGGGTACATGAGTAAAACTAGAGGGGAAGCTGGGATGGTAGCAGCCTGAGCCATGTGTTTAACTACGTCACACTGAACTGAGGAACATGTGAGCAAACCTGTCATTGAATGACCTCAGTGTAACTTCCACCTCCAAACAATCACACTGCTGGGCGGGTTGGAAACTTTATGATCAGGCTGGAGATGTGCTTTGCTGACAACACTGAAAAGAGGAGGTCTAAGAGATACAGTTGGAGAAGGCAGTGGCACCCCACTCCTGTACTCTTGCCTGGAAAATCCCATGGACGGAGGAGCCTGGTAGGCTGCAGTCCATGGGGTCTCTAAGAGTCAGACAAGACTGAGCAACTTCCCTTTCACTTTTCACTTTCATGCATTGGAGAAGGAAATGGCAACCCACTCCAGTGTTCTTGCCTGGAGACTCCCAGGGACGGAGGAGCCTGGTGGGCTGCCGTCTATGGGGTCACACAGAGTCGGACATGACTGAAGCGACTTAGCAGCAGCAGCAGCAGCAAGAGATACAGTAAAAGGTATGATCCCAAAGAGACTGCCCTTGGGAGAAACCTCTGAGCTTCTGTAGTTAGGAGGTTTGGGGCACAGAGTTTGAAAATGCTAGAGGTTCAAGGAAGGAGTTTCATAGAGACTTCTCTAGGCCTATTGCTAGGCCTGTTTCTGCCTCCTCAACCCCCTCACATCATCCCCATCCTCTATGGCTCTCCTCTTTTAGGTTCCTCCACCAATCATCAACCCAAGGAAAGAACTCATGAACTTCAATGAAGCAGCAGTGACCACCAAATCTTCAAGGTCCCCAGTTCACAGTCAGGTACTCACATCATCTAGCTTCCGGTCTGTGCCCAAAGCCAACAGGTTGTTGAACTCTCTCTCCAACACTTGGCGTGCCTAGAGTCCACAAGGTGAGACAGGGAGAGTAGGGAGGGGCTACGGTTAATGACTTCCAATACCATCTTTCACCTGTTTTGTAGGGAGTACAAGGGTAGAGATGGGGTTTTCAGTTCATTTAACCCACTGGCCTTTGATACTGTTCCTTTAGGCCTGACCTTGGTGTCCTCCTACAAGTCAAACCGTAAACCTTAGGATTTTTTCATATGGAGCTAATTAGAAAACTATAATTAAAAAACAACAACTATAGAACACATGGATGGACAGCCTTCACCTACTGGGGGAAAAAACCAACAGTTTGTCTATGAGGGAATATCACGGCATATTACTTCTCTGAAGGGGTAAATATTCATGGACATGGATAATAAAGATTTATTTAGATTATATAAATGTATTTTATGAGGTTCCAAATAAAAATTTTAACTTAGGAGACTGCTCAGTCATGGATATTGGTAGCCCTTAGGCTGTGTGGGGCATAAAGGCCTTCTGTAGGCCTCCTAGTACTTTAACTCACTAGGAGATTTGAGAAATGCCAGAAACAAGGAAGTTTTCAAAATTGCCACCAGATATTTTTAACCATTTTTAATGAAGGATTCCATATTGGACCAGATCCTACTTCCCTTAATAGCTAAGCTAAATGCATGGGTCAGAAAAACAAGAATGGTTAGAGAGCAACAGAGTGGTAGCCCTGCCACTGTTTACAGATGTACTGCTATCCACAAAAACTGGATGTATGTAGAGACAGGAAACAAGACAAAACAAGCCCATTTCTGAGTAGAAAATACTAACCATAGAATTCTGTGAGGACGGTCTTTGTTGGTAATGGGAACATAATTTTTTATAAATGATCAAAAAGGAGATGCACAGTTAATTTTCAAGTATCCAGATGACACTGTTCCCCTGGGTAGTGAAAAATGACCATGAAGCTGTGTAAGTGGGCAAGAAGGTGACCAATGAGGCTGGAGGTGGATAATCATAGAGATATTGCATTTTGTGGGGAAATCTCAGTTCTTCCTAGAGAACAAGGGGAATCTGTGTGATCCATTCTGACTGGTGGGGATGGGTCACTATAAAGAGACTACAGGACACCCTGGGCTTGTGTGCTGCCATCACCCCTAAAAGGCCAACACACCACCAAAATTACGAGACAATTCAACACTACCTTGCACAAGCAAAAACTTGTCTGTTCCCAGAATAGCTTGTGCAGCTCTGGTGGTTGAATTTCAGAAGATATATGACAGCTGCAAACAGTCCAGACAAGGGTAGCTAAAATGATCAGGGCATGGAAACAACTCTATATGAGAAAGGCTAAAAGAATTAAGACCACTGTGTCTGGAAAGACAAAGCCTCAGACCCAGAGGTAGCACAATCAGGGTTTATGAAATGACAGAAAGTAGAACGAGTCAAAAACAAACATCTGTACCAAATCATAGACAATTAGGATGAGGCAGTTGTCCTCCCCAGGAGGAGCCCAATGTGAATTACATTTAGGAGAAATAAAATCAGGAAGTACTTTACACAACAGGTAGTAATTCTAGAGTCCATTATCCACAGGAAGTTAAAAGGGTCAACATAAATAAGTTCAAGAGAATTTAGATATATTCTTAGATGATAGCTCCATAATAAATATGAAATGTAATGGAAGGAGATGTCTAATCTTTTGAGCTGTTGACAGGGAGACAAAGCCTGGGCATGGAGCAGCTCTGGGCTGTTATTTGGTATATTTAGCTTTCTTAAACCTAGGGACCCAGGAGCAGATCCCTAGGATGGGAAACAAAGGAGATACAAGTTCTCTGGTCCTTTTGGGCCCTAGGGCTAGGGTTATTCATTTTCCTCTATGAATAGTCAGGTCAGAAAAGCAACTTGGGGAAAAGTCTCAACTGCAATGGTGTGGCTGGGAGGAGATGGAGGTGCCCACTGTGGTGGCACCAGGCCTGTGTTGAGCGTGTTCTGTTTGTGAGGAACACTTGTTTCCTAGGGAACTTGGTTATGCACAAGGACCACTTGGAGGTTTGAGGACATTTGTGATCCCCTCTAGGACACGCCTCCTGCCGATCCATAAACCTATGCATATCAGAGGGAGAGAAAGCAAGAGAAAGGGAGACCAAGATTGAGACTGATGACAAGGATGCCCACCTGGGTATTTTGTGTGGGTATCTGGAGAACCAGGGCCAGTGTGTTGTGGTCAAAGTTCTCATCCAGAGCCAGCAAAGCGCCATGCACACCACTCTCATGGAGGTTTCCTGCGTAGTCCCGGAGCCCAATAGACTGGACCCAATGAACTACCTGGTCATTGGTCCAGACTAGCACATCTGGAGGGTGGGGGCAGAAAAGCAGCAGAGACAGGTGTGGCCAAGGCCTCTCCAGGGACAGAAATGGAGGTCCCTGGACCCAGATCCCCAGTCTACCCTGTTTGTATTGGCTCCTACCCACTCCCACCCCCCTTAACTTTCCACATCTTCTTTCTGTCCTCCCTGGCACCTGAGCTCTTGGAGAACCAGCCCATACTACTCCATTCTTGTCAGCCTGCAGGTTCAGGCCATAGGCTTTCTCCCCAGAGCCCCTGTATCAGGCATCCCCTGTCCCTAAGCAGGAATGGCCCTTTTCTTAGTCTTTCTACCTTCAAGGTCTCTCCTAAGACTTGCCTTTCTTTCCTGTCAAACCCCACCCAGAGGACCAAATTTTCTGAGCACTTTCTCAGATCCTTGCATTTGTCTGGTTGGTGGTCCTGTCTTGTGTGTGGGGCGGGGGCTGTTTCTTCTCCAACAGATGGCAGCATCCTCTGGGCAGAGCCTGTGCCTCCCTACAGGCTCTGCCTTCCCGCTCAGATTTGGATCTCCGCTGTGGCACAGGATGCCTCTCCTGTCTTCCCTCAGCCAGAGGCCGGTCCGTGCAGGCCCTCGTCCCCCCAGGCTGCTTCCACAACCCTCAGAGGAGGCTCCATCGAGCCTGATAGGCTTACCCTTGATCTCATGCTGGCTTTCCTCCCGCCGCTTCTCCAGCTCCTTCCGGTCATAATTCAGCCTCTTCAGGCACATGATGCCATACTGAAGACTGGTTCTGCAGGCACACAGCCCCCCTGAGCCAGAGCCTCAGTGGGGTTGCATTTCAACCTCATCTGCTCCATATCCAGCACCAGTCACAGCACATTGAGACCTACATCCTCCAGCACAAAGAGCATCCCAGCCTGCTCCTTCTCCGCCTTCCCCAGGGCTTAGACATGATCCATTCAAGGGTTACTTCCCTCTCTCTGCCTACCCTACCCATCTTCCCTCTAAGCCAGGGTGTGGGCTTGACTGATGAAGGAAACTTCTTTGAATGATAGCAACATGTCCTTCTCTCTCCAGGGTCTGAAATGACTAAGACCCCTACAGACACTCCTTTGTGTGCCCATTTCATTGAGTCCCTAAAATGGCCTATGGTATGACCTGCCCCTATGCTGACAGCCCCGCTGTTCCTCAGACACAGCAGGCATGCTTGGCCTCTGTGCCTTGGGGCCTTTATAGTGGCTGCTCCTTCTGACTGTGACATCCCTCCCCCTTAGACAGCTACATGGCTCACCCTCCTGTCTCTTTAAGTTTTTGCTCAAATGTATTTCAAGTTGAGTAGTTGTTACCTTGTCCACCTGATTTAAACTGCAACATCATCAGCATCACCCCCAGCCCATATTCCCAATCCACCTTACTCTGGTCTAATTTTTTTCCTACCACCTTTTATCTATTAACATTCTGCATATTTATAATTCCTTGCTATGTCTCCCACTTACAATGTAACTGGAAGCTTTGTTTTTTCACTGATGTATCTTAAATCCCTAGAATGGTGCTTGACACAGTCTATAAATGTAAACATCATAAATGCTAAATGGATTACATGAGATAATTCACATAAACTATTAAAGTACTTTAAACTGTACCAGGTGCATAGTATGTACTCAGTAAAAAATGACGAAGCCAGGCCAAAACCCAAAGACTGTAGAAGGGACCCCGCAGGCTATCAGTCCAAGTTCCAACCTAATGCAAGAGTGACCTCTTTAACAACCTTCTGAGTATTATGAACACCTGTGCCTGAACACTTCTGGTGACAGGGAACTCACTACCTCTCAGTGCAGCTCATTCCACCTTGAGCAGCTTTCCTTGTAGTGTTCTTTAAACTTGAACACTACTCTGTCATTCAGCCTCTCTGGATTTTATCATCTATAAAGTGGAGGAATAGAATTGAAGGTCTCTCCCAACTTCAACTGCTTTTGACTATAGAGGTCATTGCTTTGTGAGATTAAATTATGCTGGATTGCTCCCGACTTTTCTTACCTCAGTTCTACCCAGGTAGCCCATATGCCTAGAAAAAAATCCCTTATAGCTCAGAGACACCATTTCTAGGAACTGTTTTCTGGCTCATGACCTTTAAGCCTTTTGGTCCCCTAGAAGGAGGGCAGATGCACACAGATCTCCTAACTGGAAATGCCTCTGTCTAACTGCAATCTTAGTAAAATTTCAATACAGTTCCTATGACTTTCAAAAAGCTGTTGTATGGTATAGCAGAAATATAAAGCCCTTAATGTCAGATCAGTCTGGGTCTGAATGCCAGCTGTGCCACTCTCCAGCTGAGTGGCACTTGGCATATATGAAACAGGGATAGTGCCTCTCCTGCAGAATCACCGTGAGCATTAAAGGTGATCCTGTATGTTAGGGTTTAGCCCAGCCCCTGAAATATAAGAGGCACTCAGTAATGGTACCACTCATAGGAGGACATTGCTGATTATTGTGTGTGTTTGTTCTCATATCAAAATCGGAGATTCTCATGGAAACCTGCTCAATGGAATACTATGGTCTAAGGAAAAGCGCTCTCAGTGAGGTGTCGAGAAAGAATGTTGGCCCCATTGTGCAGCCACTTGACTTGAGGCCTGGTGACACTCAATCTCTATTGGACTTGTTTTCTCCATCTGTGAAAGAAGTTTTTTAAAAACTTCTTTTTAAAAAAGAAGGGATATTTAATATCCCTTCTTCATCGTTAAAAATTATAACTTAAAAAACATTTTTTAAAGATGAGAATATGCTTATCAAATACTAAGTGGAATGAAAGCAGTTATAGACATAATTGAGGTAATAAGGAATGCAGAAATGCTTCATTAACTCTGAAGTACTGATGATTTGGGTCTGCATCTGGAACCATGTGTATAGGCTGAGTCTCTCTCCTGGGACCTGGGCAAAGGGTCAGAGGAAGACTTCTATAACGCTGGGCAGGGCTGGCCTACCAGATCCTCAAGCAGCCAAGGCACATCTCAGCTTGGTGGGCAATGGCCCTTCTCTCCCAGCCCCATCAATCACTCAGTGAGGACAGGTGCAGCTAGGTCTGGCAGTCTCCCAGACTGACAGGGACAAAAGAGTGCCTTTCAGCCCTAGCGGTGAGGGGGGAGGGCAGACACAGCTAAGGGTTCCAGCACAGGAGGTTCTCTGGCATGGTGGCATGGTTTGCGTCGGGCAACTTGCATTCTGATAGTATCCCTGAGTGACCTTGGGCTGCTACTCCTTCCTATCCCTCAGTTTCCTCACCCATAAAAATATGGAGGCTAACTAATCTCTTCCAAATATAATTTGTTCTTTATGAGTTGGAGAGACCAAGGGACACCTGCAGAGTCCAAATAGAACTTTGAAAAGCCACACACTCTCAGCTGTAACCTTTGACACATTAACCACTCAAGGCAAAAGACCTGGCTCAGATAGTTGGTATGATGTGAAGCTGAATGTTAAAAAGGACTTCCTAAAAACTATAAACTCCTGAAACTATTACCACCCACTTTACTCTCCCACCCAAATGCCAGCTGGGGTCAAGCATATATTTCAAATGAGTGAAGCAGGCTGGAGGGGCTGGGAGGACCTGGGGAATACCTATGTTTTAGGAGGGCTGCCTCCCTAGCTCCACCTGGTTGTTTCCATGGTCCTGTTTTTCAAGAGAAGCCAGACATCCAGAATTCTGTGTAATATTTCTTAATGTTTAAATGTTGGCAACTAAAGTCATAATTTTAAAAATACAATGTAGGCCAAACAAAATACATTAGTGAGCCAAATTCTGCCCTCAGGCTACCAGTTGGTGACCTCCATTGCAGACATTTTTGCATAGATCTGTCAATATAGAGAAGGACACTGGATAACTTCCTGTACAAAAAGGATGTATTTTTAAAGCTGAGAGGCTCAGATCTAGGATGTCAGCAGAGCAAGAATCCAGATAGAACTTTCCTCTGATCTTGTAAGGAATTAGGCACCTAAAATAGATGCTGGGTTCAGTATGCGTCTTCTCTGGATACATGTAGGGAATTCAGCAAGCCCAGTGACAAGAAATAAAATTTGTATCTATGAGGAAATTTTTCCCAGTGAAGCTAAAAAGAAATGACTGTGTCTTAAAGAGTTGGAGGTAAGAGGATTGAGAGGGTAACAGGCAGGAAAGCCAGGGGTCTCCAAATGGAGTAAATAGGTTGCAAATGTAAGACATTTTTATCTCTCTTAAGCAGCAGGAGGAAACAAACCAGCAATCTTTTTTTCCTTCTCTATACAAATTTAAAAGGAGGTTTCTCTTAAAATACTGTGTTGCCATAATGACACCTGGTTTCACCTGAAGTTAACTATTCTCAAACCTTGAGATAACCAATGCATTTTTCTTATGGAAATATTTGTCTTAAACTATGTTAATGTACTATGCATTTATCCCAGACTGTCTTCAAGTCAGTTTCGCCTAATGGCTCAGAACAGATTTGACAAACCAGTATGTTATACTCATACATTGTTCTCCTAATCTATGTAAATGAAACTATTTGTATGGCAATCTGCCCTTCTACAAGATTCAAGTCAATCGTTTTATGGCCCGGGATGAATAATCTGGTGCCAAGATTATCCCAAAATGCATCTTATGGATGAGGGGCCTGGTGCCATTCTGAGTTTTAAGACATTCCTTTCTTTCATTAACAGACTGCTAGTGACTATATAACATCCAGCTGAAGACTAGCAGCGGGGTACTCTTTCTGCCCCCTTCTGATGCCTATGTCAGAAGCTTTCTCTATCTCTGTTATACTTTAATAAAACTTTATTACACAAAAGCTCTGAGCGATCAAGCCTTGTCTCTGGCCCCGGACTGAATTCTTCTCCTCTGGAGGCCAAGAATCCTGGCGTCTTTTCATTCAGCAACAACCTTTCAGGACTAAACCCTCAAATTGCAGTGGAGACAAAGATTTGACTTTCCGTAAATGGAGATCTGTCACTATCCCAAACTGGTAAAGAAAAAGCACCTCTATTCCTGGAGACAGACCCCCAGAACTGGGGGAGACCTGTGCTGGGAGGCGGCCGTGGGCTCCAGCCTGGCTCACCGGTGGGAGCTGTCCACCATCTTCAGGTGGACCCGCAGGTCCTTCTTGGTGAGGTGATCCAGCATGCGAGCATCCACGAGGCACTCCATGAAGTAGCTGCGGTACTGGGGGAGCCCCAGGCTGGGGAGCCACTGGTTTCCAATCCACTCGTGGTTCATATCCCCATAGACCAGGGTCTGAGGAACAAGATGGAGGAGGATGGGGGCAAAGGCAGCGTCAGCAGGTTGCAGCTAGTGTATTGTTGAGAGAAGTCTTACTCCAACGTCCACGGCAATTCAATAAAATCGCAGCTTACTTTCACTGAGAGGCTGGGGAACAATGTCTGAGTATAACATACTGATTTGTCAAGTGGGAGATGGGGATTTTTAATGGAATTTTTTAAACCCTGAAATGATGTATTTCTACTCACTTATCAATTATCTACAGTAATGAAAAGAAGCATCTATCTAGGCAGCAGATAATAGGAACTCCTTCCCATCAACTTGAAAGGCATTTGTGGTGCTGTAAGGCAGGCCTGCCTTCCTGATTTCCAGTCAGCCACAAGCCTGCTGAGTCCAAGGGCTGCTTTCTAGAGGACCTGCAGAGTGGCTAAGAAAGCCAGTCTTTCTTGGGAAACTGTCTTCATATGATCCACAAGGGATTGTGTTTGACTAAAGATGTAAAAAAAAAAATGAAGTAAGGTGACCTGTGCCTGAATAGCCAGCGCTCTTCTCTAAGGCTTGGTGGTCTCTCCAGAAATCCTCTAGGTCCTTTGTATGCTGCCTCCCCACCCCCAACACAGCATGTGCACCACCCCCTACCCAGTCTGGTTCTGAGAGGCCTGCTCCAGTTAGTCACTGCCTCCTGTCTTGTGGGCAGGGACCTCTCTGACCATCTATCCTTAGAAAGAATTTTAATGGCAACCCTCCATCACTCTTTTTACCTAATCTGACTTTTTTAGAACTGAAAATTTTATCTTCATTATCTTTTAAAAAATAGTTCATACATATAAAATATATGCAGCATATGTTCATTGCAAAGCATAAAGATGAAGTTAACATCTCTGGATGTCCTCCACTGCAGCCTCCATCCCTGTGTCTTCCCCAGCTTGTGCCCTGCTCCCTTGAGAGGAAACACCTCTCCTGAGTTTTCTATCATTCCCCTGCTTGAGAAAATGGTTTATCGGTTCTTATGGTCACTGATGCATACTTCTTTAAATAATATAATTACATTTGCTTGGTTGAGAGTTTTAATAGAAAATCTTTTGGGACTTATAGTTTTCATGTTACATTATATGTATGTCATTTATTTCCTCTGCTGAATAGTATTTTACTATGACAATATACTGTAACTGATCAGTCCAGTCTACTATTGCTGCTGTTACCCAGGAAGTATAAACAGTGCTGCTCTGTGCTTCATTTTAATTCATGGCACTCATATCTATCTGACATACTGTCCATTTATTTGTTTATTTACTGTCTATCTCTCCACTAGAATATAAACCCCAGGAGGGCTAAGTTTGCTTACTTCTGTAGAGCAAGGCCTAATACCTAGTAGCTGCTCAATAAATCCTTGCTAAGTGAATGAACGAAAGCCCTTTGCTAAGCTCACCAGGGGTACCCCCAAGAGGGTCAGGAAGAGGAAGAGGATTCATACAAATGATCTCAATACTCCTGGGAAGGGTGTCAAACTGAGGGGAAGAGGCAGGCATGCTGGGGGCACAGCCATCCAAGGCTCCTCACCTGCCATGGTAAAAACCAGAGGTAACGCAAGGGGACTGAGGAAGGAAGGAGGTGGGGCTTCAGCAGAGGAGAAAATCTGTGCCCAGGGCTATTCGTGTAAAGAGGGACTTAAAAGACCAGGGCTCAGAGTCCTCCAGGAGCAAACCTGCTGGGAGAATACCACCCCAGACTGCTGCGAGTTGGTTCTGAACAAGGGGACAGGGTCTTACCTGAGCCCAGCTGCCCTCCTCACTGTCCTGGGAACAAGTGCAGCATGCCGGGGGAAAGAGGCAAAGTCAAGAAACCTGGCAGCCTCCACCCAAGGCCCCATCAGGAAGAAAGAGCAGACACCCCAGCAGCGGGATGGTGACTAGGGAAAGCTTGCTGGGATGGTTTCAGCACAGAAGGCTGGTGCACATGCCTGTGTTTGCAGTGAAAGGGGATCAAATGTGTGTATGGCAGAATCACAGCCAGCCAAGTTCCCAGGTCCTCATCACCCTCCCTGTTCTTTCTCCAAGGATCCAGTGCAAGGGCAAAGACTGGCTTCATGTCTGTAGCCGGGCAAGATTTTCCTAAGCCCTCCTCTTCTCTGCAGTACATCAGGAGCCTAGCGTGAGCCTGTGAGCCCCCTGGGATGCACCCCCATCCCCACGAACTATTTCCATTCTCACTTCTTTCCCACCAACCCAACACTCTGAGAGCAGAACTCCATCAAACAGCAGGGATCCCAATCTTATACTGTATCAGCTGCAACCCCCTTTGACTTCCTATAACCTTCCCCTCATCCTCATGCAAGTCATCAGTCCTAATCCCAGACCCAGGACCCAGGGCCTGACTCACTGTTTTAGTGGATGCTGCCAGAGTTTCCATCTCTTCGTGGGTGACCCAGACATTCCCAGAAGACTGCAGGCAGAGAAGAAACCTAGCTGGTCCTGTGTGGGGGTGCCTAGGCTCCCTATCAGGCTGAGAGCCTCAAGGACAAGGACAGAGCTGCCTTCCCCAAGTCCTGTCACAGGCCCAGCCCAGAATTCTGCAGTCCAGCTCTGAGCAGCTCTCTTTTATCACCATGTCTGCCCTGCTTAGCACCGTGTCTGGCACACAGAAGTATTCAGCAAATGTTTTCTGAATGAATATGAATAAATGATGTGAATCTGATGTAAGGACTAATCCAATCACGGAGATGGGCTACAGTGAAATATTTCCTCTGGGCCTCTATGGAGAGGTTTACATTCTTCTGGAGAGGTTGGAGGGCCAGAATTTACAAATGCCCTATTCCCTCTGCTTCCCACAAAGGCCCTGTTTGCAAACTCTGCCCAAAGATCTAGAATTCCTGGCAGAGGAAGAATTGGGGAGATGGAGCTCATGGGCGGTATGTGGGAGGCAGGGAATTACACCTGCTGAGATCCTGCTGAATCAGTGTTACCACCTCTTGGAGGCCAGGTGGGACCCTTTGTGGGGACAGGAAGTAAGGGGCAGGACTCAATGCTACTATCTTCCCAATGACCCATGGGAAACTTTGCAGACACTATTCTGGGGCTTCTGAAAATATTCTAGGTGAGGGAGAGGCCACTCACAGTCCTGGAGGTGGGTGGGGCAGAGGGGCTGGTCAGTGACACCATCTCCTGGATGGCCAGCCGGAGCTTGAGCCGGTGCAGGGCATTGCTGATGCCAATTTCTCGCTGGATCTCTGTGTCCGATAGGGCTGACATGATGGCGCCACTCTTGACGTTGGCCCGGCAGGCTGCCACATACCAAGCAGGCATCCCCACCCAGAGCTGCAGATATGAGGCACAGAGGGTAAATTCAGCCCCTTGCCAAGATCTGGGCTTCACTCAATACTGAGAGGCAATGGTCAGGCCTCATCCATGGTACCAGAATAGCAAATGCAGAGCAGAGGAATTTAGACATGTAGAAATGACCATCACCAATGCTTTTTCTCATTTAACAGGAAACTCTGAGGCCTGGGAAGGTGAAGGGATTTTACCAACACTGCATGGGTGATCAGCTCCTGGGGATAGCTACAGGAAAAGTGAAACCACCTGGAAAGTCTTATAGCTCAGTGATAATTAATTCCCAGACTTAGCCACCCGAGAGACATCAGAATATAACATCCACTATGTCCTCCAAAGTAACAGGTGTGCAAGTTTGGGGAAAGGGAGTGTTGGCTAAGTGCTAGATATGGCACTGTGCACTTCGCAGGGGAAAAACATGCTGGGAAAATTTTAGAAATACCACCCCTGTGCCTAAGGAGTCCTGTCCTTTCTCACGCACCCTTCCCACCAGACCTGAGTAGACTTGGATGCCCTTTGCCCAGGTTTACCTCTAGCCAGGAGACCACAGTAGGGCCGTCCCACTGGGCAAAGGACGTTCCTTTTCTCCGGGCATCTTCAAGCAGCTGGTGTCTTTTGGGAACAACAACAACAGATTCACTAGTCCTTTTTTCTTTGTCAACCATGCTTACTCTCAGGGACCATGGGCTCTGCCAAGATGTGGACTCCCACTACCCCAGCTCACCACAGGACTGCCACCTTTGCTCTACGCCTGAAACAGTGTAACATGAAGCCATGAGGAGCAACACCTCTCCATTCCCAGAGGTGAGGGCTTTCAGGTTGTTTGCACATGGCCTGAAACACAGACATTTTAGTTTGATCTGTCAGAGATCCCAGGTGCTGGGTCATAGCACACTTGTCTCCTTCTCCTAAAGCACCCGTCTCCTTGCTCAGGTCATCCTAAGAACAATCTCCCAGCTCCCACTTAGACCAGGCCAACTCAGTTCAGAAAGGGCCTTGCTGGGCTCTGACTGCCTGAGCTCAGCCCCATGGCAGTCCTGGGGGACGAAAGTGAGTGAAGGGCTGGATCCCACCTTGGCAGAGCCTAGCCTGTGCTTCTTACTTCTTCTTCAGCCTCCGGTCCTTTTCTGCCTGGGTTCCCAGCTTGGCAGGCACCATGGGCTCCTGCAGACCGAGCTCAGAATCTGTTAGTAGTACAACTAGAATGGAAGAGACGGCATATCAGCTAGGTCCTCTGCTTCTCCTTCCAAGGCCTGGGTCAGGACTGGAGAGCAGGCCAGCAGGACGCGCCTCAGCATAGGAGAGCCTGCGGGCCTGAGGGGACCACCCATTCTTCCTGGAGCCTCCACACAACATCCCTACAACCCGGCAGTCCCACAGTGGCATCAAGTGGGTCACCCCGAGCCCAAAGAGCCTTCCCCTGGGGGCCTAAGCTCTCTAAGTGTTTTCCAGCCAGATGGCTAGAAGTTGTTCCACCCTAACAGCAGCAGAATCCTAGCAGAACTTGTCCCTCCTCCAGACCAAGCTGCGAAGAAAACTCGGAGAGCCAGAGTGGGCTTTGGGCTCAGCCAGGATTAGTGTGGCCTGGGCTGGGGTGGGGAAATAGGCATGCTCAGAGAAGTGTGTCTGGGTCCCTTTCTCAGGGACACTCACTTGCACAAATCACAAAATGGAACATGCATGGCTCTGTCGTCTTAAGGATCTCCTGAACTGATGCCAGAGTTCATGGCAGGGGCAGCATTGTAGAATTCATTTAAGTCCCAGTCACTCCTCACAAGTATACAGGGGACAGAGGATAATCCAGAAATCAGTCTGCAATGCTGTTTTACCTTTAGGTGCCAACATGGTGTGGGCAACATAGGAAATCATAAGGCTTCAACACAAGATGCCTCTTGTACTGCCAGAGCTTCTCAGCCCTGGCCCCTCCCATCTGTGGCTGGCTCCATAATATATTTTACAAGGCCTTTATGAGCTAGCCCCAGCCTAGGATCTAAACCCACCTCTTCCATTTCTCCCACACCCTTCCCTCCCCACTCTGAAAAGATTCAACTATGTACAAAACTCTCATACCTACCCTCTCCCCCTCTCTCACACAAATCCTTCTTCTTGGCTAATTCCCACTTAGCCTTCAAGCTTCTGCCCAGGTGTTGCCCAGCAGAGAAAGTCACTCCCATCACTCCCACTGCTCCATAACTGATCTCTGAGTTCCAGAAGCATATTGCTATCTTAATATTGTTTTGGAATCATCTTTTTCTTTTTCATTAGAGACTGAACTCCTTGAAGGAATGACTACTGATACCTACTATGAAGCCTTGCTTACTACAGTAGTTAATAAATGTCTGTTGAGCAAATAACTGGATAGATGAGGGCAACAAAAGGAGGAAGGGAGGGAAAGGAAGAAAGGAAAGAAGAAACAGGGGAAGGGACAGGAAGACAGCTAACATTTATGGTGTACCTACCACATGCCAAGCACACACTGTAACTTTATATTATCATAGAGGTGTTAATAATGCTACCCTTGCCCAAGTACTTACTTGACTACAGTGTCTACCAAGTTATGATTAGGCATTAGGATATTTTGAGTCTTGGAGGCAAGATATACTAGGAATTAACAAGTGACTCTCCTAGGAGAAAAAAAGTCCAAGAAATTTCTCCTGAAGGTCCTGAGCACAGTACACTAGAAAACCTCCAAACTGGAAGAAACCTCAGAGGTCCAACCTCACACTTGATACAGGAAGCCCTTCTACAGTATACCAAATAAACAATCATTCATCTGATGCCTGACACTTCTCACGGCAGGAACTACCACCTCATGAAGCAGCCCTTCCAGCTGTGAAACAGCTCTGACAGAAAACTGCTTCTCTGGAGCGGAATCTCGGTGTCTGTGGCTTCTGCCCGCTGGTCCCTGGCAGAGAAGGCTGGATCCAAGGACACCCTCCTGCTTCTCCCCTACTCACACCCATTTACTAGGCTTAGACAGAGACCATGGCCTGTGGGTCCATCCCGGCTTGGCTGGATCAGCCTGCCTTTCTCCTTCTTCCCAAACAGGCGGCCGATGGATGATTTGATGCCCTTGCGCTTGGCACCCTTGTGCAAGGAGTCCTGGCTGCTGTTGCTGCTGCTGGGGTTGCTGCCTGGATCCTCCAGAGCACTACAGGATGACAGCCAGGATGGGGTGGGATGAAAAGAAATATACTTAAATTACAGCATGAGAGATAGGAGCTAGATTTCAGGAAGAACTTACAGTAAGTGTCAGAATTGAAAGGGTAAGGGGGTATGATCAGAGCATGGGACCAAAAGAGACATGGAAATGTCCTTCTCTCATGGTGTTTCAAAGAGAAGTGAGATGTTCAGACACCTAGGACAGGTGAGATTCAGCCTGTTCAGAGGCAGAGAGAGGCATGAGGTAAACTTGGGGATGAAGAGGCTTGAGATGGGGTCTGCTCCATTTACCTCTTGCCTTCTTCCTGGCTCAGGGCTGGGTGGCCAAGCTTTTCTAGCTGCAGTGTCCTGGGTGAGGAAGGAGGAGAAGTCTCACATTTTATGGTGGCTTTATCCTCTCGGTTCTCTTCCCAAGACACTGGTGACTGAACAGACAGTGGAGCCGTCAGGGGGTAGAGGGAGAGATCGGGGGCTTGCTGACCCAGCCCAGACAGGCGGAGGGGTGTAGAGAGCAGCAGAGGGGAGGCCCTGCCGGGGCCTCTCAGAGTTCAGACTCAGACTCAAGGGCCCATGGAGGAGAAGTTGAAAGGGAAAGGCGGGGGAAAATTAACCTGTTAGTACCTGGGTCATCAGGCAGCACTCACCAGCAGCTTCCTCCTATGCTTTCTTAAGTCACTGGGCTGGAAGAGAGAGTGACAGGTGAGCTTAGACTCATCTTTTGGATGCTTGAATGTCTACCCTAAGGGGAACCCAGTGGTCTTAGGATGAGAAGATAGAACTCAGCGCCTTATACAGGCCTGAAGAGAATATCACAGCAAAACAAACCAACAAAACATTAGCTTTCAGAGGGCTTCCTCTGAAAGAGAGAAAGATGTATGGGCGCTGGGTGAGTTTCTTAAGCATTATCCAAGGGGAGAGGGCAAGAAAGTAGCCACATATCTCTTTCCAAACCCAGAAGGATGTGCTGGTAACCTGGCATGCCAAGGTCTATACACATCATAAGAAGAAAATGCTGTGAGGTGACCCAACTGAGAGTGAGCCCTGCAGTCAACTCCCCTCGGTCAACCCTGAAGCAGGGCCTAGTGATGATAAGGTTGTTCATCAACTGCTCCGAGTCTCTCACCAAGGTCATGACCCCCATCCGGTCCAGGTCCTGGGCAGCACTGCGGGAGGTGAGCTTAGGTGTGGCACGGCTGCTGAGTGGAGGGGATGCGCTGGCCAGGGACAGGGCGGTCAGAGAGGTGGGGATGGAACCTCGCTTGTGCAGCTGGGTCAGGTCTAGGGCCTCCAAGCTGCCACTAGTCACTCGAGTTTCCAGCTCCTCAGCACGGAGCTCTGTGGACTCCTTCTCTTCCTGGATCATCCTGGGAGGTAGGCAAAATCGGGCCTCACTATTAGCCCAGAGAGGACTAGCAGGAGGCACGTGTGGGCACTGCCTGAGTCACCGCCCAGTGACCCAGGGTACAAGGTTATGCTCAGGTGTATCCCAGTGTTCGGGGGCATTGCAGGGACATACAAGGCCTTGTGGGCATAGCTGGTTCTATCCCACTACAGCTTAGCAATTTTCTGTCTGGTTAACTGGCCTAATGTAACAAAACTCCCTAGTTTAACAAAAGCAGTTTGCTAGGAAAGGAGGCAAGTCAGTCAGTGGAATATAAAACTATAAAACTATAGTTTTATAAAGTATATAAAACTAAAAATATACCCAATGTCAGGAAGGTCTAAGTCAGTAGTTTTCAAACACAGAACCTTTAATTGATGCTGATCCCTGATGGAATGTTCCCTGTTCCACAGAAAAATTAGAATAATAGTGATAATGTTATGTGTATGGGGGAGGCACTCAGAAATTTGTGTATGCACACTCATACACACACACAAATATATAATGATGTCAACTATCCTTTAGAAGCAGGACCTATCTTTATTCTCAGAGCATATCTTTCCAACTTTAGGGATGTTAAAATATCCTTTCTTTGATAGAATGGTTATGATAGTAAATGGTAATTATCTTTACTGTTTCATTTTGCAGAATGAAAGTTGGCAGTACCAGTACTATGTTAGTACCCTTCTGTGTGTATGTGTGTGTGTGTGTCTGTGTAGTATTTTCTTTTTAGCTTGTCTGTGAAATCCAAAAGTGTGGGAACCACTGAACCAGATGACTCCTATAGCCCTGTAAAGTGCTGGTGTTCTCTGCTTTGGACTTTACTTTGCCATTTGTCACAAACATTAATAAACTCTCTATAAAAATGGAGTAAAGTGCAGATCTTGATAACATTCCCTGCCAGTGGTTTCTGTCTGATGCTTCATTAGGGATGGAAGGCACGACACAGTGCACGGAGTTTAGAAAATTTTGAATCCTGGTTCTGCCACTTACTGCACTGCTTTGGGCAAATCATTTAATCTATCTGATTTGTTTCCTTGTCTGTAAAGTGGAAATAATGCTGTCTCCTCCAGTGACTGTGATAAGACTGACAAAAGATCTCACCCTGAGTTGGCCTCAGTATGTGGGAACTACACAAAAGTGATTGTGTTTAGCTATAGGAGGTCAGGAACACAGCCTCCAAAGACCTGGGAGGAAAAATGAAGCCTGAGAGGTCAATCTGAGGTCCTGCCCCTCTCCATCAGCGTTGTGCCAGAACCTTGCCTGATCCCCACACAGGGTCCCTAGACGATGGCACTCAAGGTGCAGCTGTAAGAGACAAGCAAACACATATAGAATCTCTCCTGCAGTGCTCAAACACAAAGAGCCTCTGTCCTTCAAGGAACCTCCCAGGCCCTCCACCCCTGCCCTAACCTGATCTCCTTGTTGATAGCATCCAGCTGCTCCTGCAGCATCATGGCCAGGGTCTGGGCGTCTGAGTGGCTGCTGGGGGAGACAATGTCCATGGAGCCCAGCAGACCCCCTGGTTCATCCTCATCCACATCAGAGCTCTCACGGTCACTGTCAAAGGCAGGAGTGGCTGTCGGGACCAGCACCTCAGGCAGTGGAGATGGCTCCCAGTCCTTAGCAGAGAAGGATAGAGAGGTGGGTAAGACGCATCGATGGCTGAGGAGCAGGACCCTCCCCACCAAAAGCATCAGCACTGACATCTCCCAGGAGGCTGTTAGAAACGCTAAATCTCAGGTACCATCCCAGATCTACTAATTCAGAATCTGCCTTTTAACAAAATTCCTGGATAACTTACTTGTATGTTAAAGTCTAAGAAACACTACCCAAACTCAAGGAGGCAGACAGCAGAATAGTTAGGAACAGATTCCAGAAACTGCCTTGCTTTGAATGCTGGCTCCACCAAGTCCCAGCTATGAAAGAGCTGTTTAACCTCTCTGTGCCTCAGTTTCTTCATCTGTAAAGTGGGAACAGTAACAGTATCTACTTCATAGTTAGCTCTGAGGATTAAATTAGGAAATGCATGTAAGGCACTTAGCACAGTGTCTGGCACCAAGTAAGTATTATGTAAAGTCTATCCATTTCTATGTACACAAAAGGTAAAGGGAACAAGAGAAAACCAAGCAGGCCTAACTGTCTTGTGTCTCACAGACTTTCAGCACATTACAGAACCCTCTGGTCAACCCTCAGAGGAGGTAGCGTCTCAGAAATCGTCCTACAAACCTCTTTGGTAGACAAAGGCCTAGAAGTGCAAAGAGCACAGAACTGGGCTGGGAGAGTGAGATCAGGGGAAGAAAAGGGAAGAGCCCATCTCTAACCCTATCTTCTGTGTCCCAAACCGCCCAGGGATCTTTTCTCACTCCTGCAGTCTTTAGACTGAGCTCCTGGGCAGCTGCTGTGTTGTTATAAACAGAAGGAGAACAAGGAGAGAGAGGAGAGAGAAAAAGAGGGATTTTCCTAAGGGCGGAGATGAATCCTTCCCCATCAGATAAGAGTTTCCTCCTTCTTTACCTCTATCTTCTAGCGCCCTAGAGCATGCAGGGAACCTGCGTTCAAGACAGAGCATGGTTAACAATTATGGGGCTAGGGAGGAATCAGACTTCCCCAAAAGGCTGAAGTCAGTCCTTTTCTGCCCCTAATCTTTCCTGTTTCCTCTCAGCTTCCTAGGCAGACCCCACAGAAACTACATGCTTCTCAGGAAACTGCAGGAGCCATCCCAAGGGTCAGTTAATCTGTTATCCCGCCCTCACCTCCCCCATAAACCACAGCTTTTGTTTCAGAGAACTTGCCAATTCCATCTTGGCCCTACTTCCCCCACCCCCACCACTGAAACACCCAGGCACACGTGCACAGGCTTCAACAGGACCTCAGGGACTGGCTGGCCACCCACCAGCCCCTACCTCTTGCCCATCAGGAGGTCAAGGCGAAACACAGCTGTTGTAGCTGATGACGGCCTTAACCCCGAGGCTGCAGCTGTCACTGACATGGGGGAGGGTAGGGGGAGGATGTGCACCACACACCAGCTGTCTGTGAAACCAGAGCCAGACACGTGGCTGAACTGACCCCAAATTCCCCTGGGGAGACCCATCCACACTCAACCCTCCACCCCCTCACCTTGGCAGACTGTTCCCGCCGTGCTAAGTAACAGCGATGCAGACCTTGAGATGCGTGGGCAGCTGTGCTCATGGAGAACCGCACATCCGTTGCAAGGCCCATGTATGCCCTTGAGTGGTGGATGGGGAGAAAAGGTGAGCCCTGAGGTCTGACAGCCCAAGCTCATACTCACTGGCCCCAAAGAGTTAAGGTATCTTCAGCTTGGAGAAGAGGACCTGACTTTTGTAAATGATTTAAAGGTTTCCATGTAAACAAGAGATTAGGTTTATTCTCTGGTGCTTCAGTAACAAGAATGATCCAGGTGAGTAAGTTCTAGGCAGGTAGCTTTTCATTTAATTTAATACAAGAATCTTCAAACAGTCACAAGGTATCTGGAGGGAGAGGGGAGTTCCTGCTTATCCCCACCACCACTTTTGTCCACAACTCAGTTCCAGCTCTACGATGGGGTCAGTACTTCTATAGTCAAAGCCAAGAATCCTCAGTCACTAAGGAAAGCAATGCCAAATAGCTTGGTGTGCTCCAGGCTATATCTTTTTGATTGGGGTAGGGGGTTGTAGTCTCTTCTGAGCATCCTACAGGAACGGAGGAGTATGAGGAATTCCAACTACCATTTCCTGTCTCTATTCTCTGCTTCTCTCCATATGTGCTCTGTAGCTCAGTCGTGTCCAACTCTTTGTGACCCCTTGGACTGTAGCCTACCAGGCTCCACTGTCCATAGAATTTTCTAGGCAAGAACACTGGATTGGGTTGCCATTTCTTTCTCCAGGGGATCTTCTAGACCCAGGAATTGAACTTGCATCTCCTGCATTGGCAGGCTGATTCTTTACCCACTGTGACACCTGGGAAGATGCTTCTCTCCACACTCCTGTACAATAATTCCTTATAAACTTGAAATTGATACCCAAGTGTCTACCACCCTAGAAACCTACAGTCTTTTCTTCAACATCTCTTGTCCTAGTTTATGTCCTATGCTACCCCTGTGCACATATACATACACACATTTACTTTTATCTCTCTTCAAAAAAATTGATCCCTATTTCCCTGATACAACAAGAGCATGACCATAGGGAACCTTATGAATTCTGATCTAAGACATTTTGGTTTGTACAGAATATATCCAGAAGCCATGAACCTTGAGTAGCATCATCCATTTCAGTCTCCTCAATCATCACCCTGCCTCTCTGGGCAGAGAATTGAGTGCAGGCTTGATGTCTGAGTTCAATACCAAATGCTTCAGAAAATATGAAGAAAAACCCAGAAGTTCCCTAATACATGGGCCTAATTCCAGCATGTTCAGAGCCCTAAGTAAGTTATCTCAAAAGAACTAGAGTGAACCAGATACTCCCCATGAGCAGGCCCTGTTGGACATAGGTGGGCATGTAATTCAGTAGACCCATCTCAACAGCATGCCCTCTGTCAAGGAAGCAGGAATCATGCCCTATGTTCCACGACAGTGGGGAAGGATCATGCTGTGGTTTATTGCCTCTCAGCATCCCTCAGATGACAGGTGCTCCCTTCTAAACTGCCCAAGTAAGCTGGATGACTTTACCAAGTTTTCTAAACCTCAGTGTTCCACCCTGAATAGGAAGAGAATCCTGAGATCCTGACCAGTCTTTTGTTGGGAGGAAGTTTCCTCCCCCAGGGTCCATCCAGGGCCATCCAGGACCCCGTCCCAGCATGCCTGGCCTCCTGAGCATACCTGGAGTGGATGCCATCCACAAATGGTCCTCCTTGAACCTTCAGCTGGTCCACCTCTTGGCGCAGTTTCTCAATCTCTTCAGACAGGCGGCCCTGTGCCAGGCAGACACACAGTAGGGATAGGGGCAAGGGAAGGGAAGAAAGGGGATAAAAGGACACAGAGAACAGCAGAGTTGGGGAGAAGCAGAAGAATGCACTGAAAAGTCAAAACCCAGGGGCCCAAGGCCAAGACCACAGATGACACCAGAAGAGAAGAGGTCCAGCTGGAAAATGAGTAGAAGGGTTTGTAGGGCAGGGCCAGAAGAGGGCTCTGTTTGGAAGGACTAGAGCAGAACAGGTCTGCTGAGCCCTCCCTGCCGACAAAGGCATGGCACATAAGGCCAGGTAGCAGAGGGGCCCGCAGTGAACTCCGAGACCTCACAGACATTGCTGGGGCACACACAGTGGTAATCCTCCTCAGATCGCCAGAAAGCAAGAGCTTCACCAGGTTTGTGTGCATGCATGCTCAGTTGCTTCAGCCATGTCCAACTCTTTGCAACCATATGGACTATAGCCTAGCAGGCTCCTCTGTTCATAGGATTCTCCAGATAAGAATCCTGGAGTGGGATGCCCTTCTCCAGGGGATCTTCACCCAGGGACTGAACCCGTCTCTTATGTCCCTTGCATTGGCAGGTGGGTTCTTTACCACAAGCGCCACCTGGGAAGCCCCAGCAAATCATGTCAAGTCCTTCACTGGGCCCTGTCTCTCTGCTACCCACTCTCTGCCCTAAGCTTACGGTTCAGTTTCTTCTTTACAGGTGGGTGGTGATATATCCACTGTGACAGGCTTTAGTGAGGATTAGTGAGGTAATATGTGAACATGGACTAACAAACTGGCTAGCACAGTGCTGGGTTTGAGAGCAGCTACATGAAACACAGGTGTGTTCTTTCTGCACCGCAAGCTCAGCCCTCCCAGGCTGGCAGGGCTGGCCAGCAACTGGGTACCTTGTGATGGTGCTGCTCTTCAATCTGTCGCTGGGAGGTCTCCAGCTCTTGGATCAACGTGTTCTGGGGGAGAACAGCTGTGAGCCAAGAAGCCTCCCTCTCCCCGCCCTGACTCCAACTCCAGCTCTGGCCACGCCGTCCTATCTCAGGACCAGCTGTGCTTGGTCTGCTCTCCAGTTCAGCTGCTCCTTGCCCACCCGACCCCCAAACCTCTACCCCCCACCCTCTAGCTGCTCTTTGCCTTCTCTCCGGTCCACAGCCCACTGCTGCAGCCCCATCCCACCTGCTTGCGGAGCTCCACCCACGCCTTTGCTCCCCCACCCATTTCCACCAGCTCTGTTCCTCCCAGGAACCTGACCACCAACAGCTGTCCGCAGTACCTTCTCCTCCAGGGCCACCATTCGCTCCCTGAGGTGGAGCTGCAGGCGCTCCTTTGCCTCGATAAGCAGCCGGTCCACCGTGTCTGACAGGCGCTTGTTGTGGGCTTCATTCATCCTCTCCTGCTGGAGCACCTGCAAATGCAGCCCGCCTCACAGGAGGCCCCCGCAGCTCTCCCTCCACAACCCCAGCCTCACGGGAGGCCCCCAGCCTCACAGGAGGCCCCCGCGGCCCTCCCTCCACAACCCCAGCCTCACAGGAGGCCCCCAGCCTCACAGGAGGCCCCCGCGGCCCTCCCTCCACAGTCCCAGCCTCACGGGAGGCCCCCGCGGCCCTCCCTCCACAACTCCAGCCTCACAGGAGGCCCCCAGCCTCACAGGAGGCCCCTGCGGCCCTCCCTCCACAGTCCCAGCCTCACGGGAGGCCCCCGCGGCCCTCCCTCCACAGTCCCAGCCTCACGGGAGGCCCCCGAGGCCCTCCCTCCACAGTCCCAGACTCACAGGAGGCCCCTGCAACCCTCCTGCCACAACCCCAGTGTCACAGGAGGCTCCTGCACCCCTCTCTCCACAGTCCCAGCCTCACAGGCCCCCAAGGCCCTCCCTCCACAGTCCCAGCCTCACAGGCCCCCGTGGCCATCCCTCCACAACCGCAGGGAAGCACCTGTTCCTACTGTGGTTCTGCGCCCACCTGGACACTTCCATCCTCTGGGGCCCCTCTCTCCAGTGCTCCTGCCCATGCCCCCAGCTCCTCCGTGTGTCTGTCTCTGTCCTAGTTAGGTCCTTGTCCAGCTCCCAGTCTCCTCCTTTCCCTGTTCACAGACCACCCTGCGGTGCCACCGCGGGGCAGAGAGGGGCACCAAAGAGTCCTGTCTGGCGCTCTCACCCGCGCCAGCTCTTGGTTCTTCTCCTCCAGCTGTCCCTCCAGCTGTCGGAGGTGCTCCTCAGTGCTGCCATGTCGCTCTTCAGCCTGGAGGTAGGAATGGGTCAGTGTGGCTTGTAGATCATCCTTCCCACTGCTCACACCTTGGATCCCATGCTCCCAGGTGCCACAGGAGTCTTTGGGAGTTAGGGCCTCAAGGAAAAGTGAAGCCAAGCTCTCCACTTACCATAGCGGAGCATTTTGTCCCCACCACTGCCATTCTTCCCATGTACCCCAACCCCTGCCGGATTCCCCCACTCACACCTCCTCCTTCCTGCTCAGAGCTAACCTTGCACTATCTCAGAGCTGGCAGCTCAAGAGAATGTAAATTCTCATGTTTCCAGAAAGAATGCCACTTGAAAGTATGAGCTACCATAAATCTCTGTGCCTCTAGATAGGAGCATGGACTCCTGCCAGAGTTCAAATCCTGGCTCCCTCCCATCCCAGCTGTGTGACGTTGGGCAAGTTACTGAACCTCTATGAGTCTTTGTCTCTTCCATTGTGATAATAGTATCTATGCCTTTTGCAAGGACCAAAGGTCATAATCCATGGTAAACACTTAGGACTCAATAAGCACTCAACAAATGCTAGCCACGGTGATTACTTTGCGTTAAACCAGCCCTGGTAGAGTGGTCTCCCCTTCTGTTCACGCATTGTCAAAGATGGGGACCTCACTGTTTCTTTTGACAAGGTATTAAATATTATTACACATTTACAGTCAGGAAATCCCTTCTAAAACTCCTTCTACAGTGAATTCCTGAACACATTAATCACTTCAGTCCAGCCCTTCTGGTCAGTTTTGGGAGTGATGAAACCTGACTGCTCAGCATCACACACACAATATCTTCTGCTGGACTTTAAACTCTGTTCTTCATTCCTAGGGGATGATTCCTGAAAGGCTTAGAGATCACCAAGTTCAACCCCATCATTATAGACATGATGACTTCATCACAGAGATAATGACAGAGACACCCAATTAGGGAGGGAGTGACTTTTCCCAGGTCACAGAGCCAGTTAGTGGCAGAAGTAAATCTGGTCCTCCATGTACGAGGCAGAGCCAGGCTGGAGGCTCCATCTGCAGAGCTCCCAAGCTGCCACACTGGCACAATGGCCAGCCTCTCACCTCCAGAGGTCTAGGGTCTGATGCTTACTAAATATTGGTTTCCTTCTCTTCACTGCTTGAGGGGGTAGCTATGGTGATCCCACATGGGGCACCCCTGAAAGTCTCTCCCACTGTAAACAGTCCTAAATTCTCCTGATTAAGCCACCACATGTCCATGCATTTACACAGCTCTTCCAGACCTAGGATGTTTTTAGCCATACACCTCCATAAAGTTAACTATCCTTTGGGTAAAATTATATTCCCTTTCATTTGTCCAAAAGTTGCAGCCTTCAAACAGCCACAGGTGGTCCCAAGATCTAGAATGCTTCAATCTGACAAAAAATGAAATGCTTAGTCTAAACTCCCAGCCTCTTCAGAGATGTATAAACTCTGATCATATCTCCTCTCAAATTTCACTTTTCCAGAAATCAAAGTCCTATTTTTTCCACTTCAGATTCCCCCCAAAAGAAGTATTACTATTAATCACAATGGTATAAATAATAATAAAAATACTTTGCATTGACACAGTTTCTTCTACTTCTTAAAGTACTCTTATATGCCCTCATGGGGCTCACATCCCTATGGAGTGATAAGGGCAGGGGTTACTCTTCCATCTGACAGAGACAAGAAAGTGTGCTTCCTGGAGCCATGCAATGAGCAGCAGCTTCCTGGCCCCAGCCCAGCACATCTCCCACTCTCTCCACCCACTGCCTGGCTCCAGGAGAGCTCAAGCAGCAGCGGTCAGAGGCAGATTCCCAGGCCCGTGGTCCACTTGCCTTGGTGAGGGCCGCAACTCTTTGGGCCAGCTCAGCCTCCACTTCTGGCAGAGTCTCGGCCTTGCGCATCGTCTGCTGAAGTTTCTGCTCGGCTACCTCCAGTAGCTCCTGCAGATATCGGGCTTTCTCCTCACACTAGCAGAGTGAGGGGTGGGAAGGAGAGTCAAGAGGGAGCACTGAAGCGCCCCCTACCCCCTGCTTCAGGACAGAGCAGGTGACAGGCCAGGGGTCATCTTTGTTCCTGGTTACCCAAAGATATGTGACTTCTCTCCCCCAAGGTGGCCTGCTGTGTTGAGAGCACAACTTCAAGAGCAACTTCAGAGGCTCTTGGGCCACCAAGGGGAGGGTCAAGCATGATCATCAGGACCTCCAGGGTCGAGTACAATGCCCTTGAACACCAAATGCAGGAGTTACCTGGCGATGCAAGGATTCCTTATTGGCCAGCTCGTTCTCCAGTTTGTCGTTGAGGTCATGGATTGATGTAGCCTCACGCTGAACAGCCAGGTAGCGCTTCTCCAGGGTGGTGATCCGCTCCTCCATATCCTCCTTCTGGGCTAGAGCCTGAGCAGAAGAGGAGAGGGTGCCAGGGAAGGCCATCAGCTTCTTCCCGCCCCCACCCTGTCTGTGCCTCCACACCAGAATGGCTATGTGTCCTCCACACTCCCCTACCAGTTTCTGACCCTGACCCATCCCTTCCACCACTCCTCCCCACACCGGACCCCCCAAGCATTCAGTCTCACACTCCTCAGCCCTTGCCTGGCCCTCCCTCAATATCCAGGACATCCAACAGCTGCCTTCCTAAGTGCCAAAGGCCCGCACCCAGAAAGACAGCGTCAGGCCCAGGCCCCTGCTCACTTCCCGGAGGTCCCGCTGGTGTTTGCTGCTCAGTTCCTCTGACTTGATGAGGTCCCGGCGGGCTGTTCCCAGGTCCTCCTCCAGTTCAGCCACAGTTGCTGTCAGGGTGACCAGTCGCTCCCGGGCCTGGCTCAACTCAAAGTTCTGCTTCTCCAGAAGCTCCTGCAGCTCCTCAACCTGGCCGGCGTCCTCCTCCAGAGACAGGGAGCTCTCAGTCAGCCGTCAGACACCCCCTCCCTGCCCTGCCCCGTGGAGGGGGGCAGAGGGATAGCACATCCAGAGCAGGCCACAGCTCTGCCCCAGCTCTAGAGCATACGTCCAGGAACACCCTTCATCCTCTGAGCTCCAGGACCTCACGCCAAACAACAATCAAACACCCTCACTCTCCTGTGTCTCTCTTGAAAAGCAATCATTTCTAGTTTTACCTGCTATTTCAGTCTCTTGTAACCTAGAGAGGGCCATGACTAGGGGAACAGAGGCTCAGAAAGAGAAGTGATCTCTTAGATGGCTCCTAACAATTCAGTTACATGTGTACCAGTGTACATACTGGGCACTAAAAGAAAAACCTGCAGATTTCTTTGCAGATGGGGTAAGGGGAAGAAGGAAAGAGAGATGATAATCTTGGAGAAAGCTCCAAATTTAATTCAAGCAGTTGCTCTACTGCATGAAGGCAGGGCAGGGCCCACACCCCCTGTCTGGGGTAAGACATGCCCTCTCTGTGCAGCTCCCCATGACCCACCTTCCACAGGCCTTTTGGTCCCAGCTCCACAGTCCCCTCCTCTTCGGCCACTCCATCCCGAACCCCTGACCCCTGCTGTAGGGAAGACACCTGCAGGGAGTCAAAGAGAAAAGAACCTTCTAGACCTTCCAAATCCCCCATCTCCCAGAGAGAGATGCCTCCTGTTAGCTAACAATCTCCAGCTAAGACAGAAGGGAAAAGTCTGATGAGGACCAGAGTCGGGAACAGGTGTAACCCAGACATGGCTTCCAGATGAAAAGAGGGAAAATAGCTTACCTGCTGGTGGGCATACACCAGCTGTTCCTCCAAAGTGGTCACTCTCTCAAGGGCCGCCCGGAGCCGCTCTCGCACCTGCCCAAGGTAAGGGGAGATGGAGAAAGAAACAGAGAACCTCTGGACTTCAGCTGGAGAAGCCTGGGCTTGGTCTATCATTGCTGAGCATGAGGCAGAGAAAAAGATCTACCAGAAGGCAAATTTCTGAGAGGGTACCTAATAGAAGGACCTGGAAATTGGACTAACGGTAGGAGTAAGCCAGTTAGGAAGCTAGACGGCAGTTTTCCCTAAACAGAGGATACAGAAATCTCAGATAAGGGATGCATGGAGGCTCCAGGGAAGAGACTGGGGGTGGACCAGACTGTATTGTATTGTATCCATGGTTGCACTGGGGGTGGATGCAGGCTGTCGGCTAGCCTAGGTACCTTCTCATCCAGGGCCTTGTGGTGCTCAAACAGTGACTTGAGAGCCTTCAGCACCTCCACCTCACTGGAAACTCCTGATGGTGACTGAGCCTGACGCTTCACCACAGTCATCCTCAGTGACCGCTCATGGCGGGACACCAGGCACTCCAGATGTTCCAGAAGCAACTGGCAGAGAGAAGGCAAGGGTGCAAGGAAGGACTGTGAGCCTACGCCCCAGGGGCTGTAAGCATGGTCCACACAAACACCCAGCAAACCCAAGTCCTGCCGTGTATACCACTGTTGGAATGCTGAAATACTCCCACATGGGTAAATGGGTGCTGCCCCAACTTCAGACCTGCCCAAGCCTCTCTTTCAAGACCCTGACTTTCCCATGATCCCCTAACCAGAGGTGAAACGCCTAGGACTGATGGTTGAACACAATGACTATTATCCCAGAAGACAAGGCAAGAGGTGGTGAGGATGGGGCTGGATGTGCTGGCCATGCCTGCTCCCTCGGTCATACGCCCTCACCTCCCAAAGCACAAACACACACCAGGTCACCCCACTTACCCTCGTGTTATTCCGCTCTGCTTTCAGCTCTGATATCTCTTCCTCTCTCTCTAGAAGCTGCTCCCGACACATACTCAGCTCCCGGGTTAGGGTGGTAAATTCCTGCAAATCCCCAAGGCCCCTCGGTGCTTGAGGATCCACCACTTACACAGTATCCTGCATGCCCAAGTCAGTGAGTGGTGGGATCCTGTCACTTGTCCCTTACTTTCACCAACTGTCCCCAGAAAAATCCCTACCCATCCACATGTGCTTAGTTGCTCAGTCGTGTTTGACTGTTTGCGACCCCATGGACTGTAGCCTGCCAAGCTCCTCTGTCCATGGGGATTCTCCAGGCAAGAAAACTGGAGAGGGTTGCCATGCCCTCCTCCAGGGGATCTTCCCAACCCAGGGACCAAAACCAGGTCTCCCACATTGCAGGTGGATTCTTTCCTGCCTGAGCCACCAGGGAAGCCCAAGAATACTAGAGTGGGTAGCCTATCCCTTCTCCAGGGGATCTTCCTGACCCAGGAATCAAACTGGGGTCTCCTGCATTGCTGGTGAATTCTTTACCAGCCACAGGGAAGCCCTATCCATCCATACTATTAGCATATGTTTCTCCAGAGGGGAGAAGCATTCCAAGTACATGCAAGGGAATACAGTTGGATATGACAGTGAGAAAGTCACCAAGTGTGCTCTGTGATTCCTTCCTCCTCCAGCCACCAATATTACCTGATTATGCCCCCCTCCCATTTTGTATTTGTGTTTCTCCAACAATCCAGTGACATTTGCCTGTAGAAGTGGGTGGAGAGGAGTTTCACTTCTGGTTTGCTGTTAGTAAGGTCCAAACAGAGACTGATGGATATTAAAGAAGGAAGAGAAGAGGGCTTTGAAGTGAGTGTTCTGGAGAGCTCTTTTCTACTCCCTTCCCAGAGTTTTGCAAGTTACAGGTAGCCAAAGAAATGAGATGACTGAAGAGCCCATCCTATGTAGAAACAAGAGTGTACAGATCTGCTGAATCAGCTATGTGGCTTCAGTTTTGGCTTCTAGGATCCCAGCTCACTCCATCCTGGGGTCAGGGCATTTGTCCTGGCTTTGCTGAATGCCCACGTATAAAGTATCCCTTTGAGGGGTCTTTTCCCACAATGATAGGCCCAGACACTCTGACAGACATTTTTAGCCCACTCTCCTCCATGAAGCCAAGCACAGAGGGTGAGAGGCTGGCCCCACAGACCCAGGCCTATCATATCTATTTATAATTAGACATCAACTAATTCCAGAAAGGTGTTTAGGTAAGGGGTCCAAACTCTGTGGATGCTCACTCAGGGTCTGGGAGTGACTGAATAGTGGCTACAGTCCCATCCCAACCTGCAGTCTCTCTCACGCAGCACAGAATCACTACCGAAGGAAGAATTTCAAAGTAATCACCTTTTATCATTCCATGATAGATAGAGTGCCTGAAGAACTATGGAATGAGGTTCATGACATTGTACGGGAGACAGGGATCAAGACCATCCCCATGGAAAAGAAATGCAAAAAAGCAAAATGGCTGTCTGGGGAGGCCTTACAAATAGCTGTGAAAAGAAGAGAGGTGAAAAGCAAAGGAGAAAAGGAAAGATATAAGCACCTAAATGCAGAGTTCCAAAGAATAGCAAGAAGAGATAAGAAAGCCTTCTTCAGCAATCAATGCAAAGAAATAGAGGAAAATAACAGAATGGGAAAGACTAGAGATCTCTTCAAGAAAATTAGAGATACCAAGGGAACATTTCATGCAAGGATGGGCTCGATAAAGGACAGAAATGGTATGGACCTAACAGAAGCAGAAGATATTAAGAAGAGGTGGCAAGAATACACGGAAGAACTGTACAAAAAAGATCTTCACGACCCAGATAATCATGATGATGTGATCACTAATCTAGAGCCAGACATCTTGGAATGTGAAGTCAAGTGGGCCTTAGAAAGCATCACTACGAACAAAGCTAGTGGAGGTGATGGAATTCCAGTTGAGCTGTTTCAAATCCTGAAAGATGATGCTGTGAAAGTGCTGCACTCAATCTGCCAGCAAATTTGGAAAACTCAGCAGTGGCCACAGGACTGGAAAAGGTCAGTTTTCATTCCAATTCCAAAGAAAGGCAATGCAAAAGAATGCTCCAATTACCGCACAATTGCACTCATCTCACATGCTAGTAAAGTAATGCTCAAAATCCTCCAAGCCAGGCTTCAGCAATACGTGAACCGTGAACTCCCTGATGTTCAAGCTGGCTTTAGAAAAGGCAGAGGAACCAGAGATCAAATTGCCAACATCCGCTGGATCATGGAAAAAGCAAGAGAGTTCCAGAAAAACATCTACTTCTGCTTTATTGACTATGCCAAAGCCTTTGACTGTGTGGATCACAATAAACTGTGGAAAATTCTGAAAGAGATGGGAATACCAGACCACCTAACCTGCCTCTTGAGAANCAACCTAGATAGCATTTTCAAAAGCAGAGACATTACTTTGCCGACTAAGGTCCGTCTAGTCAAGGCTATGGTTTTTCCTGTGGTCATGTATGGATGTGAGAGTTGGACTGTGAAGAAGGCTGATCGCCGAAGAATTGATGCTTTTGAACTGTGGTGTTGGAGAAGACTCTTGAGAGTCCCTTGGACTGCAAGGAGATCCAACCAGTCCGTTCTGAAGGAGATCAACCCTGGGATTTCTTTGGAAGGAATGGTGCTAGAGCTGAAACTCCAGTACTTTGGCCACCTCATGCGAAGAGTTGACTCACTGGAAAAGACTCTGATGCTGGGAGTGATTGGGGGCAGGAGGAGAAGGGGACGACCGAGGATGAGATGGCTGGATGGCATCACGGACTCGATGGATGTGAGTCTGAGTGATCTCCGAGAGATGGTGATGAACAGGGAGGCCTGGCATGCCGCGATTCATGGGGTCGCAAAGAGTCGGACACGACTGAGCGACTGAACTGAACTGAACTGATCAGGCCGAGGGGACAAGAGACACAGGGAAGAAACAGGGACACAGAGAGATGCCAGAGCCTAAGAAGCCTCAGATGCGGACCCTGCTCATGATTCCTGCCTTTCTCTCAAAGCCACGGGCAACAGCAGTCAAACACCTCCCATCCCGGAGGCCAGGCCTGGCCTCATGTAGCTTCACTACCCAGCTCACACACGTGTGCACGCACACATTCTCCCACACACACACCTGAACAGTTGACGGCATGTCCCCAGCCCCTAACTTGGCACTACCAGCTCTCCCACCCTGTCCAGGCTCAGCTACTGCCTAGTCTTCCCACTGCAGTGTGCCTCCTACTTCCCTCCCCAGCTCTTACCATCTGACACACTGTTGCCAGGGTAATCTCCCAAAGCAATGTTGTCTTCACCATTAAATACAAACTTCTTATCCTGGTTCCAGCTTCTTTCTCACAGTTCCTTTCCAAACATCCTAAGACCTAGTTAACCTGAGTAACCTGCTGTTCTCAATCACTAGTAAAGTCCACACCTTTGCTCAGGGGGCTCCCTCTCCCTCCCTTCCAAACCTCTGTCAACTCTTGATTTTTCAAAGTCCATCGCAAAGGACACACTTCCTTGGGATCTTCCTAATGGAAGGCTTTTTCCTTCCACTGAAAACTGCAACAAAATACTGGGAGTGCTGACCATGTACCAGCTCCTGTGTTGGTCACTGCAGACACAATAACAAGAAAGACATAATCCCTGCCTTTGTGAAGCTCCCAGGATCAATTCTCAGCTCTGCCCATATTTGATCTTGGGCAAAATGCCGAACCTCTTCGAACGTCTAATCCGAAAGATACAGTCGTCCCTCAAGGGCTGCCATGAGGATCAATGATCTGCCCCTATTTTAACCACTGATATGATTTTAACAGTCCTCTGGAGCCCTTCTTCTGTTCCTCCACACTCTTCCTGTCGTTTGGGTTCTTGTCTATTTCCTTTTAGTGTATGAGCTCCGTACAGGCAGGTGGTTCCTTCATCCCAGGGCTTGTTTAGGGCTCCAAACACAGTGGCCGTAGGATGGGCCCATCTCTCACCCCAGTTCCTCACCAGGGCTCCATATTCCCATCTAGAAAGCATCATAATATTCTGCCCTTCAGACACTTCGGAAGCCTGGGCAGGAACCTCGCCTGCTCTGGCCCTTCTCCCCACGTGCGAGGGGCAGAGGAGCACTCCAGCTCCTCAGGGCTGCCTCCTCCACCCCGGCAGCTCCCCTACCGGTAGGGCAGTCAGAAGCAATTCACCAATCTCCTCAAGGTTGAGTTTCATCCTTTGTATAACAGAGGTGATGGTGATAATATCACCAAATTCACAGCTGTGAGAATTCTGTGAGGGAAACCCCATGCAAAGTGCTCAGCATACAGAAGATGCCATAAAGGGTGACTATAATCACTACTAGTTCTGTTGACGGAGGAGAATAAGAGAGGTGTCACAATTCTGTCTATAATTGTCCACGGGATGCCTCTTGTTTCTCTCATCCATGCAATGAGAGGTGAACTAGATTGTCTCTAAAGCTTCTGCCATCTTTGCTCTCTGGGATTCCCCCCCACCACTTCCAAGAACAGACCCTGGTGAAGAGCAGCCAAGGGGAAGCGTCCTGCCCAGTACCGGCTGCCACCTGCTGGCTGCCTGGGCTCACTGCAGCTGGCCACTAAGGCGGGGCTTTCCTGTGAAGCCAGTTTCAGCCTGAGGCGCTTGGGAGAAACAGGGAAAGGTTTTATGAAACAAGGCGAAGGAGAGGAAACGCTCTGTGAGTTCCATCTGTTGAGATGCTCACAGATGCAGAGAGCTGGGCTGGGTGAAGGGAAGGGGAGGAGAGAGATGCTGACCGGCAGGCCTTACCTGGGGGAGGGCAGAGTTAAGGTGGCGCTGGAGCTGGTCTCGCTCATGCAGGGCATCCTGGAGCCGGCTCTGTGTCGCCAGCAAAGTCTCCTGACTCTCCCGAAGGGACTCTAGCAACTTCTCCCGCTCATCCAGCATGTTCACCATCAGCTGCTCAAAGTTGGCGTCAGCATCGGCTCCATGGGGAGGCCCCAGGGGGTCTCCCTCGTTGATTGTGGGCATCACTTCACACATGGTGGGGGTGGGCAGGGGACAGGGGAGTGGCTCACAGGGTTGGAACCTCTGCGGGTCTCAGTGAAAAGGTCTCACAGTGGGCAGTACCAGGTGAGTGAAGAGGTGGGCAGGGGCTTCTCCATGGCATCAGTTGCTCTCAGTCTGAAAGGGGCCTGGTGCCCAGAGTGCCCCTGTGAAACGGAGTGAGAGGGCCTGGTTTAAGCTCTCTGGGCTGGGGCTGGGTACCCTGTGTCCCCAGACAAGGAGGAAGCAGCCGAGTGTGGCCATGACAGGCGGAGCAAGTAGGGCTCAGAGAGGACCCTTCTCTTAGACTGAGCACTGCAGCCTGGCAGAGTCCCAGCTGGGTCCATTGACAACCATCGTTTCTGGAGGGCCGTGGTCTGTTGGAGAAGAGACTACTGTGAGAAGCTGCGCAGAGAAGGGCAGAGGAGGAAGTGTGGGTGAGGGCAGAGAATGCAGGAACCTGGACCAGAATGTGGGGGAGTGGGGGAGGAGTTGGGCAGGCCCCTCCTCCGGGTTTTCTCACTCAGATGGTGCCTTCCTTAGTTCTCCCAAGAAATGTACATGCCCGCTGCTGCAGCTTTCTCCACCCCCAGCTGTCAGAAGGGCAGCCGCAGTGGAGTGGCTCCCCCACTCACATGGCTTGCTGGCCAAATATAGAAATGATTCAGTAAGTGGCAAGGGAGCAGCAGAAAGTGGCCAGAGTCCTCCCAAGTGGGGCTGTGCAAGTGGGAGGAGGAGAAACAGGGTCCCTACCCCACCATAGGTTTCTCCTCCACATTCAGGCCAGGGTGAGCACAGAAGGGGTTAAAGAGTTCTTAGTGGATATGAATCCCATACAGAATAGACTATTGGGGTCACAGGAAATAGGGGCAGAGTAGCTCTTACACTGACCCCTGGTACAACATGGCTACCTGGCAAGGCCCAGGCTGCACGCTGGGGCAGGCAGAGAACCCTGATCTGCTCCATGCCCGTCATTCAGGGAAGAGTCTCTGGATCAAGTCATCCCCTACTCCTGAACCCTGGCAGACAGCAGGCTTCCACTCTGAACTCACGAACTGCCACCTATGGGCTGGAGCAGGGACTGAATGAAGTGAAGGATCGGTGACGGGGAGTGGGGAGGGTTACTCTCCTAGGGCAGGGCTTCCAAGGTGGGGCCTCTGCTCATGTCTGGGAATCTTCTCCCTCCAAGTCATTGCCCAGTGCTAGCACTGTCAGAAGCCACCAGCTAGGGTGGTTAACACGTGCACAGCCTGGCAGTAACACCTTGAGTTTGGCACAGGGATGCCCAGCGGTCAGAGCAAAGGAAAGGGGACTGAGGAAGGCGGCCAACAGCTGGGGATTTCCGCCTGCCATCAGCTTCTGGTCTCCCTGCTCACTGCTGGAAGGCTACCACCTAATCAGTTTTCAGAGAAAGCTGTCTTCAAAGCTCCTGTTCTAGGAGAGATGGGATGTGAGACAGCCAGCACAATGATAAGGACTCAGAGAAACCCCATAAATGGTGCTTTCCTTTCTTCCCTACCCCTTCTACATCTGGGAAACTCAGATGTAGAGTTTGTCTACCCCTCTGGTGGCAGACTGGGAGAGTCAGGGAGAGGCCAGGCAGCATCTGGACCCAGTGTGAAGCGAAAAGTCAGACACAGGAAGTCAGACAGCCTGTGGCAGGGCTGAACCTAGCAGGAGAACCAAAAAAGGGCCAAGCCTCTTCTACCTGAATGCACCCTTACCGACCCCGCCCCGCCCCCTGGAATGGGGGACAGAAAAAGTGATGCAGGGGAGAAACATGGGCCCAGATGAGATAAAAGTCAGAGCACTAACTAGAGAACTCCCAAGTCCACAGCCACGGCCATTCCCAGAGGACCCAACAGTTCAGGCAGCATGTGGGTGTGCCCACATATGGACACACATGCCCACATATGTATGTACACTGGCAGACACAGGATTTGGAGCCTTAGGACATACACATGTTCCCAGACACAGAAAATGGATACAAAATCTGACCCAGGGAGCCCTTCTCCAAACTGGATAGCCACTGTAAAAGACGGGATCCCAGGAGGTGAAAAGTAGCACCCTGGTCTGCACCCTATGTTACCCCAATATCCCTGCTCCACAGAGTAGCTGGGAGCAGACAGGAGGAGCTGCTGCCCCAGTCCTGCCAGAGCAGAGGTCTCACTAATGCTAAGAACAGCAATTCCTCGGACTCACTCACCCTCCTCACCTGAAACGCTCCACTCCGTGAGATTTAAAGGCCACTGGATTCCCTGGTGGCTGAGAGGGTAAAGCGTCTGTCTATAATGCAGGAGACCTGGGTTCGATCCCTGGGTTGGGAAGATCCCCTGCAGAAGGAAATGGCAACCCACTCCAGTACTTTTGCCTGGAAAATCCCATGGACTGAGAAGCCTGGTAGGCTATAGTCCATGGAGTTGCTAAGAGTCGGAAACGACTGGGCGTCTAACGGTTAGTGGTTAATGGCCCCACCATACCTCTCTAAGCTCATCAACAGCCAAGCCCAATCCCTTCCCACTCTTCTGCCCCGACCTGAAGAAGAAGCGTGAAGCCAAAGAGAAGGCCAGTCTGGGGAAGGGGCCCCTGTGGCAAAGGCTGTGGTTTGGAAAAGAGCACAGTATGCTCAGGAGCACAGGGACTGAGTCCAGCAGAGCTCAGGCAGCCCACAGCATAACGCACAGGAAGGAGCCCAGAGCTAGGACTCGAGCCCTGAGCTGCAGTTCTGCTACAGATTAGCTGAGTGATCCTGGGCTTGTCTTGACTTACTGAGACCTCTGCTGTAAGAGAACCCACGACCCTTATTCAGTCCACCTCAGAGGGATGAGATCATAGATAAAGAGCCTGGGAAAGCAGAAAGCATTCCAGGACTGTAGGGGCATTTGAATTATGCTAATAGTGGGCAAAGGTGGGCCTGTGGGTGGAGTTTCTATAGTTCCTTCTAGGAAAGGGGTTGAGAAGTTCTCAGGAAAGGAATATAGGATCTCAGGCTTCCCACAGTGACGTACTGGACATTTGGTCTGATTTGGCCTACCGAAATCCTCCCAGTCAGCCTGGCAACTGAGAAGCTGACTTTGGTACCATCATCGCTTCCCCAGGCTCCTTCCAAACCAAGAGCCAGGTAGCCGCTCCACTCCCCCTAGTGAAATGGCATCCCACAGAGCAGGCTGAAGATGCGCCCAGAGGTGCATGGCAGGCGGATGCCTCTGAGATGACTGTCCAGGACTTCCTACGGCTGCCCCCACAAACTGCACTAGTGTGGTGAGCAGACGGGGGCTCAGGAACAGCCCTATCAGGACACCTGGCTCTTTCTGGTTCCATGGCCATCTTTAAATAGTGCAGTTATCATCTCAACCTAGCAGAAGCCTCAACTCCTGCACAATTTCTAAGTAACACTCACAAGTCAAAAGCTACCAGTCCCTAAAGCAGACATATGTGAGGAGCTGTGGTGGTGAGGAGTGTGGGCAGGCTGTGACACAACAGAGGAGTGCCCCCAACCGAGCTGATGTGTGTGTGTGAAGAGGGAGGGTCAGATGAAAGCCAGGCCTCTGCGCTTAAGAATACAGGAGAGGCAGACTCTGAAACCTCTTTGGCTCCCTAAAAATCACCCCCATCTTTTCCTAACAAATAGGAGGGATGGGCACTTGGATGTGATGCTCTGGTTGACCACACACACATACACAGGCTGGCTTCCCACCGCCCTACCATGGTAAGACAGCTCAGCAAGGGCAAAGCTACTGGCTTCCATAGAGGCCTAAGGGCCAGGGCAAAGCTTCCAGGAGCTGTGCCCAAGTGTAAGTGGGCCAAGAGCCAGGCAAAGAGGAGCTTCAAGGTGAGAGCCCCTTCAGGGTAAAGAGGTAAAAAAGGAAAGTCAGATACCACTCAACTGGAGGAAGGGTGAAGATCTGAGGAAATGGAGAATCATCTAGGAAAACAGTAACAATTATGAAAGCAGCTATGATTTATTCAGAATTTACCATGGGCCAGACATTGTGGCATCAGTTGACACATAGTAACTTTAATTCTCCAGTTCCTTGCAAGGAAGACACAATTCTTCTCATTGCACAGATTTGAGAATTGAGACAAGTCATGCAATCAAGTCTATGGCTAGTAATAAGAAGAGCTAGGATTCAATTCCAGTCTGTCTGACTCTGAAGAGGAGTAGAGGATGGAGGAGAGGGGAGTGAACATGACTCCTTCAGGCATTCTGTTTCTTCCAAGAAGCCAAGGCACTTGGGTCCCAGCCCCTTTCGCCCTTATCCAGGAGATGGCAGCCTAAGGGTTCGCTTGCCTCAGCCCTCCTCTACCAACCCTCCTCTAGCCTGAGCGAAGGCCTCTGCACAGTGGGCACCATGGTCATGAGGCAGCCACGTCCCCACTGGAAGTGACCTGTCTACAGAGCCTCATCCACCACCTCTGCAAACCTCTCCCCCTACCCCCTGGCTGGCTCTATACTGAGCTGTTTAAGGAGACTGCCTGAGTTTCCCGCACCACTCCATATTCCCTATTCCCACAGGAACTACAAAAGCAGACATTCTTCCGAGCCCTCAGCCTCCTCCCTCTGGGGCTTTCAGACACCATCCTCTCAGTGGAACACAGTCCAGCTCCCCACCTCTCTTTTCCTCTCATGCAGAAGTCCATCCTCTCCCCTTGTTCCTCTTCCGATCCAGCTCAAAACCCCAAGAAGACTTGCCCCCACTTAGCCCCCTCTCCAAAGTCCCACCGAGCCCCGTTTCCCTGCTACTTCTTGTCTCTGCTCACTGTCAAGCTCCGAGAGTCCACCTATTGCTCACGAGCTTCTAGCACCTCATCCAGTCTGCCTTAGTCTCCTTTCCATATTAGTCTAAGGAACTTCTGATCACCCTTAAGCTCATCTGAAGCACCACTTCCCCCATGGAACCTTTCTGATTCCCTCCACACATAAGACTGGCCCTTCTACTGACCCAGAACAGTTCTGTCTTCTGTTTGTGGCACATCAACTCAACTGAAGACTCTAGAGTGAGAACCATAACCTAATTATCTTTGGACTCTCCAACACTTACTGTGGGCCTGACATACACAGAGTTGAGTGGATACATGTGACAGAGTCATTCTAGGAATTCCATTCCTGACTCCCCTTTAAAGAAGGGGAGTTCAAAATAGAAAAAAACTTATCTTGCCCTCTAAAAAATTAAAACTTCTTTACAGCAAGATGGGGGCCACTCCTGCCTTAAAAGGCAGACTCTGGAGCAGGTTGATGAACTGGCTTCTCCACTGACCACTCATGTGACTCTGGAAAGATACCTAATCTCTCTGAGCCTTGGTTCTCCATCTGTGAAATGGGGATGATAGTAATATTCACTTCAGATAGCAGATGTGAAAATTACTAGAGTTCAATCACATACACAAAGTGCTGACATCAGTAAGTATTAATTCTTAGCATTTCAGGCTCCTGAAGCATCTCGAGGCTGAGCCCACTCCAAATACAATAAGAAAACTAAAAATCTGCATTAGCTAGAGGAAGCGTTCCCAGAGGAAAAAAACTTTTGGGAAAGCTTTACTGATACTTTCTCACTGCTGGTCACAGATCCCTTCAAAAGCATCCAGTTCTCTGCGTCTCTAAAGGGCCAGCAATGAGACTTCTTCTCTCTGAGCTTCAGGTTCCCAAATCTGAGAAATAAAAGTCATAACATGTAACACGATCTAGTGATCTCACAGCTTGTCATGAGGGTCTAAGGAGTTAAGAGACATGAAACTGTTCTGAGAAGTATAAAATGCTGCTCAAGCACAGGTTAGCACTGACTGCCAGCTTAAGACACTCAACTTCTGAATGCTGGCATAGTCGGCTGACACAGGAAGAGGCTGCTCTACCTGACAGGTTTCCCTGGGCCCATACCCGTGAAGCCCATCTCTCCAGCTGCTCCACAGGAGTGAGTTATAAGCCACCTCTTACTAAGACATGGCCTATCATTTGGGTAAGCAAAGAACTTTCTGTCCAAATCAGGACAGTGAATGCAGGCACTGTTAACAACCGCACCAGGACACAGATATAAAATGCCACTGCCCCAGGCATGTCGAACCACATGGTCACTCTCGCTGTCACCACCCAGGGGGAACTAACGGCAGAGGCTGGGGCGGAAAGGAGGCCTGCAGGTCTTTGTACATCTCCAAAACAGCCCACTTCTAAAGTAACCACAGTTACAGCCGTCACAGCTATCCATTTAAATTAAGCCAGGGGTCTGCCAACTGGGCTTTTCATAGAGTACCTTCGGGGCAGCCTGGCATGAAGAAAAAAAAGAGGAAAGAGGTAAGATAAATGCAAAGGGCTCTGAACTCTCTTTTCTTTCTTTAATCTCATCAACTGCAAATCTGTGAATTTTACTGGATTTCTGATTAAGGTTTCATTTGTATCAAAGGATTCCAAGTCTAACAAGAGGTTAAAGATCTCTGGTAAGTATTGTCTACAGAGACCTCTGCTAAAATAAACACACATTCTCTCAGAGAGGCAGCACATCAGTGCAACAGAACAAGGACCTGGGAAAGTTACACATGACACCCTGGGGGGCCACATTCTCAAGGTCTAATGGTGGTGCTTTAGTTGCTCAATCATGTCTGACTCTGCGATCCCATGGACAATAGCCCGCCACACTCCTCCGTCCATGGGATTTCCCATGCAAGAATACTAGAGTGGGTTGCCGTTTTCTTCTCCAGCGGATCTTCCTGACCCAGGGACTGAACTGGATCTCCTGCATTGCAGTTGGATTCTTTACCGACTGAGTCACCAGGGAAGCCCCAAATGTCTAATAGAGATAATTTATTTACAAAAGTTAAGATAGGTTGCACCACTGAACATAGTGCCTGGCTTTGGCTGAATTTACATCATAAGTACAGTAAACCTAACCATCTTCTGCTAATCAGAGCCACTGATGAACACATATATGTCCTCAGTCAGTAAAGAAGTAGGGAGCTGCCACAGAGCAGAAAACAACTGTCCAGGGGTAATAAGCAACATCAGAAGGGAGTACTGTCAGGTGCTGGGGTGTGAAAGATCCAGAGCACACAGAACTGCCCAGAGAAATGTAGGCACAATAAAAAGTGTGCATTGCAGGTGGTCACACAAGTGTGTGTGTGGGGGGTGGGGGCATGTGCACATACAAAATAGAATATGGTGGGGGGAGGCATGTGTATTCACACAACAGAGTAAGGGTACAGTCATGAGAATTTGTGGTGTCAACGTGTAATCTTGAAAGAGATATGTGCTTGTGTGTGCGTGTGTGTATAAGAGTATGGTCATGAGAATGTGGTCCTGAGTCCATGTGCATGAGAGAACATGTGTGGCCATGTAAAATGGTGAGACTGTGTGGATGTGTGTGATCACGAGTATATGTCAGGGCTCATGACTGGTCATGAAAATACATGTGTGTGCAATCATGAGCATGCATTTGGGAGTCATGAAAGTATGTATGTTCATGAGAGCATGTGGCTGCCATGAGAGTTTTGCATGTGTGCATGATCATGAAAGCATGTTGCTGATCATGAGAGAGTACAAGTATATATGTGGTCTTGAACTTCTGTGAGAATATATGAGAGGGAAAGGAGGGAAGGATGAGAATAATAATGAAGGAATAAAAATCGTACTTGTTCATGTGCTCTGCCCCAAACAAGGACCAAAATTTTAGGGTACTCTACTACTGGCCTAGTGTGAGTTCAAGTCAAGGACTAGGCTCAGCCCATCTTTCTACTTACCACCAACCATCAGAGCTTCACTGCCTAGCCTCCCAAGCCTAGGGCATCAGATATGGCAGCAGTCATCCACTAAGTCTTCCAGAATGCTCACTCCTGAAGGAAGAGCACAGGCCAAACTCCTTGCCTGACCTTCCTCTTAGCAGCTATCCTCGAAGCCAAACATAGGAAAATCTTCTTCCACAGAGTAGTGAGCAAGGCTGCACGGCACTGGAGTGGTGAATGGCTGAGAGGAGAGCGCCCATGTCTGAGGTAAGAGAAACCCCAGTAAGATAGTAGGCACTGAGAGAGGGCATCAGAGGGCAGACAGACTGAAACCACAACCACAGACAACTAGCCAATCTAATCACATGGACCACAGCCTTGTCTAACTCACTGAAACTAAGCCATGCTGTGTAGGGCCACCCAAGACGGACAGGTCATGGTGGAGAGTTCTGACAAAATGTGGTACGCTGGAGAAGGGAATGGCAAACCACTTCAGGATTCTTGCCTTAAGAACCCAAAGAACAGTATGAAAAGGCAAAAAGATATAACACTGAAAGATGAACTCCCAGGTTGGTAAGTGCCCAATGTGCTACTGGAGATCAGTGGAGAAATAACTCCAGAAAGAATAAAGAGACGAAGCCATAGCAAAAAATAACACCCAGTTGTGAATGGGACTGGTGATAGAAGCAAGCTCTGATGTTGTAAACAGCAACATTGCATAGGAACCTGGAATGTTAGGTCCATGAATCAAGGCAAATTCGAAGTGGTCAAACAGGAGATGGCAAGAGTGGATGTCAACATTTTAGCAATCAGAGAACTAAAATGGACTGGAATGGGTGAAATTAACTCAGATGACCATATCTACTACTGTTGGCAAGACTCCCTTAGAAGAAATGGAGTAGCCCTCATAGTCAACAAAAGAGTCCGAAATGCAGTACTTGGATGCAATCTCAAAAACGTCAGAATGATCTCTGTTCATTTCCAAGGCAAACCATTCAATATCATGGTAATCCAAGTCTATGCCCCAACCAGTAATGCTGAAAGAGCTGAAGTTGAACGGTTCTATGAAGACCTACAAGACCTTTTAGAACTAACACCCCGAAAAGATGTCCTTTCATTATAGGGGACTGGAATGAAAAAGTAGGAAGTCAACAAACACCTGGAGGAACAGGCATATTTGGCCTTGGAGTATAGAATAAAGCAGGGCAAAGACTAATAGAGTTTTGACAAGAGAACACTCTGGTCATAACAAACACCCTCTTCTAACAACACAAGAGAAGACTCTACACATGGACATCACCAGATGGCCAACGCTGAAATCAGATTGATTATATTCTTTGAAGCCAAAGATGAAGTCAACAAAAACAAGACCAGGAGCTGACTGTGGCTCAGATTGCCACTCCTTATTGCCAAATTCAGACTTAAATTGAACAAAGTAGGGAAAACCACTAGACCATTCAGGTATGACTCAAATATGACCTAAATCAAATCCCTTACAATTATACAGTGGAAGTGAGAAACAGATTTAAGGGACTAGATCTGATAGAGTGCCTGATGAACTATGGACAGAGGTTAGTGACACTGTACAGGAGACAGGGATCAAGACCATCCCCAAGAAGAAGAAATGCAAAAAAAGCAAAATGGCTGTCCGAGGAGACCTTACAAATAGCTGTGAAAAGAAGAGAAGTGAAAAGCAAAGAAGAAAAGGAAAGATACCCATTTGAATGCAGAGTTCCAAAGAATAGCAAGGAGAGACAAGAAAGCCTTCCTCAGTGATCAGTGGAAAGAAATAGAGGAAAACAATAGAATGGGAAAGACTAGAGATCTTTTCATGAAAATTAGAGATACCAAGGGAACATTTCATGCAAAGATGGGCTCATTAAAGGACAGAAATGATATGGACCTAACAGAAGCAGAAGATATTAAGAAGAGGTGGCAACAATACACAGAAGAACTGTACAAAAAAGATCCTCATGACCCAGATAATCATGATGGTGTGATCACTCACCTAGAGACAGACATCCTGGAATATGCTATAAAGTGGGTCTTAGGAAGCATCACTACGAACAAAGCTAGTGGAGGTGATGGAATTCCAGTTGAGCTATTTCAAATCCTGAAAGATGATGCTGTGAAAGTGCTGCACTCACTATGTCAGCAAATTTGGAAAACTCAGCAGTGGCCACAGGACTGGAAAAGGTCAGTTTTCATTCCAATTCCAAACAAAGGCAATGCCAAAGAATGCTCCAACTACCGCACAAAAGAGAGTGTAAAAGTTGGCTTAAAGTTCAACATTCAGAACTAAGATCATGGCATCTGGTCTCATCACTTCATGTCAAATAGATGTGGAAACAGTGGAAACAGTGTCAGACTTTATTTTCTTGGGCTCCAAAATCACTGCAGATAGTGACTTCAGCCATGAAACTAAAAGACACTTACTCCTTGGAAGGAAAGTTATGACCAACTTAGAGAGCATATTAAAAAGCAGAGACATTACTTTGTCAACAAAGGTCCATCTACTCAAGGCTATGGTTTTTCCAGTAGTCATGTATGGATGTGAGAAGAAAGCTGAGCACTGAAGAATTGATGCTTTTGAACTGTGGTGTTGGACAAGACTCTTGAGAGTTCCTTGGACTGCAAGGAGATCCAACTAGTCCATCCTAAAGGAGATCAGTCCTGAGTGTTCATTGGAAGGACTGATGTTGAAGCTGAAACTCCGATACTTTGGCCACCTGATGCAAAGAGCTGACTCATTGGAAAAGACCCTGATGCTGAATGAAGGCAGGAGGAGGAGGGGATGACAGAGGATGAGATGGCTGGATGGTATCCCCGACTCAGTGGATATGAGTTTGGGTAACTCCGGTATTTGGTGATAGACAGGGAACTTGGTGTTCTGAGGTCGATGGGGTTGCAAAGAGTTGGACATGCTTGAGTGACTGAACTGAGACTCTTTATCATCCAGTGCCTATGCCTACCTCCACTCCTGCCCCTACCTTGAATTGTAGGTTCTTATTTGAAAGGTTCTCTGAGGCCATGCAGGCCAATCTCCCATGCTAGAAGTGAGTTCCTCCCAAAATATCCCTGACAGGTCAGTCTTTCTTTGATCATCCTTCAGGAATAAAGAACTCGCTACTAAATGAGGAAGCCCTCATTGGAAACCTATCTCTCCTTTAAAATGACAGTTATCTATCAAAGAACAGTGGCTATGAAGTCACATCAGACATGCATTTATGAGAATAAATTTATCAGAATAAATAAAACTACACTGGCTGGGCAAAGTGAGCAATTGTTGTTGTGTAGCCGCTAAGTCATGTCATACTTTTTGCAACCCCATGGACTGTAGCCTTCCAGGCTCCTCTGTCCATGGGATTTCGAAGACAAGAATACTGAGCCACCAGGGAAGCCCAAGTGAGCAACAGAGGTCTCTTTGCAAACCAGCTATTTTCATCAGAGACTTAGCAACAAAATTATACTTGTAACTAAGTATTCTTTTAAATCACTGTATACATTATACATTTTTATAATTACTATATAATGTATACTGTATCTGTACATTAGTAGTATTATTCAGAGATATAAACCTAAACCACCTACCATGATTTATGGGAGATTTAGGAATTTTCCCTTTACTGATTACAGAATCTAATTCCTCTACTAATGTAACATCACTGTATTGGGTGCCCTGAGGATCTTCTGCTCCTGGTTAAAAATATCTAGTTGCAAGGCTTCACTGAACCCAGGGGATCTGCAGATAGACCTCTTTAATTCAAATCAATGATTACTATGAGTAGATTTCCTATTCTGCAGTAGATTATTTTTTGTTATGGATACAAAAGGCAAGTAAGATACAATCTAAACCCTTAAGAAATTCACAGCCTACTTGGAAGAAAGGAAGACATATGGAGTAGCATGTAATCAATTCTTCAGTCTCCGGCACATGCTGGGCTTCAGCGCTGAGCACCACCTGCAGTGACCAACTGAGTTCACCAGCGACGGTTTCTCCCCCAACTCTTTGGGAAGGAGGCAACCCTAGCCAAGGCCTCTCGACCCCTGACTGAATGCAAGATGCTTCTCTGGACTAGAACTGACTTCACTTGGGGGAACAGAAGGTGCTTGAGGGAGGTGGGGCTGCAGCTCCCAACGCTCTCGGAAAGCAGAGCCATGAGCTAGGCAGCCATCATGCTTCTGGTGTTAGTGGTGAGCCAGCAGCCCAGATCCTCAGGCTCTGCCAGCCCTGGAGTTTCATATGAACCTGGCTTAGAGCTCCTTCCCTCAATGCTATTTCCCCATGACATTCTCAGTTTCCACAGGCCCCTCCCAGTTCAGCAAATTCCTCTAGAAGGACCCCCTCTCAGAGTCTGCCCAGCATCACACCCCTCTGAGTACTCTTTACTCTGGTGGCCATTTCAAGTGCCACGCTTCTGGGAGCCAGCACCGCATGCCCCCCAGAGCTAATTATACTTAGTGAGCTAGCAGCCAGAGGGGGACATATGGTGACTTCATGTGGCTGCAATATATATTTGTCCCTCCCTCTGACCCCACTCCCTCTCCTCTATTTCTTCCAATTCCCTACCCAGAACCTAAACTCTGAGGCAGCTCCCTGCTCCCTACCAACTCCTCCTCTCCAGCACATACACACACACCACACATAACTCCATACCACTTAGAAATCACACCTTGTTTCTATATCAACTTATCCAAGGGCATATAGCCACAGAGTACAGTATCCCCGGCACAGAAAGACTTCAGTTGTCTCTCCCATATCCTAAAGTCCCATTGGTCTCCACCTCCCTGGCCCTGCTGAGTTTTCATCATGCTTCACTGCCCCCAAAACTGACTACTCTCTCTCTCCCCTAGCTTTCACCCTGCTGTCCTCAGTGGCTCTGAAAGGACCCACAAGCAATCCCTGACAACTATTTCCAGCTCTAAGATTCCAGCAATCAACCTAGAGAGGAGACCCAGCATCCTGGCTGCCTGCCCTTCCCTGCCTATCCAATCCCTCCTTACCATCCAGCTGAAAGACCTTCCTTATACATGCCACAGTTCTGGCATCATGACAAGCTCAGCAGCACATGCCCTGATACCACTGGATGAGATTTCCTTTTCACATCCCCACCCCCATCCCACACCCATTCTTCTATCTTTCAGAGATGGTGTCTCTCATTGTGGAGGGTGTCTAGTGCATTCTTGGCCTTCAATAACCATTGTGCCATTCATTGTCTCATTATCTCCCAGTACCTCTTAATCCAGGAAGCCTCCTCACATCTCAGCGCAAAGTCCTAGAAAACAGCCAAAAGAAATCATTCAAACACTTCCTTTTTAAGGTAGTTTTCCTTGGGACTGCCTGGCTAATTATTAGTGGCAGAGGGTGGATAGGTTGGAATCCAAGTAAGACAGTTATTTAAAAGGATGTGGACCCAGATCTTTTCATAATCCAATAGCAGTGTAACAAAATTAGTGCTGGCGGTGGAGGAGTAACGGATCTGTTAACAGGATGTCTGCTGTGTGTACCTTTCAGGTGCTCCATGGCCCTAAATTGCCTTCAGAAGACTTAGAACCTAGCATGGTGTCTGGCATTACAGTAGATGCCCAATTAATATTTGTTGGATGTTGAACAAAGTACTAGGTACCAGTTCCAACTGGGAAGATTGAGGGAAGAACCCAAAAGGGGCTACTAAGATCCCATCAGGAGAGGATCTCCATGCTAAGGACAGCCTCCTCCTCAACAACCTGCTCACCAGAGGACAGCAGTTTCAATACCCCTACCCCTCTACCAGCATACTTCTTAAAGGTGACACTGGCAACCCCTTCTCAACACAAAACAAAAACCCAGCCACATCACGTTTCCAAGTCCTTCAACCAGACCTCTCTTTTCCCACTCAGAACCAAACTGCACTGGAAAATAACTGCGTAGTGAAAAGTCAATTCCCCACTCCTCTCCCCGCTCAGGAATCTCTACCCAGCCCTATTTTATGGTTGCGCCCATCCTGAACCCCACCTTCAATAGACCTCCAATTGGCTGCTCCCTCCACTCCACCGCCCCTGGCACTGCAGAAATGTGGGCATCTCTGGCACAACCTGAGACTGGCAGTTCGAGGAATGGAGAGTGAGCAATATTAAGAACGGCTGATATGAGTAACGTGGGAGGGGATAAGAACCCCTGGAAGAACGAAGACAGTACCCCTTGTGCCAAAGCAGCGGAGCTGGCCCCGGCGCTTCTTCTCTGACTCTTCTGCATGGGAAACGGGGGCGCGGTCCACCCAGTTCCCCCTGGGAGACTTGCCAACTCAGACTCCCCGTCCCGAGCTGATCGAGCTGAGGGCGGACTCCAAGCACTCCCCGCAAATCGGGCATCGTCCTCTCATTCTCATCCTCAAGGGCACAGGGCACTGCAAAGGCTGGTGAGGGGCAGCAAGAAAAGTATCTACCGGAGAGACACGTTTGAGTAAAAGGTGCCGTTTCCCAAGAACCGCTAGACTGAGACCTCCTTCTCAAACTGTGAGGGGAGCTGGAGGTGGGAAAAACAGAAATCCCTCCCGCACCCCGGGGTCAGGAGGCTCACCTGCCTGCACTCACCGAAGGCCGGGCAGCTTGGCTCTGCGCAGGAAGCCGCCCCGGCCTGGAGGCGCCAGACTTGTCCTCGCCAGCCGAGCAAGCGCGGAGGCAGCCGCAGCCTTCCCAAGCCGAAGCGCCCCGCCCTCTCCGTCTGCGGACGGCCCCCGCACCACCTCAAGGGCGGGGCTGACCGGCCCCCTCGAGGCCACGCCCCCTCCCCGGCGCTCCCTCCCTCGTGACGTGGAGCCGCTTGGGGCTGCGCGCCATCTTGGCTTGGCTGGGAGACTGTCTCGTGAGGTGGCGGGGAGCCAGATTTTTGCCCAACGCCAGTCAAGTTTTAGGGCCCAAGGGAGCCCTGCCTCCATCCCAGTGAGGTGCAGGACGTACCCTTTGAACCTACTTTTGTCTCTAACCACCTCCTCCCTAAATTGTAATTGTTTGCCAATGATTTGTCGCCTTTCACACTCTGTTGCCCATTTATTATTCGTCCTTTGGTTGCGCCCATTTTTTACGTGGAGAAACTTGAAAGCCATATACATTTCCATAGTGCAAGCTTAAGTGAATTGTGTCGCTTGGCTGTGCTAACACTGTTAATATAAAATGAAATGTTTGTCTATAGTATGTACAGAATAGGAAGACAGTTTTAAATGCCAAAATTCATGTCAAATTTTGGTTAAATCTGACCATTTTCTTTTAATTGCACTGTACCCTGTGACAGTTAATGCATCTTTCCCATCTGGTTTGTGAAGTTTCATCACAGTGCCTATTCAGTCCTTTACATTGCCCAGTAAGCACTGCTAGTAATTTAAGGATTTTATACACATGTAATGTGTACAGACTTATAAACACACAAGTTCTATATCAGCAACAAATGCTGTAGCTGAGATCAATGGAACGTATAACTTTTTTTTTCTTTCCTCCAATATATTCACCATTTGGCTTAATTAATTCTGTCATTAGTAGAAGGCAGGAAAATCTGAGTAATTCTGACTTACTTGAGGGGTAAGAAATGAACCTGAATATTTTGTCTGACCCTCCAAGCAAATTCAAGGTACGTATTTAAAGAAGTGGAAAGTACATAGCAGTTTTTATAAAAGCAGTCCAGAAAGTTCCAACTCTTCTCTAGATGGTTTCGGTTCCACTCAAAAGGAAATCCCTGAGACACTTTATATCCTTTCACTAAAACGCAACTCAGTCAATGCAGAGGTAATACTTTACCAAGTGTTAATGTTTTACTAAGAGAACAGCTGAGGCAATGTTTAATGTTTTATCTGTCATACCATGGAGTTTGATACAAAAACCAGGAAGTTCAGTCAGTACACAATTATTAAGCCAATTTTACTTCACTCCCCTTTTAAAAGTAACTCCTAAATAGGGGTCGCAAAATTCACTAGACATCTCCCTTCTGCTCCATGGCATCTTATAAGGACACTAGGAACTGTGTGTTTCTCTCCTTCTGCCTCAGAGGCAATTTTTGATTGTAGAGATCTCTAAGGTGCTTATTGTCCTTGGGTTTTTTTTTTTTTTTTAATCATTTAAATGCCCAAATTCTGTTTTTCACTGACCTAGCTCACTTTCTGCATGAGCAGCTTTAGTACCCAGTTCAGTGTGGGGTAACGTTAGCTATTAGCACCAGTATTAAGCAGATCCTTCCTAAGAATACTCTGTAAATAGCAGGGGGTAGGGAGAATGGTAAGGAAAAAACAACACTCATTTAGCAGTCAAGCTCAGGATTGTACTGCCCCCATTGAATTTTCATGTTTAAGGAATATGGTCTTAATGCCCACCTTGTGGCAATATCTAGCTAACATCCATCCCCCCTAGCTAATTTGGTAGGGGGTGGGGCAGGAGACAAGCAGCAAAGTTATCTTGTTAGCAAAACACAAAACAAAAACATGATCTTCTTCTCAGAGTACACAGGCTATATAGCAAGTCCTCTCACCAAGAGGACATTAGTTTTTCTGCAGGGATGAAAAGACCAGGCTCTGATAGGTAGCACAGGGCAGAGCACAACAAAGGAGGCACTAAATTCTTACAGTGCCAAAGTCTGGTTCCAATATGGGAATGCGTTTTTTAAAGGACCTTCAGCATAATAAATGCCTTTTTAACAATTTAATCACTATTCTTCCTGCAGTAACTTTCATGGTTTTACATTTTACTTAGAAACATATATTTAAAAGATTCTTTCATGGATCTTACATACTATTAAGGCTGATTAGGGATAAGGTTTACCACAATCAACTTTTTATTCATCCTGTTAGTTTTTCCATCTATGTTCACTTGCCTGCTTCCCTTTGCTGACATCTACCATAAGAATAATGAGACTGACCATTTTAATTGTGCCATAGCAAAGGGTCAGAATCCTGGCTCTGCCATTTATTGGGTATTATGGCTTTGGGTGGGCTTCCCTGGTAGCTCAGGTGGTAAAGAATCTGCTTGCAGTGCAGGAGACCTGGGTTTGATCCCTGGGTTGGGAAGATCCCCTGGAGGAGGGCATGGCAACCCTCTCCAGTATTCTTGCCTGGAGAATCCCCATGGACAGAGGAGCCTGGTGGGCTACAGTCCATGGGGGTCGCAAAGAGTCAGACACAACCGAGCAACTAAGCACAGGACAGGATAGCTTTGGGTAAGTCACTGATTCCGTTTTTTTCAGCCAGGAACAGTATCATCCACCTTGCGGGATTGTGAGAACTAGAGACATTATGAAAAGTTCCTAATATAGCACAAAATCATTATCATCACCACTATCAGCTTCATGCAAAAAAAAAACAAAAAACCCTAAAATTCAAAACTGGCCAAAAAAATTTATGCAACAAATATTTTTAAAGAAAGATACGCAAGTCAATCTCATTAAGAAAACCCTGTCACCTGCTTTATTTCTAGATAAGGGTAAAGGGAAACAAGGAAATATTCACTTGAATTTGAGGGGCAGCTAAACTGAAAGCAAAAGTAGCAACAATTTTACGCCTCTAAGGTTACTCTGATCCATAAAGGAATGGTAAAATTTCCTTGTTTGGAGACTTAAGAGTTTAATTTTCCCCTAAAGCAAGATCATCCACTTAGGGTGGGGTAAAAGAATAAAGAACAAACTCAGTAGCACCAAATGGGGTTTAACACAGAAAATAGGCCCAGGTTTCTCCTTTCAAATACAAAGTTTTACATTAAAATATGTTTAAAAATCATAGTTGTTTCTCCTTTTGATTCAGTCCTTTTCCTTCTTCTACCAGGAACCCCAGAAACCTAAAGAGCATGTGCATTATTGACTAGATATACAATCCAGCTGCCCCTTCCAAACTGGAATCTGATTACAAATGGACTGGCCTAGCTCAAGGCTGCCCTCAGTGACAGGAAGCAATTATCTATGCTCTCAGGGAAAATGGATACTGAGGATGCCACCAGTCAAAAAGTCGAACGCTGTGTACTGGGTCCAGGATGACTTGCACACCCTGTTCACTGCGCAGTTTCTGACCACCATGGACAGGATAATCTTGGAACACCAGTCTCACTCGATGATGCCGCATGTCCGTGCTCACACTGATAGTAAACTGGGAGGGAAAAGTAAATTCAATACCCAAATTTAACAACCTTGTTTTCCTATGACACACTCTGAAATGAAACAGTCTAGACAATTGACATGGACTAGGCCACAAAATAATCTCTAAGTTACACTACCAGCACCTTTGCAAAAATATTAAAAATCAACAGTGGTTTTTATGTTTTTCTTAGCTTTGTTTATTTAAACTGTGCTAAAGAAAGCCTCTCAAATGGCTGCAAATATTAGAATATGTGCATATAGAGTACCATCAGTGACAATTTTTAAAAACTTTATAAGAGATGGTTTGAAGGGATTTTGATGAGATACATCTGATGATTTTTTTTGGGAAAATAAATCACAAAATCTCTAAATGTGTTTATATATCAACATATATAGATGGGTAGAGAATTGTATGAATAGGAAGAATATGGAATATGAGTATATAAATAAGTCATTAATGTGGCTTAATGAGATGGCTACCATAAAAACAGGTATGTGACATACTTTGAATTATACAAAATTATTTAAGAGAGTGCGTATCTACATGTATATATTAACAGAAAGATTAAAGAACAATTCCCCAGAAGTTAAGTGCAGTTAGAGGATACAAGTCTAAGTTACCTTTACTGTCTCAACATGTTTATGTATTATTTAATTCTTCATATGAAGTATCCATTACTTATTTTACCATTAAAAAAAGAATAAAGCTATTTTCAATGGGGAAGGGGAACATATCTCTGAACATAAGCCAAAAATACAGAAAAGATAAATTACATGAACTCTCCAGTTGCCAATCCAGTTAAAAATGTTAAAAATATGGAAAATATACCAGAGACATATTTGTTGTTTACTAATCTAATTATTAGCTAAATCTTGAATAGTCAAGAGAATCACACAAAGGACAGAGCTGGTAACCCTACATTTTAATATTCCATTTATGATACCACATGCATGCTTCAGATCCTGTCATATAGTGTCCATGCATTAGCTTTATCATTAACCTTAATGGGATAATGTTTCTAAAAACATTAACGAGCACAGCACAGGAGATACAAAACCATTCTATACACTATGGAGAAGGAAACAGAAGTAAAATATTCTCAGACATAATTAACTTCTCCACAAATAAGTCTATTCCTAATATAAAAGTCAGTTTTCAGATTTTGTTTAAAATTACTTTAAACAATAATTTTTTTCAAAGATTTCTTCCTCAGTGGTTAAATATACAAATCTTTCAAACTCTACGTACAGTGACAGTCTACGAAAGAACTGAGGATGACATCCTGTCTCCACTTACCAGGGTAAATATCATTCCCATGACAATTGGAATAAAGATGAAATTGAGGGTGGTGACCTGCAGTAGGCAGCAGTCCTGGTCTGGGTTGGTATGAACATCTTCGTACTGAATGGGAGGCTGCAATCCTCCCATACACTTGCTCTTTAATCTTGGGGACTGAGGAGAATTAAGAATTACTCTCATGGGTTAGAGGAAATGTTATGGCTCTAAGACTCCACCAATGAAAATGCTTAACTAAAGCTGCTGAGATCCATTTTTCTGTTATCTCTTCTCTCTTTAATATATAAATCAGCTTTTACACAGATCAAGGAAAGCCCTTTGAAAGATGAGGAAACACATCCAAGGACATGCAGAACAGGTCCTCTCAGTAGCCAAGATCTCAGGTATAGTCCAAGCAAAAAGCAGAAAGAAAGGTATAATAGTATCTGCTCTTCCTGCAAACACTCTCAGCAGTCCCTCTCCCCACGGCTTCCTCAAATTGCCTCAGATATATAAAACCATGTGAATTATTATTGTTTACAAATACATTTGCTTTGAAAAAAAAATTCTTAGGGAAATAACCTCAGTACATTGTTACAACAAGTTCTTTCCTTTCTCCTACTTTTAAGTCTTCAATTATACAGAAAGATTAATAAAACTATGCAATAAACTCCTGTATACCCTTTACCACTGGATATTCTGCCATATTTGTTTTCTTTCCTTTCACATCTCTCATTTTATAAATATATATATTCATATGTTTAAAAAAAAAATCACAGCTCTGGGGTGGGGGAGGCAAAGTCATTTGAAGGTAACATTGGCACCTAAAAAAATTAACAATAATTTCATATCTAATATCCACAGAATCTTCAAATTTCTTTAATTGTACCAAAAATGTCTTTTATACATAAAGAGGTATCTCATTGTTCATTAATCCAGGATCTGCTCAAGGTTTACTCTATGCATTAAGCTATTAAATCTTTGTGCCTCTTTCATATAAAATAATTCCTTCTTTCTTTTCATGACATTATTATAAGTTTTAATGTATAGTATCTGATTTTAAAAAGGCAATTTTATGTTTAGTAAAATCAGAGCAAGGTATTACCTGACAAGCAAAGAGATGATAAAAACACATACCTGTTTTTTGAACTTGAAGTTGAATTCCCACATTGGTTCCTGTCTATTCCCAACAATCTTTCTGCACCAGAAAAGTAAGCACTGTAAGAAAATAAAAATAACTTTTCTATTGCTAGCTCTAAAGCCAGCCATGGCTCCCATGCTGAGATTTTACTTTGGCATAGATAGAAACCCCCATATCCTGCCCCCTTACCCCCTAATTTGACATTGGTGAAACATGAGAAGAGACAACCCCAAGGCTGTTCAGTAAAGAGAAGAGGTACCGATAAAAGTCAACCTCAGATGCTATTAAGGTCAACCCCTATTGTTCTCATCTTTAAAGACAGAAACATGGTCTCTAGAGACTGGGGTATTCAGCAGGCCACTTATCTACATTAAAATATAAGGGCAGTCAGTAGCCATCAGATAAGATGATAACAAAGCCATAAAGCAGGCAGAGATAGCTAACCCTGAATGTAATAGGAGCAAACCACTCAGGACCTTCTGGGAGCAGACAGCCGGTATGGAAACTACAGAGCTGAGCTGAATTCAATCTAGAGTAAGCCCCTCAAGGAAAATCAGGCTACAGCTAGGGTTAACACAAGAAGTTAAGTACCTCCCAGGGGATAAGGGGTGGGTCGTCCGCCGTGCCAGCTGTCCTGCCCTTCAGACATGCCCTGTACGTCCTGCTGTTCCATCAAAAATAATGGGCTTGGCTTTAAGGGGCAAACACTTCTGCTGCCAACACAACAGCTCCAGTGTCCCACACAAGCTATGCTACTGAAAAGAGAGAGAGGGAGAATCAAATACGAAAAGGTGGAGTCCAGCAACATGTGACGACTTCCTTCAGGCATGCTGGCAACTTCCTGAATGCCATGCGATTATGGTTATACTAGCAAGGCAATGCATGGGACATCAGCCATTGCAGGTCCCACATCCTCCAGATGTCTAAACAATGGACACAAAAACAGCAGACAGGTGGCCTAGGCTTCCTGTCTCGGTTAAGATTTTTGTTATCACCACTGTTAGTAGTCCACTTAAAAAATTAATAAATTATAAAAATATGAAGACATGGGCCTTTTAGATTTAGGAGTAGCACTTGCATTGTGCACTGGAGCCGCAAGGATGTCCAGCATGAAGTCTGCCCAGTGCTGCTCTGCTCCCAGCAACTGATTAACACCTGGCCACGGTCAGCTTTGGGGTGATCCCACCTCACCACAGTTAACCTGCGATGATCAAAGGTCTTTGGGGGGAGGAAAACTATAAATGCGAAAAGATACTCTGTCTACTCATATTATGAGAAGGAATAAAATTCTACCCACTCAGCATTCTAATCCTGCCCTAAATCCATCAGCTAGTGTGACATTAAATTGAGCTCAGGCAATGACCCTGACCACCTCAGTTTACAATCCTGGGAAGAACCATGATTATCTTGAAATCAACAGTACTCTTTTAATCAATATGTATCAGGTAGAATGTTCTCACACTAGAGCTGAAGTAGGGAAAAAGAATCATTAACATCCAAAGCATAAAAAACAAAACAGAATTACGAATTCACAAACTCAAAAGATACAAAATTTGGACAATAGTATTAGCTGAATGAGAAAAAAGTTGGAGACATCCACTTGCCTAAATAATCATATATGGTATAATAGTCTAGCTTGGCAAAGGTGTGTTCACCAGATACCTCATGGTGGAACAAAGGACAAAATGGACCACAGGCTTACAGACCTACTTACAGATCAGAAAAATACAATGAAACTTGAATACAATGTATAAATGAATATAAACTACTGGGGAAATCCAGACATATAAATAATGGCCTAGAACACAGGAAGAATTTTAGAGCGCTGAAGTCTGAGTGGGAATACTTTATAGTCTCTGAAACAATCCATCCCAGAGCCTGGCAACAATAGGCACTTTGCAAATGCTGAAGAAGGCTACACCAGAATCTTTTAAGAACGTCAATGAGAAAGTGACATTCCAGATGTCAAGGTCACATTAGAAAAAGCAAATTAGTTTTTTTATATTTTTGTATCATGATTTAATGGAGAAGGAAATGGCTACCCACTCCGGTATTCTAGGCTGGAGAAACCCCACGGACAGAGGAGCCTGGGAGGCTCCAGTCTATGGGGTTGCACAGAGTCAGACATGACTGAAGTGACTTAGCATATCATGATTTAAAGCACCTTTTGAGAATTATGGTTTACATTTACCATTTGAACTGTTTTTCCTCGCTCAAACCATCAAACCATTTAAAGTGGTTCCATGTATATGGCAAGAAAATAAATTAAAATAAAGAGAATAAGGAATATGCTAAAAGCACAAGAAAGCTTTAAGGTAAAGATAACATAAGCCAGCCCAACACAGCACAGCAGGAATGTCCTGGAGAAATGATGAAATGATACCCCCAAGCCCAGAAAGTTTATATTAGTCCTCGAGCAGCCTGGTATCTACAGCCCCAGACCACCCCATTAAGAAAGCTAGAAACAAGCCATGATAACAGGCCCATTATACAAGAGTCCATTTGTTAAACCCTACCACTAATACCCACTTACTTTGGAATTCTTTAATGTGCTAGGAGTGCTTTCTGGAATGGCTGGATTCTTGGAGATTCGAGCAGCAAATGGCTCATACATATGGTACAGAGATCGGATCACACATGCCCGAAGACAGTGCAGCTTCTCCATTGACTCTGGTCGCAGGCGCAAAGGCAGAGAGGCATCCAGTGTGTAGTGTCTGAAACATGACACATTACTCCTACCAGTAAGTGACCTGTCTCTTCTGTTCTAGACCAGTCTCCTAGGACTCCTGGGCTCTGTACAAATTTTACATTACTATTCCACTGGCCAGTAGTTAGTTTGTCCCTAGTGCTCTCATGCAGTCTCTCTCTTACACACACACACACACACACACACACACACACACATACAAATCACCATCTCCTTCACTTCTCAGCTACTTTTCTTCATTATGCAAAACCCAATTCATATATATCTTATAATCCTGAACTTCTCTATTCATTAAAAAATTTTAAATCCTATTTCACTTTAAAAAAGGGCAAGTCTCTGACTTAATACTAATACAATATACTTCAGTTACTCAAAAAGAACTTGGACTGGAGAAGATCTACCAGGTTTTCTTGTCACATGTCTCACAAAGTTCTCTACTCCCTGATAACCTCAACATCCCCTTCCACCATTTTCTTACTGACACTTCTAACCCAGCATCAAAAGTTAGCCCTCTTATTAATCACATCATTCACTCTCTCCTCACCACTGCAACTATACAGAGCCACATAAATGCAAAGACTATGCATTCAAGATGACTGGCAAATCTAAGAAACAACCAATCCAGTTGGAAAAATAAACAGATGGGCATCTATAGTTTCTGAGAATTCTAGCTAAGATAAACCTCTGAAGCAAAGTCAAAAACAGTTATTTTTGAGACCTTACTTTTGCTGAAAGTATTAGGTTGGTGCAAAAGTAACTGGGGTTTTACATTGTTGAGCTTTGCACTTCATATTGGAATACATTCTTAAATAAATGTGGTTATATTATACATCATTTTAATGTACATTTCTCACTTTTTTTTTTGGCTAATGACATTACTTGCTGTTTATTTTGTATTTACTTTAGACTATGGAAATGATGTTAGACAAGAAGCAAATTGGAACGGTTTTTTATTTGAGTTCAAAATGGGTCATAAAGCAGCAGAGACAACTCACAACATCAACAATGCATTTGGCCCAGAACTGCTACCAAACACAGTGCAGTGGTGGTTCAAGATGTTTTGCAAAGGAGGTGAGAGCCTTGAAGATGAGGAGTGTAGGGGCCAACCAGTATAAGTTGACAACTACCAATTGAGAACCATCATCAAAGGTAAGCCTCTTAGAGCTATAGGAGAAGTTGCTGAAGAACTCAACATTGACCATTCTATGGTCATTTGGCATCTGAAGCAAATTGGAAAGGTGAAAAAGCTCAATAAGTAGGTGCCTCATGAGCTGACCAAAAATAAAAAAAGTTGTCATTCTGAATTGTCTTCTAGGGCTTCCCTGGTGGCTCAGAGGGTAAAGCGTCTGCCTACAATGTGGGAAACCCGGGTTCGATCCCTGGGTTGGGAAGATCCCCTGGAGAAGGAAATGGCAACCCACTCCAGTACTCTTGCCTGGAAAATCCCATGGATGGAGAAGCCTGGTGGGCTACAGTCCATGGGGTCGCAAAGATCGGACATGACTGAGCGGAGCAACTTGACTTTACTATTCTACTCAACAACAATGAACCATTTCTCAATCGGATTGTGATATGCGACGAAAAGTGGATTTTATACAACTACCAGCAATGACCAGCTCAGTGGCTGGACTGAGAAGCTCCAGAGCACTTCCCAAAGCCAAACTTGTATCAAAAAAGGTCATGGTCACTGTTTGGTAGTCTGCTGCCCATCTGATCCGCTAAAGCTTTCGGAATCCCAGCAAAACCATTACACCTGAGAAGTATGCTCAGTAAATTGATGAAATGCACCAAAAACTGCAATGCCTGCAACCAGCATTGGTGAATAGATTGGGCCCAAGAATTATTCTCTACAACAATGCCTGAATGCACATTGCACAACTGACACTTCAAAAGTTGAAGAAAAAAAAAAAAGTCGAATGAATTGGGCAATGAAGTTTTGCCTTATCTGCCATATTAACCTGACCTCTTGCCAAATGACTACCACTTCTTCAAGCATCTCAACAACTTTTTGCAGGCAAAATGCTTCCACAAGCAGCAGGAGGCAGAAATATGTTCCAAGAGTTCACTGAATCCGGAGGCATAGATTTTCATGCTACAGGAATAAACAAACTTATTTCTTGTTGGCAAAAATGTTTTGAATGTAATGGTTTCTATTTTGATTAACAAAGATGTGTTTGAGCCTAGTTACAATGATTTAAAATTCACTGTCCAAAATGGCAACTACTTTTGTACCAACCTAATAAAGATTCTGCTTGGGGGTAAGGAGGTAATCATAGGGAATCATAGGGAATCACAATTACCTGAATGAATTAACATCAATTTTAAAAGAGGAGCTCAAGGAAGTCAAAGCTAGGTTCATGCCCAGGCATGAATTAGAGAAAGTGAAGAGGTCACCATCCGGGGAGTAGCATCAAATCAAAAACAATGAAATCAGCAACACAGATAACACAGTGAGCTCTCTGTGGTCGCACCTTCGGTACAACCTTGTCCAAAAGGCAGCAGTGCAAGTGACAGTCCAGGCATTCTTACAAATCAGGGAAAAATTCACAATGTCCTCCGGACGGATATAGGAGGCCAGCAATAGCCAAATATCCATGGGATACTCTTCTCCTCCAGTCCCGTTCAGGTCTTCTGAAATAGAAAAAAGAACTATAACCTCTGATCTTCTATTATATGCACATATAAAGATCCCTAATCATTTCAATTCTCCAGGGCTTGAATAGTTTAAATAGGTCCAAGGAAGCCGCTCATACTCACATTTCCTGCTTATTGTAGCTGCTGAAATTTTTTGTTTCCTGTTGCCCAAGTGAATAGGTTGTGTTCTTAAGGCCTTTATTTAACCAGCATTTACATACTATTTTGAAGTTTTCAAAGTACCTTAGCATACATTATACCATTCAAGTCCAATAATATGGAAATAAGGAAAATATTACTGTGCCCATTTTACTATATTATTGTGGCCCATATTACTTTGTGCATGTAGTCAAGGTAAACAAAACCCAGTTTTCTCCAAATTCCAACTTTATATAAATTCTATCCTTGATTTCCCTTGCAATCCCCATCCATCATTTTCTTTAGTTCAGTCATTTAAAAAACAAAACTGATTTTTATAAGTATAAGGAATCCTCAAAGTACAAAATAAAAAACTAAGTAAATTACAATGTATTTGCATTACTCAATAATTGCTTGTGCATATGTTTTTTTTCTTCTAGTTTCTGGTTTCACTATCAGCTTGGTCTACAGTTCTGGCCATGAGCATCCAGTAATCAGATACCCTGTGAGGACATATCCTCACTTCTTCCTCCTTCAGACCTTATTAGTATTAATTCTCTTGACCCTGAGGTCCACTATACATGTCAGATTCAAGTAAAAATCCACACTCCATAGAGACACCAGAATCTGGTCTAACTCTAAACTTTAATTGAGGCTTAGTTATATAGTTATCCAAAACAAAGGTTTCTTTGTTTCCTGGGCAAAGCCCATATAACCACCTCCCTGAAGCTGCACCTGCTTTTCTAGTCACTTCCTGCAGCTCTATAAGTCAATTAGGTTCTTGCATCAGGTTCTTCATAATGGAGACCAATGCTTCTAAAACATTGTTTCTCGTGGTTCCTATGCTTCTTGAAATCTCCAGTAACCATTTAAGGCTCAGCCTACAGCCCTTGGGGCCCTCTTCTCCCACATTAAATCTCTCTCTCAGAGAAGGCAAACAACTTTTAGTAATTCCTCCACTGAGAATCATGACAACTTTTACAAAGCAGAGTACTGTTAAAATTTTTCTATCTTTAGGGACAAAATTCAGTGATTATAAAAATTGCCAATATTCTTTTTTTTGCAAATATTTTATAGGCATAGGTTAAGAGGAAGTATTCCAAGTGAAATAAACAGCTAACACGAAGCCTGAATATTCAGAAAAACAAAACATATGTGATGGCAACAAACAGATAAGTTGAACAAGATTTTGATGATATTAATAAACGGCTGTTAACTTTTTTACATGTGATAATTTTTTAAAGAGCATTTATCTTTCAGAGATAATTACCAAAATATTTACAGATATAATAATGGGATGTCTAGAAACTTCCAAACTAATTGTGCATGTGTGTGTGTTGAGACTAGGGGTGAGGGGGTAGTAGCTAAAACAAAAACAGCCATGAGTTGATTATTGTTGAAGCTATGTGATAGCCACATGGGATTCATTATACTATTCACTCTTCTGTTGTAAATGTTCGTTTTTTTAAAAGAAAAAAGAGGGGGAGGGGAAGACTGGTTTGATGAGAATAAAGGACCTTAATGAGGGTAAAGTGGAGCAAGGAAGTAAAAGATGAATTATAGCTAAGAGTTTGTAAACCACAAGTCATACATCTGATAAGTAACTGGGCTCCTGAATACATAAGAATTATTACAACTCAGTAATAAAAATATAACCTAATTTAAAAATGAGTTAAAGATTTGGATATTTCCCTACAGATGATATACCAAAGGCCCATAAGCACATAAAATATTCAATATTAGTATGCAAATGAAAACCATGAGATACCACTTCACATTCACTAGATTAAAAAGTTAGACAAATAACAAGTGTTGGCTAGGATGTGGAACTGCTAGTGGGACATAAAATGGAAACTTCATAAAGAAAGCTTGGCAATTCCTCAAAAAGTTAAACACAGTCACCATGTCATCTAGCAATTTCACTCCTTCCCAACAGAAATGAAAATGTATGTTCAGACAAAAACTTGTCCATGAGTGATACTAGTAACATTATTCATAATAGTCAAATAAAAAGGAATGAAACACTGATGTATGCTACAGTACGGATGGACCTTGAAAACACTATGCTAAGTCAAAGCACTCAGATGCAAAAGACCACATATTATATTATTTTATTTATATGAAATGTCCAGAATAGGCAAATCTATAAAGACCGACAGTAGTTTGGTGGTTGCCTGGGAGGAAGGGATGGGTGGGAAACAGTGTTAGGAGGGAATTAGGAATGATACTAACAGGTTTGGGTTGACAGAAATGTTCTAACTTAGTTCATGTTGATGGCTACAGAACTCTGTGAACATATTAAAACCACACATTGCACACTTTAAAGGGATGTATTTTGTCTCAACAACGATGTTTTAAAAATCTGTAAGCTCTTCTGTGGAACGTGCTCGAAATCAAAGAAGAAAATCAAGAGAAATATCTAACATTGATACAATGGTGACAATAGGTAGGGATTCAAGCAAGAGAGAAGGATGTCTATTAGCATCCTTGGTTCTGGAAAAGAGTGGTATAACTGACAATAACTGGCATAATTGCAAAGCAATGTCAGTTCATTTATTATTGATTATTTCAATTGTTATTGTTCAGTTGCTCAGTCGTGTCCAACTCTTTGCAACCCCATGGACTGCAGCGTGCCAGGCTTCCCTGTCCTTCACCATTTCCTGGAGCTTGCTCAAACTCACATCCATTGAGTTGGCGATGCCATCTAACCATCTCATCCTCTGTCGTCCCCTTCTCCTCCCGCTTTCAATCTTTCCCAGCATCAGGGTCTTTTCCAAGGAGTCAACTCTTCGCAACAGGTGGCCAAAATACTGGAGTTTCCACTTCAACATCAGTTCTTACAATGAATATTCAGGACTGATTTCCTTTAGGATGGACTGGTTGGATCTCCTTGCAGTCCAGGGGACTCTCAAGAGTCATCTCCAACACCACAGTTCAAAAGCATCAGTTCTTCAGTACTCAGCTTTCCTGATGGTCCAACTCTCACATCCATTCATGATAACTGGAAAAACCATAACTTTGACTGGACGGACCTTTGTTGACAAAATAATGTCTCTGCTTTTTAATAGGGTGTCTAGGTTGGTCATAGCTTTTCTTCCAAGGAGCAAGTGTCTTTTCATTTCATGGCTGCAGTCACCATCTACAGTGATTCTGGAACCCAAGAAAATAATCTGTCACTGTTTCTACTGTTTCTCCATCTATTTGCCATGAAGTGATGGGACTGGATGCCATGATCTTCGTTTTTGGAATTTTGAGTTTTAAGCCAGCTTTTTCACTCTCATCTTTCACCTTCATCAAGAGTCTCTTTAGTTCCCCTTCACTTTCTGCCATAAGGGTGATGTCATCTGCATATCTGAGATTATTGCTATTTCTCCCAGTAATCTTGATTCCAGCTTATCATTCTTCTAGCCCAGTATTTCACATAATGTACCCTGCATATAAATTAAATAAGCAGGGTGACAATATACAGCCTTGACATACTCCTTTTCCAATTTTGAATCAGTCCATTGTTCCATGTCTGGTTCTAACTGGTGCTTCTTGACCTGCATATAGGTTTCACAGGAGGCAGGTCAGGTGGTCTGGTATTCCCATCTCTTTAAAAATTTTCCAGTTTGTTGTGATCCACACAGTCAAAGGCTTTAGCATAGTCAACAAAGCAGAAGTAGATGTTTTTCTGGAATTCTTTTGCTTTTTCTATGAACCAACAGAGGTTGGCAATTTGATCTCTGGTTCCTCTGCCTTTTCTAAATCCAGCTTGAACACCTGGAAGTTCTTGGTTCATGTACTCTGAAGCCTAGCTTGGAGAATTTTGAGCATTACTTTGCTAGTGTGTGAAATAAGTGCAACTGTGCTGTAGTTTGAACATTCTTTGGCACTGCCTTTCTTTGGGATTGGAATGAAAACTGACCTTTTTCCAGCCCTGTGGCCACTGCTGAATTTTCCAAATTTGCTGATTATTTCAAAATATTTTAACAAATGCAAAAGTTTGTTATCTGATTCTCAAGTATAGGTGAAAGTTCTCATAGATCTGAGACCAAAATGATACATTATTATATTAACTTCCCCCTGACTCTAGCTGATCATCAGAATCACTTTAGCTTTATCAAAAGGTACCCTGAGACCTCACTGGTAGTGCAGTGGATAAGAATCTGCCTGCCAATGTAGGGGACACAGGTTCAATCCCTGATTCAGGAAGATTCCACATGCCATAGAGCAACTAAGCCTGTGCACAACTATTGAGCCTGAGTGCTACCACTACTGAAGTCCACGTGTCTAGAGTATGTGTTCCACAACAAGAGAAGCCACCACAATGAGAAGCCCACGCACCAAAACAAATAGTAGTCCTCACCCACTGCAACTAGAGAAAGCCCCCACAAAAAGCAACAGAGACCCAGTGCAGCCAATACGTAAATAATTTTCAAAAATTACAAATAAAAAAGAATAGGTATTCTGGGCTCCATTCCAAGAGTATGAGTTTTTAAGTCTGGAGCAAACCAGTGAATGATGGATTGGCATATTGCTGCTAAGTCACTTCAGTCGTGTCCGACTCTGTGCGACCCCAGAGACAGCAGCCCACCAGGCTCCCCTGTCCCTGGGATTCTCCAGGCAAGAAAACTGGAGTGGGTTGCTATTTCCTTCTCCAGTGCATGAAAGTGAAAAGTAAAAGTAAAGTCGCTCAGTCGTGTCTGACTCTTACGACCCCATGGACTGCAGCCCACCAGGCTCCTCTGCCCATGGGATTTTCCAGGCAAGAGTACTGGAGTGGGTTGCCATTGCCTTCTCCTATTGGCACATTCAGTTCAGTTCAGCCGCTCAGTCGTGTCCGACTCTTTGCGACCCCATGAATCGCAGCACGCCAGGCCTCCCTGTTCATCACCATCTCCCGGAGCCCACTCAGACTCACGTCCATCGAGTCCGTGATGCCATCCAGTCATCTCATCCTCGGTCATCCCCTTCTCCTCCTGCCCCCAATCCCTCCCAGCATCAGAGTCTTTTCCAATGAGTCAACTCTTCTCATTGGCACATTATATACCATTAATTTAAGCTTCTTTGTTTCACCTGTGTAAGTTTTATCACCACTAATCCATAAATATCACATAGTTTTCTATTGACTACAGTACCTAGTAGACATAAAGCAGACATTAACAACTGCAGAGCACATACATATCTAACTGAAATGAAACTGGTTATATAAAAATCCAAATATTTAGGAGAACATTTTTGTCAAAAGTCTGCTTCCTTACACATTCAGAAATCCAGAAATGCAAAGGCTTTTTGTTCTCCTGTTGTTAAATGGATTTTACCTGATAATGTTCTCAATGATAATATGTTATCAATAAACGGCTGCTACAGTTTACAGCTCCAGAAATATACTGACTGCTACGACTCTCCTTTCCTCTCAAATTTAGATATAAGTGGAAAGCCCTGGTATATTAAAGTCCTGTCCTACTCCTAATATTCAAACTCGGGTTCCCTATTGGTATCACCTCTTGCGTTACTGAGAAGTGACAGCTTCAAGGTATCACCACAGATAGGACCAATAATCCAAAAGAAAGCAAGCATTGTACCTCTGTGCCTCTTGCTTTTCTTTTTTCTGGAGACAGTTCTCTCATGGATGCTTTCCTCCTGGGCATCAGTCTCACCACTGCTGTCGATGATGTCACAGGGCTCACCAGCCCCAGAAAGAGCTTCCACTGCAGGAACCTGGGAGGCTTCCAAGCCACAGAGAGATTTTACTAGAAAAAAATAAGAGAATGAGACAGCAGAGCCTAAGCCTATGGCTTAGGCAGGGTATCAGCATACATGAGGAGAAAACAGAAAAACAAAAAAAGCAAAGCAGTGTGAGAGTCTGCTAAAGTAAGCTGAGAGTGTAAAAAAAAAAAAAAACATTTTAAATCCAAAAAAAATTGGAAAGCTAAGGGCAAACTGACTCCAAAATTGCAGAAACACATCAGACCTGAAATAAGGGAGTGAATTATTCTCCACTATAAACCCCGCAGGAGAAAAGCAAAAAGTGAATGCTATTTTCATTTGCATAATTTCTGAGGAGAAGGTTGAGAGGAATTAAATCCAATTTAACCTTAATTCTGGGTGAGAGGCAGTACACAAGTTTCAAGCTTGAAAGTATGAGAAGCATGAAAAAAAGGAAAAAAAATGCTTCAAGGTTATTACACAAGCAAATAGCAGTTAAGTGAAGAATATATGTGAACAATAGGAAGAATATTAATAACCAGGAAGAAAGCAGTGGAAACCACAGAAGAGTACTCAAGGACTTATTTTTTAATAGAAAGACAAATAAAATATTACTGCTACAGAAACTTCTACTGCTCTTGGCTAATCTTTCCCTTCCTCTGAATAAGTAACAACGGAGGACAGCAAACACGTTTACATGAAGATCCCCTAAGGATTGTAAGAAAAACACTGAGGCAGAACCCCAGGAAAATAAAAAACCTAATTTTCTTTTCAGACTGTCTGAGTCTGAAAAGACTCGTTGGAAGCCTACCTTCCTGCTGAACAGCATTGGCGACAGCTTTCTTGACCCTTCCAGACCTCACGATGGCCGGATCCGAGTTGGCATAATCCGCCACTGTTACTGAAACACAGTACCAACCCTCAAAGGAGAAGGCGTCCCTCCTCAGCTTCCTCCCCACCAAGATTCTCTGCGCACTCCAAGTCCCCAGAGGGCCCCAGCCGCCCTCCCACCGCAGACAGGCGAACACTCGCCTCGGTGCCTTCCAGCCCTGCTTCCAGCTCCAAGTCTTTCAAAGCCCCTGCCCCTCGCCCACCTCTTCCTGAGCAGACGTCTTGGGCCCGGAACTTGAGTCGCTTCCCTCTCTTGGGCATGGCGACCGTGTCGGGGCGAGGCCGGGTTAAAGGGCCAGGACCCCGGGCCATGTTTCAGGCCAGAGAGCGGGATCTGTGAGCCTAGGGCCAACTCCGGCCGGCTCCGCTGCCATCCCGCTCCAGAGACCGCAGCTCCCGCGAGAACTTAGGCCCCGGCTCCGCGTCGCATCCGCCGCCAACTCTCCTCTTCAGAAACCAATCACCCTCTGGTTTGGGGAGTACGTCATCATCCGGCGCCTGCAGATAACCCTGCGTCTGGGTTCCTAAGTGGTTGGGAGGGTGTCTTTATGGGCCATGTGGGTTTTGTCATACGTCTTATAAGATAATTTTGTGTCTCAGACCGAAACCCACAACCCCGTTGATTAGAACTGAGTTTATTTTCTGGTCTCCCCAATTTTTCTGCTATTGTCTCTGTCCACCCTCCAGGTTCCCTTCAGTACACCCAAAGCGCGTTTATTGTCATTCTCGTGCTCATCTCTCAGGCCACAAAGGCATAGTCTAACATGGGTAAGTCTTCACTCTAATTTCTTATACGAAAGCTATACATTTCTGAATTCTGAAATCTGGGGAAAGGTTTCTTAAAAGTTTTATTGATTTACACCATCCTCCAAGATAAATTGGAGAAGGAAATGGCAACCCACTCCAGTACCCTTGCCTGGAAAATGCCATGGACAGAGAGAGGAGCCTGGTGGGCTACTGTCCATGGGGTCGCAAGAGTCGGACACGACTTAGCGACTAAATCAGCACCACCACAAAGATAAATGCTAGTAGGGTTGATGAGGAAAGAAGGGTGTCTCCTTTGTTTTGAGTGAGAAAAACTTCACGGAGCTAAGGTTATAGAACTGTGACGGAGCAGGATCCTGGTCTAGCATCCAGTAGGAATAAGTTATTGTGGGTCCTAAATGAGGTTCTTTGTCCTTCTAACTTCTTTGCAGCTACCAAAAGGTGCTAATCCCTGTCTTAAGAAGCATGGTACTTAGGGACCAGGAACCCAACCAGGACCCACCAGACAGTGCCATCCTAACATATTTAGGATCAGACTTATGTTTTTAATCTAATTAAACATAAACATAGACATTCGTTAGGCACAAACCACTGGCCTTTTACTAACATCGTGTAACACTAGAGATTGTGCTAATAAGGTTGAATCCGGAATTGTATTAGAAATTAAATATAATTGACTGTAGTCATGAAATAGTCAAATTTGATTTATTTAAAGTAATAGCATGAACAAGGGTCTAACAGACTGAACTAAAAGAAAGTTGTTTTATTTTTAAAATAATTTTCCATATAATTGATATATGTAGTCAAAATGCAGCTGGTAAATCTCTAAACCTTCTCATTTCACAACAATAATAAATTTGCAGGAGATGTTGATTTGGATCCCTGGTCAGGGACCTAGGATGCCACATACCAAAAAAAAAAAAAAAAAAAAGAGGAAGCAATATTATAACAAATTAAATAAAGACTAAAAAAAAGAATATGAAGATCTTTTTTTTTTTTTTTTAATATGAAGATCTTAAGCAAAGCTCTTCTTGAGTTCCTTTGGCCACATTAGTGGAACAGAACACATGTAGATCTTTTATTTCACCTTTTACTCAGTTCGGTCGCTCGGTCGTGTCCAACTCTTGGCAACCCCATGAATCGCAGCATGCCAGGCCTCCCTGTCCATCACCAACTCCCGGAGTTTACCCAAACTCGTGTGCATCGAGTCGGTGATGCCATCCAGCCATCTCATCCTCTGTCATCCCCTTCTCCTGCCCCTAATCCCTCCCAGCATCAGGGTTTTTTCCAATGAGTCAACTCTTCGCATGAGGTGGCCAAAGTATTAGAATTTCATGAGAAACATCATGAGAAACGCTGAGCTGGAGGAAGCACAAGCTGGAATCAATATTGCAGGGAGAAATATCAATAACTTCAGATATGCAGATGACACCACCCTTATGGCAGAAAGTGAAGAGGAACTAAAAAGCCTCTTGATGAAAGTGAAAGAGGAGAGTCAAAAAGTTGGCTTATAGCTCAACATTCAGAAAACTAAGATCATGGCATCTGGTCCTATCACTTCATGGGAAATAGATGGGGAAACAGTGGAAACAGTGTCAGACTTTATTTTTTTGGGCTCCAAAATCACTGCAGGTGGTGACTGCAGCCATGAAATTAAAAGACGCTTACTCCTTGGAAGGAAAGTTATGACCAACCTAGATAGCATATTCAAAAGCAGAGACATTACTTTGCCAGCAAAGGTCCGTCTAGTCAAGGCTAAGGTTTTTCCTGTGGTCATGTATGGATGTGAGAGTTGGACCTGTCTCTTATACACATCTACCCTGAGGTCCACTATACATGTCAGATTCAAGTAAAAATCCACACTCCATAGAGACACCAGAATCTGGTCTAACTCTAAACTTTAATTGAGGCTTAGTTATATAGTTATCCAAAACAAAGGTTTCTTTGTTTCCTGGGCAAAGCCCATATAACCACCTCCCTGAAGCTGCACCTGCTTTTCTAGTCACTTCCTGCAGCTCTATAAGTCAATTAGGTTCTTGCATCAGGTTCTTCATAATGGAGACCAATGCTTCTAAAACATTGTTTCTCGTGGTTCCTATGCTTCTTGAAATCTCCAGTAACCATTTAAGGCTCAGCCTACAGCCCTTGGGGCCCTCTTCTCCCACATTAAATCTCTCTCTCAGAGAAGGCAAACAACTTTTAGTAATTCCTCCACTGAGAATCATGACAACTTTTACAAAGCAGAGTACTGTTAAAATTTTTCTATCTTTAGGGACAAAATTCAGTGATTATAAAAATTGCCAATATTCTTTTTTTTGCAAATATTTTATAGGCATAGGTTAAGAGGAAGTATTCCAAGTGAAATAAACAGCTAACACGAAGCCTGAATATTCAGAAAAACAAAACATATGTGATGGCAACAAACAGATAAGTTGAACAAGATTTTGATGATATTAATAAACGGCTGTTAACTTTTTTACATGTGATAATTTTTTAAAGAGCATTTATCTTTCAGAGATAATTACCAAAATATTTACAGATATAATAATGGGATGTCTAGAAACTTCCAAACTAATTGTGCATGTGTGTGTGTTGAGACTAGGGGTGAGGGGGTAGTAGCTAAAACAAAAACAGCCATGAGTTGATTATTGTTGAAGCTATGTGATAGCCACATGGGATTCATTATACTATTCACTCTTCTGTTGTAAATGTTCGTTTTTTTAAAAGAAAAAAGAGGGGGAGGGGAAGACTGGTTTGATGAGAATAAAGGACCTTAATGAGGGTAAAGTGGAGCAAGGAAGTAAAAGATGAATTATAGCTAAGAGTTTGTAAACCACAAGTCATACATCTGATAAGTAACTGGGCTCCTGAATACATAAGAATTATTACAACTCAGTAATAAAAATATAACCTAATTTAAAAATGAGTTAAAGATTTGGATATTTCCCTACAGATGATATACCAAAGGCCCATAAGCACATAAAATATTCAATATTAGTATGCAAATGAAAACCATGAGAGATGCTGAAGCTGAAACTCCAGTACTTTGGCCACTGATATGAAGAGCTGACTTATTGGAAAAGACCCCGATGCTTGGAGGGATTGGGGGCAGGAGGAGAAGGGAACCACAGAGGATGAGATGGCTTTTACTAAAAAGCAGCAATTTTAAATTAATGGCACTGTCAGAGTCCATATTTGAAGATACACATTTTTTGCTAGTAAGGTAAGTTGTAAAAGTTACTAAAAGAGCCGTTATTTTTTCAACTTCCAAAAATTTTTATTGAATTTTTAAAGTTAAAATTTCCTTCAATTTATAGACTTAATTTGGGGGTAAATTGATATCTATATACTATTGAGTCTTTCCACTCAGCAGTTGGAAATGCATCTCCATTTAATAAAATCTTCTAAGTCCCTTAATTATTTTAACTCAAACTTATTGTTATTCTTGTCAGTTTTTCTTTATGTTTTGTTGAAGTTTAGTTAATTCACAATATTATATTAATTACAGGTGTACAGCATACTGATTCAATATTTTTATATGTTATAATCCATTTACAAAGTAATGGCTATGTTTCCCTGTGCCATACAATATATCCTTATTGCTTCTTTATGTGTAAGTACCTTGCATCTCTTAATCTCATACCCCTATCTTGCTGCTCCTCCTTCCCTCTCCCCACTGGTTTGTTCTCTGTATCTGTGAGTCTTGTTTTGCTACTACATTTATTTGTTTTAGTTTTTAGATTCCATATATGAGTGATAATATGCAATATTAGTCTTTCTCAGTCTAACTTATTTAACTGGGCATAAAACTCCCTAGGTCCATCCACATTACTGAAAATTGCAGAGTTTCTTTTCTTTATGGCCAAATACTATTCTGTTGTGTGTGTGTATGCACATATATACATATTAATTTATATATGGACTTTTTGATGGTGTGAGGTGATATCTCATGGTTTTCATTTGTATTTCTCTGATAATTACTAGTGCTGAGCATTTTATCGTGTGCTTGTCGGACATCTGTATTTTTTCTTTGGGAAAATGTCTAGTCAGGTCTTCTGCTCACTTTTAAATTGGGCTGTTTGTTTTTTTGATGTTAAATTGTATGAGATGTTTATATTTTTGGATGTTAATCCTTTATTAATCATAAATAAAGGCTGTTTTTTTGTTTGGTCAATGATTTCCTGTGGTGTGCAAAAGCTTTTAAGTTTAATTAGGTCCCACTTGTTTATTTTTGCTTTTATTTCTTTTGACTTAGAAGACAGATCCAAAAAATATTGCTGCAATTTATGTCAGAGTGTTCTACCTATGTTCTCTTGTAGGAGCTTTATGGTTTCTAGTCTTACATTTAAGTCTTTAATCCATTTTGAGTTTATTTTTGTATATGATGTGATGAAATATTCTAATCCCATTGTTTTACATGTAGCTGTCCAGTTCTCTGGCACTATTTACTGAACAGTGTACATATTCTAGCTTTTTTCTATTGTATATTCCTGCCTCCTTTTTTGTAGATTAATTGACCATAAGTGTGCAAGTTTACTTCTGGTATAATATTTATTTATTTTGGTCCCTTGACATATGGCTTTGTTTTTATGCCAGTACTGTGCTGTTTTTATTACTGTAGCTTTGTAGTATGATCTGAATTGGGGCGTGTGATACCTCCACATTTGTTCTTGTTTTCTCAATATTGCTTTTGCTCTTTGGGATCTTTTGGGATTTCAATAAATTTTAGGATTATTTGTTCTAGTTCTGTGAAACGTGTAATGGATATTTTGATAGGGATTGCATTAAATCTCTAGATTGCTTTGGGTTGTATGGACATTTTAACAATATTATTTCTTCCAATCCAAGAACACAGGATATCTTTCCATTTCTTTCTATAATTTTCAAATTCCTTCATCAGTAATTTATAGTTTCAGGTATTTGATTCCTTGGTTAAATTTATTTCAAGGTATCTTATTCTTTTAGGAATCAGTTACAGATTTTATTTTCTTGGGTTCCACAATCACTGTGGATGGTTACTGTAGCCATAAAATTAAAAGACGCTTACTCCTTGGAAGGAAAGCTATGACAACCCTGGGCAGTGTATTAAAAAGCAGAAGCATCACTTTGCCCACAAAGGTCTGTGTAGTGAAAGCTATGGTTTTTCCAGAAGTCGTGTACAGATGTGAGAGTTGGACCATAAAGAAGGCTGAGCACCAAAGAACTGATGCTTTTGAATTGTACTGGACAAGACTCTTGAGAGTCCCTTGGACTGCAAGGATATCAAACCAGTCAATCCTGAAGGAAATCAACCCTGAGCTTTCATTGGAAAGACGGTTGCTAAAGCTGAAGCTCCAATACTTTGGTGACCTAATTGAAGAGTATACTCATTGGAAAAGACTCTGATAGTGGGAAAGATTGAATGCAGGAGGAGAAGGGTGGTAGCAGAGGATGAGATGGATGGGTAGCATCACTGACTCAATGGACATGAGTTTGAGAAAACTCTGGGAGATAGTGAAGGACAGGGAAGCCTGGTGCTGCAGTCCAAAGGGTCACAAAGAGTCAGACACAACATTATGACTGAAGGACAAAAATATCTTATGATTTTTAAATTTTATTTATTTTGTAATTGAAGGATAATTGCTTTACAGAATTTTGTTGTTTTCTGTCAAACCTCAACATAAATCAGCCATAGGTATACATATGTCCTCTCCTTCTTGATCCTCCCTTCTATCTCCCTCCCCATACCATTCTGCCAGGTTGATACAGAGCCCCTGTTTGAGTTCTCCGAGTCATCAGTTCACTGAGCCATCAAATCCCCATTGGCTATCTATTTTACATATGGTAATGTAAGTTTCCATGTTGATCTCTTCATACGTCTCAGTCTCAGCCTCTCCTCCCCCTCCCCATGTCCATAAGTCTTTTCTCTAGTCTGTTTCTCCATTGCTGGCCTGCAAATAAATTCATCGGTAGCATCTTTCTAGATTCCATATATTTACATTAGTATACGATATTTATCTTTCTGTTTCTGACTTACTTCACTCAGTGTAATAGGCTCTAGGTTCATCCATCTCATTAGAACTGACTCAGATGCATTTCTTTTTATAGCTGAATAATATTGCGTTGTGTATACATATCACAGCTTCTTTATCCATTCACCTGCCAATGGACATCTAGATTGCTTCCATGTTCTAGCTATTGTAAATAGTGCCTCAATAAACATTGGAGTATATGTCTTTTTCAATTTTGGTTTCCTCTGGGTATATGCCTAGGAGTGGGATTGCTGGGCCATAAGGTGGTTTTATTCCCAGTTTTTTAAGGACTCTCCATGCCATCTTCCATAGTGGCTGTATCAACTTACATTCACACCAGCAATGCAAGAGGGTTCCCTTATCTCCACAGCCTCTCCTGCACTTATTGTTTGTAGATTTTTTTGATGATGGCCATTCTGATTGGTGTGAGATGGTATCTCATTGTAGTTTTGATATTTGCCTTTCTCTAATAATGAGTGATGTTGAGCATCTTTTCAAGAGTTTGTTAGCCATCTGTATGTCTTCTTTGGAGAAATGTCTGTTTAGGTCTTTTCCCCCCTTTTTTATTGGGTTGTTTGTTTTTCTGGTATTGACTTGTATCAGCTGCTTATTTATTTTGGAAATTAATCCTTTGTTAGTTGTTTCATTTGCTACTAATTTCTCCCATTCTGAGGGTTGTCTTTTCACCTTGTTTGTAGTTTCCTTTGCTGTGCAAAAGCTTTCACGTTTAATTAGGTCCTACATGTTTATTTTTGTTTTTACTTCCATTACTCTAGGAGGTGGATCATAGAGAATATTGCTTTTATTTATGTAATTGAGTGTTCTGCCTATGTTTTCCTTGAAGAGTTCTATAGTTTCTGATCTTACATTTAGATATTTAATCCATTTTGAGCTTATCTTTGTGTATGGTGTTAGGGAGTATTCTAATTTCATTCTTTTACATGTAGCTATCCAGTTTTCCCAGCACCACTTATTGAAGAGGCTATCTTTGCCCCATTGTATATTCTTCCTCCTTTGTGAAAAATATGGTACCCATAGGTGCATGGGTTTATTTCTGGGCATTCTATCTTGTTCCATTGGCCTATATTTCTGTTTTTGTGCCAGTACCATACTTTGTTGATGACTGTAGCTTTGTAGTATAATCTGGTCAGGAAGGTTGATTCCTTCAGTTCTGTTCTTTTTTCTCAAGACTGCTTTAGCTATTTGGGGTCTTTTATGTTTCCATATGAATTGTGCAACTCCGTGTTAGGAGGTCATCTCAGAGTACATTTGCACGTAACCACGTTGGCTATAGGTATAGTACTAACTAGTCACAGAATTCTCTGCTCAAACCAGTATTCTCACAGAAGCGTCCAGCATGTACTGTGTATGTCTCTAAGCTAATGAAGAACATGTGGTGTGTGAACTCGAAACTTTGAGCCTCTTGACAAAAGCTGTATTTTCTGCCTCTGAAAACTTGATAGTTTTAGACTGAAAGTTACATGAAAAACACTTTGGTTGCTTTTATTAGGTTCAACAACTTCCATAGTCTAACACTTGAGTTTTTTGAAAGAAACAGGCTGCATGCAAACTCCTTGTTAGGAGATCATCTCAGAGTACATTTTTACCTAGCCAGGTTAGTTACAGTTAGAGTACAAACTAGTCCAGAACTCTGGTCAAACCTGTGTTCTCAGAGAAGGATCCAGTATGCCCTGTTCGTGCATTTACACTGCTCAGAAACATGCTGTGTGTTAACTTTGAAAACTGACATTTTCCTTAAAGCTGAACTATCTGCATCTGAAACCTAGTATATTTTAGACTGAAAGTTACTTAGAAAACACTTTGCTTGCTTGTGTGTTATTCAGTGCCACAACTTCCTTAGTCAAATCCTGTTGATTTTGGAAACCAAAGAAAGCTGCTTGCAATTCCTTGTTAGAGGGTTATCTCTGAGTACATTTTCACCTAAGCAGGCTAGGTAGACTTAGAGTAGTCTCTGGTCCAGAACTCTCCGTTCAAAACGAGTGTTTTCACAGGAGGATCCGAGTGCTCAGGCTGTGTCTTTACATTCTTCTAAATTATGCTGTGAACTGGGAAATCAGAGTTTGCTGGCTAAAGCCTCTTCTCTGCCTCAGAAAACTATTTAGATTTTACAGTGTAAGTTACCAACAAACCCTTTGGTGGCTTTGCTTTGTTTCTGATCGATCACTTCCAGATCTGATTCTTGAGTTTTCTGAAAGAGAGAAGCTGCTTGCACCTCCTGTGAGGAATTCATCTCAGAGCACATTTGCACCTCACCAGCTTAGCTGTAGTGACAGAAGTAACTATGCATAGAACTCTCTGCTCAAAGCAGTACTCTTCCAGGAAGATCCAGTGTGCCCTGTTTGTGTCTTTACATTCTGATTTGGAAACATGATGTGTCTGAACCTTGAAAACCAAATTTTTGGTTCAAGCTGTATTTCCTGCCTTAGGCAACTAGCTTCTTGCCACACGATTTGCTGCTTGCTTTGGCTTTGTGGAAATTGACAACTTCCTACTCTAATCTTCAAATTTTTGGAACTGAAAAAGATGCTTGCGACTCCTCATTAGGTCATGTCAGAGTACATTTTCACCTATCCAGGTTTCCTATAGTTAGAGTGCTAACTAGTCACAGAACTCCCAACCCAAAGCATGTTTCTAGAGAAGGATCCAATGGGCCTGTTTGTGTCTTTACCTTTGGAAGGCACGTGCTGTGTGAGAATGTTGAAACTGAGCATTTGGTGAAAGCTCTATTTCCTGCCTTGCAAAACTAGTCCATTTGAGACTGAAACCAACCTCCAGAACACAATGGTGCTTTTCTTTTATTGCAGTCAACAAATTCCTTAAGTATTGTTTTATTCAGTTCAATGGCATCCATAATTTGTGACATTTTACAAGGTTCAGACACAGCAAGCACATCATGCTGTGTGTGAATCTTGAAACCCGAGCTTTGGGTTCAAGCTGTATTATCTGCCTCAGAAAAGGAGGTCGTTTTCCACTGAAAGTAACCCGAATAACACTTTGGTTGCTTTGGGTGAATCCATTCAACAGCTTCCTTAGTCTGATCCCTGAGTTATCTGAAACGGGCAAGCTGCTTGGAACTCTTTGCTCCAGGGTCATCTCTGGGTCTATTTTCACCCAACCTGGTGAATTATTGTTCAGAGAACTAAAGAGACCCAGAACTCCCAGCTTGAACCACGGTTTCCACAGAATTGTGTGCCCTGTCTGTGTCTTTGCAGTCTCCAGAAACATGCTGTGTATCAACCTGGAAAACCAAGCTCTTGCTTAGGGCTTTTCTTCTGCCTTGGGTCAGTTACTTGAAAAATGCTTTGGTCGACTTTTGTTTTAATCATATCAACAACTTTCTAGTCTAAACCGTGATTTTTCTGAAACAGACAAGCTGCATGAACATCCTGGTTTGGAGGACATCCCAGAACATTTGCACCTACCCACATTACTTATAGCTAGGGAACTAACTAGTCACAGACCTCTCTGCTCACATAGTGTTCTCACAGAAGGATCCTGTGGGCCCTGTGTGTGTTTGCAATCTTTGGAACTATACTCCATGTGAACCTTGAAACTGAGCTCTGGTCAAAGACGTACATTCTGGCTCAGAGAATGAGTTAATGTGAGATGGAAAGCAACCTCGAGACGCCTTGCTTGCTTTTGTTTTATTCTGTTCAACAACTGCCTTAGTCTAATCCTGGAGTTTTTCAAAACAACCAAGCTGTTTGCAAATCCTTGTTAGGAGGTCCATCTCAGATGACATTTTCATGTATGCAGATTAGTTATAGTTAGAGAACTAGCAAGTCACAGAACTCTCTGCTCAAACCAGTACACCTAGAGGAGAATCCGAGTGCCCTGTGTGTGTTTTTCCATTCTTCAGACTCATGATGTGTGGGAACATAGCAAACTGAGCTTTTGGCTCAAGCTGTAACATTGCAAATGAGCAAACAAGTTGGGTTTTGACCCATTTCCTGGAAAAACACTGCCATCCCCTTCATTTCTATTCAGATTGACAGGTTCCTAGTCTAATCCTTGAGCTTTCTGAAAGAAAAAAGCTGCTTGTCATGCCTTGGTAGGGGTTCTTCTAAGAGGTCAAGTGCACCCAAAAATGTTAGTTATAATTTACTGTCTGCTCAAACAATGGTTCTCCCAGAAGGATCCACTCAGCCATTTTGTGTCTTTATGTTCTTCAGAAACATGCTGTGTGTGATCCGTGAACCCCAGCTTTGGATTAAAGCTCTATTTTCTGTATCCGAAGCCTAGTTGATTTTAGACTAAAAGTTACTTGGAAAAACTTTCCTTCCTTGTGTGTTATTCAGTTCCACATCTTTGTTAGTCAAATTCTGTTCGTTTTGGAAATGAAAGCAAGCTGCCTGTAACTCCTTATTAGAGGGTCATCTCTGGGTACATTTTCACCTAAGCAGGCTAGGTAGATTTAGAGTATTCTCTGTTCACAGAATTCTCTGTTTAAAACCAGTTATCTCACAGGAGGATCCGAGTGCACAGGTTGTGTTTTCACATTCTTCCGAATCATGCTGTGAACCAGGAAGTCAGAACTTGCTTCTAAAGCCTCTTTTCTGCCTCAGAATACTACTTAGATTTTACATTGTAAGTTACTGACAAACCTTGTGGTGGCTTGGCTTTGCTTCTGATTGATCACTTCCAGGTCTGATTCTTGAGTTTTCTGAAAGAGAGAAGCTGCTCGCACCTCCTGTGAGAAATTCATCTCAGGTGCGATGTCCAGGTTCTCCTCTCCAGCTGTGATGGTGGGACACTCTCTAGGTTGGATGGGTGGGGCTCCTCTCTCGTTGTGGCCATGGGCTTCTCTTGAGTTGTTTCATATGTCTCCTCTCAAGTTCAGGAGGGGACTCGGGGCTCCTAGCTAGTAGTGGTAGTGCTTCCTCTCGGGGTTCTCTGTGGGGAGGGTGTTCTTCTTAGTTGTGGAATTGGGGGCTCCTTACTAGTTTTCACGGGGTTTCTCCACCCTAGTTGTGAGAAGCTCATCTCGAGTTACTTCAGGGGCTTCTTATCTATTTGCAGCAGAGGAGCTCTTCTCTAGGCCCAACGTGACGGAGGGATCCTCTCTAGTTTTGGCGAGGGGCTCCTCTGTTTGTCACTGGGAGCTCCTTCCTTATGACACTATAGAGCTCCTGTTGAGTTGTGGTGGGGGACTCTGGTTTCCCCTCGAGTTGGGACAGATGATTGGGGTTCATTTAGAGTTGTTCTGAGGCCTCCCCTCGAGCTGCATGAGCAGCTTTTCTATAGTAGTGATTAGCAGGTTGGCTCCTATCTAGGTGTGATGTGCAGTAGGCTACTGTAGAGTTACAGTATGGGGCTCCACTATAGTTGCAGTGTGGTCAGCTGAGGTTTATGTTTCTGCTCCTCTCTAGTTGTGGTTTGCAGACTCTTCTCTAGTTGTGACAGGGGGGCCTCCTCTTTAGTTGTTGTATGGGGCTTCCTCTCTGGTTGTGGTAGAGTGCTTCTCTCGATTTGTGGTGGGGGTGGCTCCTCTTGGGAATCCTCTGGAGATGCATCAGGGTCCTTGGGGCTCATCTTGAGTTGCGACAGGGAACTCGGGATTCCTCTTGAGTCGTGACAGGGAACTTGGGGTTCCTCTTGAGTCACAGAAGGGGAATAAGGCCTCCTCTTGAATTGAGGTGGTTGAAATTGGGGTTCATCCCATTTTCCAACAGGGGAGTCAGGCCTCCACTTGAGTTGAGGTGGGGAACTCGAATTTCTTCTCGAGTTGCAGCAGGGGATTTCAGGCCTCCTCTCGAGTTGCGAGGGGGATCTCAGGGTTCTTCTCGATTTGCATCAGGGATCTCAGTGTTGCTCTCGAGTTGTGATGGAGAACTCGGAGTTCCGTCAATTTGCAACAGGGAAGTCAGGCCTCCTCTTGAGTTGAGGCATAAAAATAGTGTTTTCTCTTGAGTTGTAGCAGAGGAGTCTGGCCTCATCTCGAGTTGAGGCATGGAGCTCGAGTTTCCTCTCAAGTTGCAGCAGGGAAGTTGGGTCTCCTCTCGAGTTGCAGCAGGGAACTCAGGGTTCCTTTTGAGTTGAGGCTGGACAATCAGGATTCTTGAGTTGCAGTAGGGAGCTCAGCACTCCTCTCTAGCTGTGGTGGGAATTCAGTGTTCCTCTTGAGTTGCAGTGGGGGACTCAGGGTTCCACTTGAGCGGTGGTGGGGAACTCAGGGTTCGTCTCGACTTGCCTTAGGAACTCTTCTCGAGTTGTCTTGGGGCAACTCCTCTCTAGCAGGGATGTGCAGGGTGGCTCCTATCTTGTTGCTAGGTGGGTAACTACTCACTAGTTTTGGCATGGGACTTCTCTATAGTTGTGGTCAGGGTCAACTCTGTTGTTGTTGTGGGTTTGATTCTCTCCAGTTGTGGTGTGCAAGCTCCTCTCTAGTTGTGGTGTGAGGTTCATCTCTATTGGCAGTAGAGCAGCTCCTTTCTAAGTGTGATGTCCAGTGGGCTCCTCTGGAGTTGTGATGGAGAGCTTCTCTCGAAGTGCAGGGCTGTGTGCTCTCTGGTTGGGGTGTGGGTGGATCCATGGGGGAGGTCCTCTCTACTTTTGGTGCTAGGGGTTCCTCACTAATGTTAGTGGGATTGCTTCTCTCTAGTTGTAAGGGTCGCCACTCGACTTACTTCAGGGAGCTCGTCTCTATTTGTGGCAGAAGGACTTCTCTCTAGGTGTGATATCCTGGGGGACTCCACTCTAGTTTTGCCTGGGGAATCCACTTCAGTTTTGGCCAGGGAGCCCCTCCGTCATTTTGATCAGTGTGCCCTTTACTTGTTACAGCCTAGGGCTCCTGTCATACTGCAGTGGGGAACTCTGGGTGCCTCTCGAGTTGCAGCAGGTAACTTGGGGTTCCTTTGCGTTGTTGGAGCCTCCTCTTGAGCTGCAGTGGGGCAGATTCTCTGTAGTAGTGATGTGCAGGCTGGCCCCTGGCGAGTTGCAATGTGTAGGTGGCTACTCTCTAGTTGTGACATGGGGCTCCACTCTAATTGCAGTGAGGGTCCACTCTTTATTTGTAGTGGATCAGCTCCTCTCTAGTTGTTGTTTGCAGGCTCTTCTCTAGTTGTGGAAGTGGGGAATCTTCTTTAGTTGTGGTAGCCAGATGCGGTAGAGTGCTCTTCTCAAAATGTGATGGGGGTGACTCCTCTCTGGCTGTGATGAGAAGGGGCCTTTTTATAGTTGTGATGTGCAGGAGGTTACTCTCTAGTTTTATCAAGGGGGCCTCCTATTTAGTTGTGGTATGGGACTTCCTCTCTTGTTGCGGTAGAGTGTTCCTCTCAGATTGTGGTGGGTTAGGCTTTCATGCATTGGAGAAGGAAATGGCAACCCACTCCAGTGTTCTTGCCTGGAGAATCCCAGGGACGGGGGAGCCTGGTGGGCTGCCGTTGATGGGGTCACACAGAACAGTGTTGCTCTCGAGTTGTGATGGAGAACTCGGAGTTCCGTCAATTTGCAACAGGGAAGTCAGGCCTCCTCTTGAGTTGAGGCATAAAAATAGTGTTTTCTCTTGAGTTGTAGCAGAGGAGTCTGGCCTCATCTCGAGTTGAGGCATGGAGCTCGAGTTTCCTCTCAAGTTGCAGCAGGGAAGTTGGGTCTCCTCTCGAGTTGCAGCAGGGAACTCAGGGTTCCTTTTGAGTTGAGGCTGGACAATCAGGATTCTTGAGTTGCAGTAGGGAGCTCAGCACTCCTCTCTAGCTGTGGTGGGAATTCAGTGTTCCTCTTGAGTTGCAGTGGGGGACTCAGGGTTCCACTTGAGCGGTGGTGGGGAACTCAGGGTTCGTCTCGACTTGCCTTAGGAACTCTTCTCGAGTTGTCTTGGGGCAACTCCTCTCTAGCAGGGATGTGCAGGGTGGCTCCTATCTTGTTGCTAGGTGGGTAACTACTCACTAGTTTTGGCATGGGACTTCTCTATAGTTGTGGTCAGGGTCAACTCTGTTGTTGTTGTGGGTTTGATTCTCTCCAGTTGTGGTGTGCAAGCTCCTCTCTAGTTGTGGTGTGAGGTTCATCTCTATTGGCAGTAGAGCAGCTCCTTTCTAAGTGTGATGTCCAGTGGGCTCCTCTGGAGTTGTGATGGAGAGCTTCTCTCGAAGTGCAGGGCTGTGTGCTCTCTGGTTGGGGTGTGGGTGGATCCATGGGGGAGGTCCTCTCTACTTTTGGTGCTAGGGGTTCCTCACTAATGTTAGTGGGATTGCTTCTCTCTAGTTGTAAGGGTCGCCACTCGACTTACTTCAGGGAGCTCGTCTCTATTTGTGGCAGAAGGACTTCTCTCTAGGTGTGATATCCTGGGGGACTCCACTCTAGTTTTGCCTGGGGAATCCACTTCAGTTTTGGCCAGGGAGCCCCTCCGTCATTTTGATCAGTGTGCCCTTTACTTGTTACAGCCTAGGGCTCCTGTCATACTGCAGTGGGGAACTCTGGGTGCCTCTCGAGTTGCAGCAGGTAACTTGGGGTTCCTTTGCGTTGTTGGAGCCTCCTCTTGAGCTGCAGTGGGGCAGATTCTCTGTAGTAGTGATGTGCAGGCTGGCCCCTGGCGAGTTGCAATGTGTAGGTGGCTACTCTCTAGTTGTGACATGGGGCTCCACTCTAATTGCAGTGAGGGTCCACTCTTTATTTGTAGTGGATCAGCTTCTCTCTAGTTGTTGTTTGCAGGCTCTTCTCTAGTTGTGGAAGTGGGGAATCTTCTTTAGTTGTGGTAGCCAGATGCGGTAGAGTGCTCTTCTCAAAATGTGATGGGGGTGACTCCTCTCTGGCTGTGATGAGAAGGGGCCTTTTTATAGTTGTGATGTGCAGGAGGTTACTCTCTAGTTTTATCAAGGGGGCCTCCTATTTAGTTGTGGTATGGGACTTCCTCTCTTGTTGCGGTAGAGTGTTCCTCTCAGATTGTGGTGGGTTAGGCTTTCATGCATTGGAGAAGGAAATGGCAACCCACTCCAGTGTTCTTGCCTGGAGAATCCCAGGGACGGGGGAGCCTGGTGGGCTGCCGTTGATGGGGTCACACAGAATCGGACACGACTGAAGCGACTTAGCAGCAGCAGCAGCAGCAGCAGCAGCAGGCTCTTCTTGGGAATCCTCTGGAGTTACATCAGGGGGCATGGGGCTCATCTTGAGTTGCAGCGGGGGACTCAGGGTTCCTTTCGAGTTGCTTCCGGGTTATTGGGCCTCATCTCGATTTGAGGCAGGGAACCCGAGGTTCTCGAGTTCCAGCTGGAAACTCGGGATTCCTCTCAACTTGCAACAGGGGAGTTAGGCCTCCTCTTGAGCTGTGGCAGGGAACTTGGGTTTCCTCTCAAGTTGCAGCAGGAGACTCTGAGGTCCTCTCGAGTTGCAGCGGGAACTCAGTGTTACTCTCGAGTTGCAACAGGGAAGTCAGGCCTCCTTTTGAGTTGAGGCCTGAAACTCGGGTTTCCTCTGGAGTTGCGACAGGGATCTCGGGGTTACCCTTGAGTTGTAACAGGGGAATCTGGCCTCCTCTCGATTTGCAAGGGGTAACTTGGAATTCCTTTCGAGTTGCAGTGGGGAGTCAGAGCTCCTCTCAAATTGCAGCCATTACTCAGTGTTCTTCTCAAGTTGCAGCTCAGGATTCAGGGTTCTACTCTTGCCGTGGAGGGGGACTCAGGGTTCCTCTCGAATTATGGATATACTCAGGGTTCCTCTTGACTTGCGGTGGGGACTCCTCTTTAGTCGTCTTGGGGTGACTCGTCTGTAGCAGCAATGTGCAGGGTGGCTCCTGTCTTGTTTTTTTTTTTTTTTTGTCACTAATTTTGTCATGGGACTTCGTTATCATATTGGGCAGGTTCAACTCTGTAGTTGTGGTGGGTTCGATTCTCTCTAGTGATGTGCAAGGCCCTCTCTACTTTTGGTTAAGTTCATCTGTATTAGCAGTAGAGGGGCTCCTCTCTTTGTGTGATGTCCAGCCGGCTCCTCTAGAGTTGTGGGGCAGTGCCCTCTCTGGTTGGGGTGTGGGTGGCTCCATGGGGGAGGTCCTCTCTACTTATGGTGTCAGGGGTTCCTCATTAACATTAGTGGGTTTGCTGCTCTCTAGTTGTGAGGGACTCCACTTGACTTCCTTCAGGGAGCTCGTCTCTATTTGGGGCAAAAGTTCTTCTCTCTAGGTATAATATCCTGGGGGACTCCACTTTAGTTGTGCCGGGGGAATCCGCTTCAGTTTTGGCTGGGCTTTCATTTTGACAAGTATCCCCTTTTCTTGTTACAGCCTAGGGGTCCTGTCAAATTGCAATGGGAACTTGGGTCCTCTTGAGTTGCAGCAGGTGACTCGGGGTTCCTTTAAAGTTGTGATGGAGCCTCCTCTTGAGCTGCAGTGGGGCAGATGCCCTCTATTAGAGAAGTGCAAGCTGGCCCCTGTCTAATTGCAATGTGCAGGAGGCTAGTCTCTATTTGTGGCATGGGGCTCCACTCTAACTCCCCTGAGGGTCTACTCTCTATTCGTGGTGGGTCAGCTCCTCTCTAGTTGTCTTTTGCAGACTTCTCTCTTTTTGTGGCATAGGGGCTCCTCTTTTTATTTTTTATTTTTTTTTACCATCTTTTTAAAAAAATGAATTTATTTAATTGGAGGCTAATTACTTTAAAATATTGTAATGGCTTTCACCATACATCAACACAGATCAGCATACTCTCTATTCGTGGTGGGTCAGCTCCTCTCTAGTTGTCTTTTGCAGACTTCTCTCTTTTTGTGGCATAGGGGCTCCTCTTTTTATTTTTTATTTTTTTTTACCATCTTTTTAAAAAAATGAATTTATTTAATTGGAGGCTAATTACTTTAAAATATTGTAATGGCTTTCACCATACATCAACACAGATCAGCCACGGTGTACAAGTGTCCCCCATCCTGAACTCACCTCCCACCTCCCTCCCCATCCCATCCCTCAGGGTTGTCCCAGTTTATCGGCCCTGAGTACCCTGTCTCATGCATCAGACTTGGACTGGTGATGTACGTCATATATGGTAATATACATGTTTCAATGCTATCCTTTCAAATCATCCTACCCTCACCTTCTCCCACAGAGACCAAATATCTGTTCTTTATCTTGGTGTCTCTTTTGCTGTCTCGCATATAGGGTCATCATTATCATCTTTGTAAATTCCGTATATATGCATTCAGTTCAGTTCAGTTCCATCGCTCAGTCATGTCTGACTCTTTGCGACCCCATGAACCGCAGCACACCAGGCCTCCCTGTCCATCACCAACTCCTGGAGTTTTCCCAAACTCATGTCCATTGAGTTGGTAATGCCATCCAACCATCTCATCCTCTGTTGTCCCCTTCTCCTCCTGCCCTCAGTCTTTCCCAGCATCAGGGTCTTTTCAAATGAGTCAACTCTTCATATCAGGTGGCCAAAATATTGGAGTTTCAGCTTCAACATCAGTCCTTCCAATGAACACCCAGGACTGATCTCCTTTAGAATGGACTGGTTGGATCTCCTTGCAGTTCAAGGGACTCCAACACCACAGTTCAAAAGCATCAATTCTTTGGCACTCAGCTTTCTTTATAGTTCAACTCTCACATCCATACATGACTACTGGAAAAACCATAGCCTTGACTAGACAGACCTTTGTTGACAAAGTAGTGTCTCTGCTTTTTAATATGCTAAGTTGGTCATAACTTTGCTTCCAAGGAGTAAGCGTCTTTTAATTTCATGGCTGCAGTCACCATCTGCAGTGTTTTTGGAGCCCCTAAAAATAAAGTCTGACACTGTTTCCACTGTTTCCCCATCTATTTGCCATGAAGTGACGGGACCGGATGCCATGATCTTAGTTTTCAGAATGTTAAGCTTAAGCCAACTTTTTCACTCTCCTCTTTCACTTTCATCAAGAGGCTCTTTAGTTCTTCACTTTCTGCCACAAGGGTGCTGTCATATATGAATTAATATACTGTATTAGTGTTTTTCTTTCTGACATACTTCACTCTGTATAATAGGCTCCAGCTTCATCCATGTCATTAGCACTGATTCATATGTATTCTTTTTATTTATTTATTTATTTTTGTTGTTTAGTCTCTCTTTTTTTTCCTTTATTTATTTTAATTTTTACTTTATTTTACTTTACAATACTGTATTGGTTTTGCCATACATTGACATGAATCCACCATGGGTGTATATGAGAGCCCAATCCTGAATCCCCCTCCCACATCCCACCCCATTTCCTCTCTCTGGATCATCCCCGTGTACCAGCCCCGAGCATCCTGTATCCTGTATCGAACATAGGCTGGTGCTTCATTCTTACATGATAGGATACATATTTCAATGCCATTCTCCCAAATCATCCCACCCTCTCCCTCTCCCACAGAGTNCTGATAGTAGTCTCTTATGATCCTTTGTATTTCTGAGTTGTCTGTTGTGGTCTCTCCATTTTCATTTCTAATTTTATTGATTTGATTTTTCCTCTCTTTGTTTCTTGATGAGTCTGGCTAATGGTTTGTCAATTTTATTTATCCTTTCAAAGAATCAGTTTTTTGCTTTGTTGATTTTTGCTGTGGTCTCTTTCGTTTCTTTTGCATTTATTTCTGCCCTAATTTTTAAGTTTTCTTTTCTTCTACTAACTCTGGGGTTCTCCACTTCTTCCTTTTCTAGTTGCTTTAGGTGTAGAGTTAGGTTATTTATTTGACTTTTTTCTTGTTTCTTGAGGTATCCCTGTACTGATATGCACTTTCCTCTTAAGACTTTTATAGTGTCCCACAGGTTTTGGGTTTTTGTCTTTTCATTTTCATTCGTTTATATGCATATTTTGATTTCTTCTGTGATTTGTTGGTTATTCAGAAGCGTGTTGTTCAGCCTCCATATGTTGGAATTTTTAATAGTTTTTCTCTTGTAATTGAGATCTAATCTTAATGCATTATGGTCAGAAAAGATACTTGGAATGATTTCGATTTTTTTGAATTTAGCAAGGTTAGATTTATGGCCTAGGATGTGATCTATCCTGGAGAAGGTTCCATGAGCACTTAAGAAAAGGGTGAAATTCATTGTTTTGGGGTGAAATGTCCTATAGATATCAATTAGGTCTAA